>JAVANC010000012.1:23790414-24142914 GCA_033319125.1 Parnassius glacialis
TGCTGCCAATGCGTTTTCTTATCATGGCCTCCTGTTTCTATCTTACAAAATAAGACCACCGAAAGCCAAATAAAGGATACTTCTGCAGCGTAATTTTGAGGAAATGGATTTGGAAAAGCTACAAAAAGACGCTGCTAATATGGACTGGAGTATTATAACTAAGGCTTGCTCAGTGGACGAACAGGTAGTATTGCTTAATTTATTTCTTGTTCAGCTCTATGATACACATGCTCCTGTCCGTCCAGTGCGAATACGTCATACTCCAGCCTCATGATTGACTGAAAATCTTAAAAGGTTTATAGTTAGGAAGAATAACGCAAAGTCGCGTTTCAGGTCAGATCCAAAGAATGATAGGATTCGGAAAAAGTACAGACTCCTGCGGAATCAATGCAACAAGTTGTGTAGAGATTTACGACGCCGCCATATCCATAAATCAATACAAAACGAAGATCCATGTCGTGTTTGAAACTTTTTAAGGTCTATAGGAGTTAGGAAAACACGTTCAAGCCCTATACCAAATAACGTCGATTTAAATTTCCTTAATCAGCATTTTCTTCTGTTTCTTGCTTAGATAATATGGCAAAATCAACAATACTTACTCAACTTTCATTGTTTCCCACTCCTGACTTTTACCCATTTGTCTTTAGGCAATTTTCAGATTGTGATGTTAGGAAACACTTTTTCTCTATTCATTCTGATGCTGTCGGGAGTGATGACGTCAGTCGTAAAATGATCATTCCCTTGTTAGATTTTTGAACACCTGTTATAACCTTTATCTTAAACTTTTCTATATCCTCATCTTCTTCCCTAACCAATGGAAGGATGCCCAAATCATACCTATACCCAAAAAAGCAAATCCTTCAAGTTTTACTGAATATCGTCCTATTTCGATTCTTCCTTTCCTTTCCAAAGTCGTAGAACGACTTGTGAAACAACAAATTAATTCCTTTTGTTTAAGAAATAACATCCTTAATAACCCTTTCCAATCTGGCTTTAGATCTGGTCATAGTACGATTATGGCGTTATTAAAAATCATGGACGACATTCGCCACGGTATGGAAAATCATCATGTCACATTATTGGTGTTGCTGGATTTCAGCAATGCCTTTAATACTGTTGATCATGACATCCTTTTAGGGATTCTGCGTTCTCTTAACATATCTCCAACTGAAATTTCTTGGTTTCATAGTTATTTGTATGGGCGCCGGCAACGTATTCGTGTCCAAGATAGACTTTCTTTGTGGCTTGATACAGTATCTGGCATTCCACAAGGTGGCGTCTTATCAAATACAAACAACCATTGCAGATCTTCCCAAAGCAATGGCATGTATGAATAAGGATCTGACATGTATTCTCGATTGGAGTCGTTCTTATGGATTAACTGTGAACCCTTTAAAATCCCAAGCCATAATCATTGGGAGTTCAAGAATGATTTGTAAAATAAAAAAATGTCAACTACAACTCGTTGTATACAGGGTCATTTTTAATTTACTAAAGACCTTTTGGGAATATATTGGTTACATCATTACAAACAATTTTAGCGAGATCACTCTTCACAGAATATAATACATTTACGAAAAAACTACTTTTAAGGTTTTGTTGTCATGTCTGACTCCTTTTAAGTCTGTATTTTGTAGTACCTAAACCATGTCAGAATAAATCGTCAAAGAAAATGTCTTGATATCAGTAGTAAACACTGTGTTGAAATCATCAAACGTAATTAAATGAGCAAATGACATTAAAAAAATCACAAATATTAAAATTTAAAATAAGTAAGTATGACCGGCCGGGCCGGTTGACGCCCGCGATCAGCTGATTGCGTTGCGAGTGCCTATTAAACCATTCATCACTGTGCCTATTGCACCAGGGCGCCACTTTAAATGACTTTACATTAACTTTTCATATACTTCTTTATTTTGCATAAAACCATTTGATGAACTATTTGATTCTTTTATTAATTTCTTTAAGAATTAATAGACATTTAGGTAGTTTTTTTACGAATACTGTTTGCTAGCAACGCTGCCTGTATCCAAGAGGCAACGTCGCATTCAGCTAGTAGCAACGTCGCACATGCGGCTGCCCAAGGCCAAGCCAAAGGTATATTATGACGTCGACACAGGTGTCATCGTCATCAAAGGCGCCGCCGGCCCTTTTCGGTTTGCAGCCATCGATTTGGTGATCGATGTTTGTAGCACGTGCAAATTAAATGAGTATTATTAACTATTTTTTTAATTTAATATAAGTTGTATTTAAAAAATGGATGCAGGATAAAATAATTACAAATTAACAGTAATTGAATAAAGATATTAAAGTATAATGGTTCAATAAAAATATTAAAATACAAATTAAAAATTAGACTTACCTAGGTACTTGTCCGCGGATGGCGGTGAGTATCGCGCACATAGCGTTCAAAATAATCACCTCCACATTCTATGCATAGGTGACACCTAAAACTTAACTGTTCACCAACACGAGATAATATTTGATGATTCATTTTGATTTGATCGAATGCCCAAATTATTTTTTCTTTCAACATGTCGCGGGTTTCGAATGCGCGACCAGTATACACTAATGTCTTTACATGCCCCCACAAATAAAAATCCATTAGTGTGATATCTGGCGATCTGGGAGGCCATGCACAAGGCCCGTCTCGACCAACCCAGCGACCAGGGTATTCCCTGTTTAAATATTCCTTTACTTGGCGAGCATAGTGCGCCGGCGCCCCGTCATGTTGGTAATACATATTGCGTAGAGATGCTAGTGGTATGTCCTCTAACAACTCTGGCAGCGTGTCGGTGAGAAAACTATGATAGCTTTCACCGTTTAATCTTTCTATGAAGACCGGGCCCAGTAACGTTGTATTAATAATGCCTGCCCACACATTGACACTAAACCGGTGTTGTAAGCTATGCGGTCTTGGTTCATGTGGATTTTCATAGCACCACAAGTGTTCATTGTGCGAATTAAATAGTCCTATTCTGCCAAATGTTGCTTCATCAGTCCATAAAATGTTAGCTCGTTCAGCAGCTAGTAACCAGTTACAAAATGTAACTCGCGCTGGTTTGTCAGCTTCGCTGAGTTCATGAACACGATGCAAGTGGAAAGGGTACTTCCCTTCATTGTGTATGACACTCCATGCGTAATACTGTGACACATTGAACTGTCGGGCTGCCTCATAAGTGCTCGCTGCTGGATTTTGTTCAAAAAACTGCAGTATGTCTTCCTCCTCACGTACTGTGCGCCGCGGTGGACGACCACGATCGATTGATACAGGCTGGAATTGCCCGTAATCTCGCAATCGCTGTGTAGTAGCTAACATCGTAGCGTAGCTCGGTGCACGTGAGTTGGGAAATCGCCTTGAATATTCGCGACAGGCTTCACTTACGTTATCATTGCAAATTGCTAAAATTCGCACCATTTCGGTATACTCAACATTTGAATATCGGTAAGCCATCGTGTAACAACGCGTAATGTTCGCGATATTAATCTCACAACGGAAGGAGAAACGTCGCGCGCGCACCAAATCACCAAAGGCGACTGACGACACAGGTAATTAGGTCAAGTTCAAATGAGCAAGCGCTGCCTCCTACACCCCTCCAACCCTCCACCCCTACCCCGCCACGCGCTTTATTTTGCTATTTAGAACTATTGCCGTTTAGAAGGTCCAATTAAAATATTTTTATTTTTGTATGAAAATAAAATTTGAAGAAATATATTTTTTTTTCTTACAGATGTTGTTGTTATGATGTAAATAATATATTCCCAAAAGGTCTTCAGTAAATTAAAAATTACCCTGTATAATGGAGTTCCCATCCCGTATAATGAAGTTGGCAAAAATTTAGGTATCCATTTCAAGTCAAGTCTTTCTTGGGCTCCCCAAATTAATGCAGTGAGCCGTAAAATGTTTGCATCTTATGCTTCACTCCGGAGGCTTAATTACTTTTTACCCATTGCCACCAAAATTACGCTTACACAATCTTTACTAGTCCCTATCCTCGACTATGCTGACATTTGTTACCTTGATATCACCAAGGAGCAACTTAACAAGCTTGAGCGACTCCAAAATCTCTATACGGTTCATATTTGGACTACGCAAATATGACACTAAGCTCAAGTGGCTCCCAATCCGTCTTCGTCGGAATACTCATTTACTTTCTGCTCTCTACTGCGTCTTATTTAATATATCTAGTCCTTTCTATCCAAAAGAACATTTTAAATTTCTCAGTTCCTATCATAATTTTTCTTACGATCCAAAGAAAATCTTTCCCTCCAATGTCCTGTGCACTCCTCGACTTATTATGATAAATCATTCTCTGTTCTTGGAGTAAGACTTTGAAACTCCTTACCCCAGGCAATTAGAAGTGCTCAATCATTAAATGTGTTCCAGAAACAGATTAAAGAATACTATTTGTCTCTCTAACCGCTCTCACTTCCTCCGCTTAATTATGGTCATTGATCTGCCTAAAGAATGTTGTCTTTTTAATGCATAAGTTTGTATCTTTATTTTATTTTTTTGTTTTTATTTATTTATTTTATTATTTTAGTGCACCCTAACCATTGTTCTTTTTCTTATTTTTATTTATTTCTTCTTCTGGGTTGTCTGGAAGAGATTGCTATGTAGCAATAAGACCGCCCTTTGTATTTCCCTCAATAGTTGTTTATTTTTTATTTTTGATGTGTTTATCTTTTCTTGGTGTAAAATAAAGAGTATGATATTGTATTGTATTGTACTAGTATGTATGCAATTACTCTAAGAATATAATATTTCCTCTTCTTTTAAATTATGGCTTCTCTTGATAAATAATATTATATATTGTTGACTTTTACGGATTTGGTAAAGTTTGTTTGTGACACTGACATTCTATTAAAATAATATGACCTTGAAAATATTTTCAGTTTTTATGATGCACCTTGTAAAGGGATTTGTAGTATTTTATTAGAAAATTTGGCAAACTAATACATTTGAGATATGAATGAATTACTGACTTCTAATTGACTTTTACCGTATTGAAAAAAAGGAGGGTGTAACAGGTGAACGGAGTAAAATCCTTTGGCAATGATATTTTAAATTATTTAAAAAAAATCAATTAATGAAATTGATCTATCAATAAGTACTACAAATTTGAAGTAAACTTTCCATACTAAAAAATTAAAAACAAACGTTTTGAAATAAATAAATAAATTAATTAAAAACTATCGAAATTCAAATCATACGCAACCTATTTTGCGAGCGGCAATTAATATAAATAAATTTGTAACGCGATATTGCCATTGAACCCGCTGTTGGCCTTTTTAATGTTCTTTTGTACGTGCAAGTGCCACCCGCGCATACTCACTTGCGTTCCGCGCTTTTTCTTCAGTTTTCAATCACCTACAATTAGTCACGGCGTGACGTCGTATTGTTTATGTTTCCGCGTGTGTATCAGGCGCCCGCTGGTAGCTAGCATAAACATGTATCAATACTCTAATGTCGAGTACCTAAAAATGGTGAGATTTTATGTCTTATCTGGTGAAAAATAAGACGGTGCGCGACGAATGTACTCAGAAAGATACCTACAATCGTTGTGCAGGGGCGGTATACCTCCCCCTCAAATTTCCAGCACTGATTTTATTTTACGGACGCATCTCAGCACTTACGTGATCATGGCCAGTTTCGGCTTCCCAGTCATGCCAGAGACAGGGGCTGGCCACCCTTGTATAGACACATTGAAGACGCCATATTGGACTACTTCCAACGACACCCGAGAAGGATCAACCGACAAGCAGCACGTCAGTTTGGCGTAAGTCAGTATGTGCTATGGAAACTACTATTTTCAATGAATATGCATCCATACTTTATCTTACGCGAGCAAGCTTTGCATGCGCCGAAACCCGGACCACCCGCAGCATGACGGATGTCCAGCTCATTACGAACGATCTGTACACGCATATATGGACTGCCAATTCGGTGATAGGTGGGTAGGTTGTGGTGAGCCTATGAACTGGTCAGCGAGATCAGCAGACCTCTAGGCTTATATTTGTGGACCAAACATACAAGATAAGTACTTATTAGTACTTCAAAGTTATTATAAATTATTTCGTTTCACAAAGCAAAAATTCAACTTATGCACATTAGCTGTTTTAATGCCGGCATCAAATGAATACCTTAATTTCACCGATTTTGTAAGTTTAGTATTTTATTTTAAGTTTATTATACCAAAATAAAAAAAATAACCTAAGATCAAGGAACACAGAGATGAACAATATTTTAATAGTACATTAAGAATCTATTCATATAAAAAATGGCGTTTAAGAATAATTACTACCTCAAACCTTCCGGTGGGTATCGTAAGAGGCGACATTCCCTCCACCATCCCATGGTCCTTCCCGCCTTGCGGCATACGGATCGAATCAAGGAAGACGCACACGGTACTTGCTCGGGGCTCTTTCCCACGTGCGCTTACTTGACTCCCTACAAATCTCTCTGTTCCGTCCCTTTTCTCTACATTTCACTTCTCCCCCTTCTGGGGCGTGACTTCACAGCGACGACACTTCGCGTTCGCAGCTATTTGGTCGTATTTTCAGTCCTCATACTGTTTCCGTTTGTGATGCCATGCATGTGCAAATCTCCTTAACTCCTTTAAGTTGGATTCGCAGCACACTAGGTCCCGGAAGTATACTGGTCCTATTTTTGTTCTTTGTAGGCTATCCAATAATGTGTTCCTCTCTTCAATATACAGATCGCAATCCCGGAGAGCATGGTCACGACTCTCCAGTGCTGAACCGCAGGGGCATAAGCCAGAGTTCCTAAGGTTGAATTTTAAGAGACGCTCGTTAAAACACCCGTGACCAACAAGAATCTGCGATACTGCATAATCGGGCTCGACCCACCTGAAGATTAGACGCTCTGCGATGTCCGGGAAAAACTTGTACAGATCTCTGCCATCTTGGCTTGAATCCCACCGGTCCTGCCAAATGGCAATGACAGCCGCCATCACCTCCCTCTTTTTCTTCCTGCGCTCCTTGTCGACCAAACCCGTCCCCTCCTCGACGACTCGTCCCACACGAAAAACTTCCAGGACGGCAGGCAATACACCCGCCAACACCGGTAGCGCTGCGTTGCTAGCCGTCCTTTAAGCCTTCGTGAGAAGAATCAAAGCTGGTATTTGCGTCCTCAACAGTACGCTTCTGATAACATAAAGGGACGAGCGTTGGTACCATACGGCAGCATTATATGTCAACGTTGCCACATAGGTCCCTGAATACAGGACTCTAAGGGTGTGAAGTCTTATACCCCAGGTCGATGAAGACAATCGCGACATCTTCCCGAAGCAAGCATCGACCTTCTCGCCGATATATAATGCATGCTGCACATACGACCTAGCCTCGTCCAAAATTATTCCTAGGGCTCTTGCCTTTGAAACACTCGTGATCGTTGCACCGTCCATCTTTATAATTGGTCCACGTTTAAACTTGCCCTTATAGGTCATCGTTCGTGACTTCCCGGTAGAAAACCCTAGTCTGTTACGAATACCCCACTCGGACACGGCAGCGATCGTAGCTGCCGCTTTGCGCTCTATTGCGGAACGAGACGATGCTTCGATCACGATCTTTACATCGTCGGCGTAAGCAACGAAGTGTACTCCTTCGGATTTTGGCAGCTTCAGGAGGTCATCGAGAAGGAGGTTTCATAGGGTTGGTCCCAGCACCGATCCCTGAGGGCAGCCCATCGTGGAGACCTTCCACACTACCCGGTTTCCAGCAATCAGTCCTACACGGCGATTTATAAAGTAACTCGTTAAAATACGGTAAATGTTAGGTGGAACGCCACATTGCTTTACCTTGAGTAGGACCGTTGCCCACCAGGCATTGTCGAAGGCCCCAGATATGTCTAGAAGGATCAGTTGCACGTAATTCTCGGTTGATCCGTTGGTGATTCGGTTGATGGTACTAAGGGCGGTCACTGTGGATCGGCCACGCGTGAAGCCATGTTGTGCATCGGAGATTCCGCGGTAGAGACATGGAGCGCAGGAGATTATCACACGCTCCAGAATTTTTCCCATTATGGGCAGCAAAGTTATCGGGCGGTAGGCTTTAGGGTCAGTGAGCGGCCTGTCGCCACCCTTTGGCAGAACAACGAGTTTGCCCATCTTCCACAGATCCGGAAAAACGCCCTCGACTATGCACGCCCTAAACATGTGCCAGATCTCGTCACCAGTTACCCGCCATGCCTGTCTAACAATTTTAGCTGTGATACCGTCAATGCCGGGTGCAGTATTCGGCAGTTCTCGAATGATCAGTCCAACGTGTTCTTTCGTCGGTGGTGTAACATCAGTTCCAGATGGAACACATGCAGCAGCGATCCACACTTGTCGATGGTATACAGTGTCCCTGGCTAGATTATCGTCTGGGCATAATGCATTGACGAGGCCAAGCATGGTGTCTCCGGTCACAATAGACCTCGTTACGCATACGGTCAAGAGCCGGAGAACACCACTCGTACCCTTCTTTCTCCTTTTTCGCATGTCTACTTAATCGTTCTCTCGCAGTACGTAGAAGTATTGCAGGGTACTGCTCGCAAATATCATTAGCTGGTCGCGTTAGCCTCAGCTGGGACATGCGGGTGTGCAGAGTCGAACAAAATCCTCCCCAGTTCACACCACGTTCACGAAAGTAACATACGTTATCTGAAAATTCTGTGCCATCGAACCCCCGTGAGTCACAAAGGATAACGCCAAACGTTATCAACTGGTAGTCACTTACACTGACACCCTCATGCACCTTCCAGTCAGCAACCCTCACACTACGTGTGGAGATGGTGATATCCACATTGGACGAGCCATTTGGGCTATGAAAGGTTGGCGGTTGACCCTCCACATTATGTACCAGCAAATTCCGTCCGAGGATGAATCCCTCCATTTTGAGTTTGCGGTATTCTGTGTCGGGGCCGCGACCTACATATTGCCTGCGCTCGCAGTTCCACATTGGAGAGTGAGCGTTACTGTCCACACCAATAAGGATTGGGTGACAAGAAAGCTGATCCATCACGTGGGTGAGATGTTGCAGGTGACAAGAGATGTCATGACTGTACTGGCAGTATAACGATACGACGTATATGCTAAAGCTCTGGCAGCTGACATGACCTACAACACATTATTCGTTGCATAAGTCATGTAGAAGCGTGACTACAAATCGTGAACTTACTGGTAATAGACCGGCCTTAGGGTTGGTGCCGCACCCAAGTACTTGAGGATGCTGATGTTGCTCCTGAACTAGCACTAGATCCAACCCCAGTTCTCCGGCTATAACAGTAAGCTCAGTGGTAGCGGTCTTCGAGCCTTGCAAGTTGAGCTGACCTACGCGAAAGGTAGTCGTCCTATCCATACTGGGTCATATTGACCGACTGCTGTTCCGCGTGCAAACGTGCAGGACAGTTGAGAGTGGCAGTGGCATGTTGGTCAGCATCTTTCCGCTTGAAGCGTTTGCATGTGGCGCAGCACTGTGTAGCCGACTGGCACTCTGCGGCACTATTACCGGTCTCGCCACATTTGCCGCAAACCATTGCTGCCGCCCTGCAATGCTTCTCCGGATGGCCATATTGCTGACATTTGGAGCAGCATGTCACTCGTACATAATCACAAACTTCAGCTTCGTCCCAACCAATGAATACGCTGCCGAGGCCGACCAATTTATCCCGCAGCGCAGATGTGCACTCCATTACTACTGTGGTGCGTGGTACATCTCTCCGACCCTTCTTGAAGGCAACTCTGCATGACTCACTGAACTTGTCTCTTGGCCAGTCAGGATCATCGTTTAGATTGATCCTGTACAGATCCTCAAGAAAGTCAGTGGCTGGCAGGTCTGAGCGCAAATTGCGCACTGCTACCAGTGGTCGCCTACTTTTAGGATCAGAGACCTTCAAGGATGGCGGAACCGCTGCCTTCAGCTTCTGGGCAGCCTCAACAGTTGCCGTCTGTACGACAATGCCGAGTTCCCAACTTTACGCACGGTGTCTATTTTAATGCCCTGGGTACCAGGCTGAACTGCCTTCTGCAACTCCGTCTTTGTGTCGTCCGACGACATTATGGAATCATTGTTTGGATAAACAATGACTGCGGGGCCCTTGGACTAGACACAAAGTGGCGGCTTACCCTTAGGCAGCTTCAGCCTGGCAGCATAGCTGTCAGCAGAAGGAATGGAAGAGGCGGCATAGGGGATATTAGAGGCAGGAAGGGTTTGGTTTTGGGCTAGCAAGAGTTCCAGGTGCGCACACTTAAGCTTACCGGCTGTAACCTCTTGCTCATTTTCTCCGAGCCTAATCTCTAGCGTTGCCACATACGCTAGGATGTCTTGGCTGAGACTGCCGATGGTGGTCTTATCAGCCAAGTTGAGCTTATTACTCGCATTGGTGACAGATGCGATTCCTTTCAGAGCCGCATGTACTCTCTCCATGAGCGCAGCCTTGTCCAGCCCCGAAATGCCACTGCAGCTGTCAGGACAAGTGAACTGGAGGGGATTATTTCCAGAACCTGAGGATGGGTCAGAAGTAGGCTTGCTTAAAATGCCGCTAACAGGCGGAATCGCCGACTTTTTCTCCGCTACGCGGCGCCTGACAACCTCCTGCACATCCTCAGGTGAGGTAAATGCCCTTTTCGCCGTTGAGATGGATACTGCAGCTGCCGTGCTTAAGGTGACCGGGGGTGTGTTGAACCCTTGTAGGGGGGGTGCGACGCAGCGAGGAGCGTGCTGTAAAACCGGCCTCTCGCCGCATCAGTTCCAGCTCCTCAAGTTCCGCCTGCTTTCTGGCTAGCTCAACTTAGATGAACTGCCGCTCTGTACCACCCGTATCCTCCTCTTCCATTAAAAATAAATTAAATACTTAAAGACAAGTACAAAAGAAGTATCAAAAAAAGGGGGAAATTAAGAACTTAAATGTGGCAATACACTGGCAATACAGTGACAGTGACAATGACACTGACAGTTGCCAAACGTCAGACGTCAAACGTCAGAAGTCAAACGTCAGACGTCAAACGCCAAACGTCAGTTGAATCTGACAGCAGCAAATGTCAATTGAAACTGACAACTGTAAACCGCGTGCTCACCACGTGCTTACAAAATAACCTCTATGTTAAGCTTAAACGTTATTATATTAAATTAAAGATGTAATATTACTATGTAAATATTACTTATAATTTTAATCAACTAAAAAGAAATAATTAAACTAAGAAATACTTAGCTCAGTACAGGGATAATCCAAGTAATACCACGATGCACTGAACAATTATTCCGTAAAATCCTTTATAATTACACTAAAACAAATATTAACTCAATAAAATATATCACAAATTACAACCACATATGGCACGAACACCGAGGGTTAACTTGGGACACTTTTAATGAATTTAAAAACGCGGAGATCGCACTGGCACGTCCGTACGCTAAGGCGGTCGAACGCGAAGTCAGAAGAGAGTCGTAAGATGCGACAGTGTGAAACAGGCAGGAGATGGGCAGCAGCATCTTCCTGATAACCGAAAAGTACAATTAAAAAAATGCGATTATCAACCCGCTCGCGAAGCGTGGCAATTATGGCAACCTCCCCACATAATGAAAGTTACGATGATATAGCCCCTAGTCCCCGGTGGGCCCGCTATTCCTGGCAACGGTGGCGACCATGGTAACGGTGGTGCAAGAAGTGCTTAGAATCTTCGGTGAAGGTTCGGTTGCCACCTATAATGACTCAACCTGGCAACATACAACACACGCATCCGGAGGACTGATAAAAAGATCCTGGAGCTGGAAGAAGAGATAGACAAGTTGCGCTGGGATATTATAGGATGGTCTGAGATCCGTAGAGAGGGTTATGGCATGGTAATCCTCGAATCCGGCAACTTGACCTATTACCGGGAAGGCGACCATCTGTCCCAAGTAGGTGTTGCACAAGTCTCTTGCTAACAACGTTGTAAGGATTGGGAGTATGTTGACGAGCGCTGCATACCTTATACTCAGAATCACCAAATATAATTCGTTGTAGGTCATACAGGTAGTTTACGCACCAACCGTGGCACATCCCGATGAGGAGGTGGAATAGGGTAGCGGTACCCAAGGGGCCATCCAGAACTATTTATGATAAGCTTTTTCTTCCAGAACACCCTTTTACTATTTTCTTGGGGCCGCCACAGGCAGTGGACCTGTTCGAACCCCGACGGTTCAACAAAAAATTAGATTGACTTCATTATGACCTCTTGATGCCAACTGTTCAGTGATTTCTCAGTAATCAGGAGGATGAAAACTCGTAGCGATCACGAAATGATAAGAGGCACACGGAATCTAAACGTTAAGTTGGAAAGGCCTCGTATTAGAAATCAACGCTTCGTCACCCTCATGCTCAAATTCAGAATCCCGAAACCTTTCAGCTCGAGCTACAAAAACCGCTTTCCGTTTAGATTGCAATGCAGTGGACGATATGAATGACAAGCTCGTCGAAACTGTTCATGTGGTCGGAGCTAAGTTCTGCAAGACCCGCCGCAGAAGAACAAAAGACTCTCCGATCACACTCTTAATCTCATGGCTGTTAGCCGGGAGATGAAACTGCGGTCTTCAACAGATTTGACAGCATACAGGCAACTGAACAAACAGATATACAAATGCATGCGGCGGGACTTACGTAACTATAATACAGCTCGTATTGAAGAAGCAGTCTAGGGGAACCAAGGCTTCAAAGTCTTTGCCAGGAAATGTCTGTCAGAAAGTGCCGACTGTCGAAGCTGAAGATCGAGTGTTGCAGCATCGTTTCAAGGACACCTGAGATTTTGAGTGAGATTGAGAGGTTCTATGGGCAGGTGTATACGTATCGTTGGAACCACACGCAAGTGTAAGTAACTATCCAAGAGCAAGTCTTATCTGAAACTATTTCGATGATATCCCGGACTTCAGTCTGAGCGAGATTAGAATGGCTCTCCAACACCTTAAAACCGGCAAGTTCACGGGCGAGGATGGAATTACAGCGGAGCTTCTGAAAGCGGGTGGAAAACCGGTACTTAAAGTCCTTTAGAAGCTCTTTAATTCCGTCCTCCGTAGTGGCACTACTCTGGATGCGTGGAGCAGAAGTGCGGTGGCCTTGTTCTTCAAGAAAGGCGACAACGCTTTTTTGAAAAACTACAGACCGATTTCCCTTCTGAGCCGCCAGGCGAGGATTTTTTTTTTATAGGAGAGGGGGCAAACGAGCATGCGGCTCACCTGATGGTAAGTGACTACCACCGCCCATGAACAACTGCAACACCAGGGGAATCGCAGATGCGTTGCCGGCCTTTAAAAAGGAGAAGGCTCTTTTCTTGAAGGTCCTTAAGTCGTATCGTTCCGGAAAAATCGCTGGTGGTAATCGATTCCACAAGGAAGTTTGCGAGGGAGAAAACTTCTTCTGAATCGCACAGTGGTGGACCGCCAATCATCTAGATGATATGGATGGTATCGCAAATTCTATCGCGATGTGCGATGGTGAAATTGAGCGGCTGGAATTAGTCCTAACAATTCCTCAGAGCACTCCCCGTGGTAGATGCGATAAAATACGCAAAGAGATGCAACCTCTCTTCGCAGTGCCGGTGAGTCAAGCCGATCGGAAAGAACTCGGTCGTCGACGATTCGAACCGCTCTGCGCTAGATGCGGTCAAGTGAAAGGAGCTGGCACTAGGGGGCCTCTGCCCAGAGATGACACTATTCCATGTGAGGCCGAACCTGCGCCTTGTAAAGTTGCAAGCGGTGTGCCCGCATGAAATACTCTTCCGCTCTGCTGAGCACGCCAAGCTTTTTAGAGGCCAATTTGGCCTTCTCTTCCAAGTGACCACGAAACTGCACGTCACTCGATATGTCGACACCGAGGATTCCGATACTGGCTGAGGCAACAAGGGGAGTGCCTTGAAACTGAGGAGATACGACAAAGGGAACCTTTTTAGCGGTAAACGCGCAAACTTGTGTCTTCTGTGGATTGAAATGGACTAGATTTAGTCGCCCCCAGTCTGAGACTTTGTTCAACAAACTCTCGACTTCAGACACAAGTTTGTTCCGGTACTCGGCGACGTTTTCCCGAGAAATATTGGCACGGCCGGTGTATAAAGCATCACCAGTGCTGTCGTCCGCATAGCAATGAATGTTACTGGTTTACAACATATCATTGATATGCAGAAGAAACAGCGTTGGTGATAGCACGCAGCCTTGTGGAACACCAGCGTTAATGGGCTTGTAATCGGAGCATGCACCGTCTACTACGACCTTGATGCTCCGATCTGCAAGAAAGCTGGTGATCCAATTGCACAATTTCTCGGGAAGCCCATAGGAAGGCAGCTTCGAAAGAAGCGCTTTATGCCAAACCCGATCGAAAGCCTTCGCTATGTCCAAACTAACGGCCAACGCCTCCCCCTTGGACTCCACTGCCTCCGCCCATCTATGGGTCAGGTAGACCAGAAGAACACCAGCTGAGCGACCTCGACGGAAACCGTACTGGCGGTCACTAATCAGCTGGTGATCCTCAAGGTACCGCATGAGCTGGCTGTTAATGATCGTTTCCATTACTTTGGAGAACAAGGAGGTGATGGCGATAGGCCTGTAGTTGGACGGATCTGAGCGGTCGCCTTTTAGGGATCGGGTGCACCAAAGCTGTCTTCCATGAGTCCGGGACTACGCCTAGGGAGTAGGAGTACCGAAAAAGACGCGTTAAAACCGGTGCCAACTCCGGAGCACACGTCTTCAGCACAATAGGTGGGACTCCATCAGGCCCACTCGACTTGTTGACGTCCAGGGAGAGGAGTGTTTTACGCACCAAGCGCTGTGTAAACAGCACTTCCCGCATGGAGCACTCACACCGCGGGATGTTCGGCGGTGTGTTCTCCCCGTCAGAGTCGAGTTGGAAGTAAAAAGAGAGCCTAGCAGATCGGCTTTCTCCTTGCGTCATGGGCCAGTGAGTCGTCCACCCTGTGCAGAGATGGCAGAGATGGCTGACAGAAGTTCCCTTGGACAGCCTTGGCGAGAGACCAGAATGCTCGTGTTCCCGAAGGGAGGCGAACTAGTTTCTCGCCAATTCTGCCGATGTGCTCTGACATTGCCTTGGCAATGACACTTTTGAAGAACCTGGAGGCGGAATTTTACTTCTTTTTAAGAGCGCTGGTGTTTACATCCCGGGACGTTGATGCGTCAGCCCAGGCTTGGTAGCACTCCTGCTTATAGCGTGATGCTAGTTTACAGGAGCGACCAAACCATGGCTGGGATCTGCCTCCGATGGGCACCACAGAGGATGGAATAAAAAGTTCCATACCCTGAAGTACCACATCAGCAACAGAATCGGCAACAACGCTGGGATCTTCCGGCGAGAAGCAAACCCGCCCCCAAGGGTAGGATGCAAAAAAAGACCGCATCCCGTCCCAATCGGCCGACCTATAGTGCCAAACACGGCGGCAAGCTGCAGATCGCAACTGCAATGGGAGCTTGGGTGGCACCGTACTCCGGATCAGACAATGGTCCGAAGAGCCCAGTGGGGCATCGACGGAGACCTGATATCCGTCCGGATGAGAGGTCAGCAGAAGGTCCAACAGAGAAGGTACATGGTCTTCCACATCTGGGATCCGCGTAGGCGAAGTAACCAGTTGTGTTAGACCATATGCCAAAGCAAAGTCATAGACAGATATACCCGCATGATCGGTTAAACGAGAACCAAGCCATTCAGCGTGGTGGGCGTTAAAATCACCGAGTATCACGATCTCTGCGGATGGGACCTGTTGTAGCACGGAGTCTGCAGCCATTTGGACGTGGTCGACGAGTCGGTCTGTGTCGGCATTACCGCCATGGGACCTATAGAGGCACCCGTAGACGCGGGGATGGTCGTCGCTGTCTACGCGCAGCCATAGGATGGACAGGTCCGTACCTTCAAGACTGCCGAGGCGTCGAAAACAGATGTCCTCTCTGACATACACGTAAACTCCAGCCCGGGGCACAAACGAGTGTTCTAATTTGTACCCCGGGTAGGAGAGATACAAAGTATCAGCCGGAAAGGACACCTGTGTTTCGGTTAGAAGGAGCAAGGTCGGCTTAGCTGTCTCCAGATGGTAATGACAGCGTTAAGGTTGGAATGAAGTCCCCTGATATTGCAAAAATTCACGGATAGCGTGAAAGGGGTCGCCTTGGTCTTATTGCTCAGCTTGCCCCGAGCAGTATTAGTCGCGAGCGGAATTTTGCCTCCCCCCCCCCCCCAGAATACGCGGGACAGCCTGAGCACCCACGCCCAGGAGTGGAGTGGTTTGGTCGTGGATGCTCAGCGAGGGATTCTCCAGGGGTGCTGGTACCCTCCTGGGGTAGTCTTCTGTTCAATTCCACTACCATGTTGATGGGGGGAGGGCGGGAATTGGGCCTCCGGCCACCTGCACTCACCAAGCGGAACGCAGAGGTAAACCTCTACTTCACGCCGGTATTCTGTGAGGTCGTGGTACCAACCCGGTTCGAGCTGGCCCATCCGTGCGACAGCAAAAGCTGCCGCTTAGCTCTACCACTGTTAAAATAAAAATTATAGGATAAAAATTCGGTTTCCGAAAAGGCTGAATTACATTACATCTTCTCATCAGTTATACCTCAAATCTTAGAAACAAGACTATACAACCCGTGTTTTGCCTTTGATGACCTATAGAAGTGAGATGTGGTCCTTTACTGCTGGCCTTCTATGCTTGGGGTATCTCTGTGTGATAAACTTAGAAATGAGGATATCCACAGTAGAACCAGATTAAACTACATAGCCCAGCAAAATGTTTAGCAATGGACCGTCCATATAGCTCTAAGAACCGACAACCGATGGGTAGAAAAGGCCTCGAACTGGCGGACTAAGTGTAGAGCGTCCCGCAACTAGAAGGAGTGACGACCTTGTAAGACATGCAAGAAGTCAATGTATTCAGGTGGCTTAGAACCGTGCTTTGTGGTATTCATTGAGGGAGGCCTATGTTCAGCAGTGGACTTCTGAGGGGCTGTAATGATGACGATGATGATTACATAGTTCAGAGTTTGGAATATTGTAAGCTTTTAAGAAACGATTACAACATTCTTCCTATTTATAATGAGTGCTTACATTGCCTACTTACACTAGTAATAGGTATACATAGGTTTAAACGTCAATAAAGCTCATACCTAATTGATAAATTGAAGACGAACTATCATAGCGTCAGTTCTCTGATATTCAATATTTTAAGTGTAATTGAGGAATTGTATGAACAGCTGAATACGCATATATTCGATGAAACCATACGTATGTATTAGTAGCGACCAAGTGAAAATGTCCTAAATAAGTACGGTAATATTCCAGGCGTCAGTCTGAGCATCATTAGTGTTCATTAATAGTCGTGTTTCATAACCTTAACAGGAAATGCGGGCCGAGAGACTTGAAAATTAGGTATTTGAAGAAACATTCGCTGTCGCTCTACGAGTGCTCATTGTCCGATAAGGACAATTGCAGATTCGACAGAATAGCCTAAGTAAAAAGAAAAATTTGAGGTTTGGCTCTCTACCATTTCCTCCTCCAATATTGAACTAATTTACAAGATATTTTATACACTGAATCAGAAGGATATACACTGTGTACCTTTGTTTTTCTTTTTCAGTATTGATTATCAAATTAAACTAGACCTCTCATGGCAAATTATGTGTTAACACATAATTTGTCATCAAAAAGGAAAATGTAGGGATATAGAAGTGGTTAATATTTATTTTACTGTAAAAATTCATTGCTGGCATGATTGAGAAAGAAAACAGGCGAGAGCGTTTGTATGGAGAAAATACCACCTGCATTTCATATTAATAGGGGAAATCACAGAGTAAGGATGGAGTTAGAGAGAAGTCAGAAAAAGGAACACGTATATCCTATTTTATGATTTTAATATTTAGCAACATAAAAACAAACTCGTTAAAATTCAAAGCTCAACACGAGTATGCGTAATGTGATTTTTTCGTTTGTTATGGAAATAAATTTATATAATTCGTTTTCATCTAACGAATATTTTTTGTAAAGAACAACAGAACAATTTTATAATTTTATCAAGTTAGTCACTGACTGGCAACACCAGTGTTGCCAGTGATGACCTATGGTACTGAGACGTGGTCCTTCACTGCTGGCCGGATGAGGAAGCTCAAGTTCGCACAGCGAGCTATGGAGAGGGCTATACTTGGAGATTCTCTGTGTGATAAACTTAGAAATGAGGATATCCGCAGTAGAACCAGTGTGACTGACATAACCTAACGGATTAGTAAGCTGAAGTGGCAATGGGTCGGCCATATAGCTCGAAGAACCGACAACCAATGGGGAAAAAAGGTTCTCGAGTGGCAGCCTCACACCGGCGAATGAGTGTAGGGCGTCCTCCCACTAGATGGAATGATGACCTGGTAAGATATGCAGGAAGTCGATGGATGCAGGTGGCTCAGGACCGTGCTTTGTGGCATTCTTTGGGGGAGGCCTATGTTTACCAGTGGACTTGTGAAGGGCTGTAATGATGAGTCACTGACATTTCATTTTATTTATTTTATAAAACTGAACAGACAAACGAACTAAAGTGCACCTAATGGTAAATGGCTACTGGAGCCACCTGTAGGATACCTGGAATCAATTCAAAACAAACAAAGTTTCAAATGCGTTTCCACCTCTTAGGACTAAAATGGAATACCTCACATCCTGCAATTAGAGTTTATATTCTTCATAAATTTTGGATTTTTAAAATAATTCTTATCGATTTTCTTTTAAAATTAAATCAAAGTCTTACAATCTCGTAAATCAAAGTACAGGCGCAAATAAGCCATTCTTTCCGTGTTTTTCAAATTACATCGGAGCAGTTTCTCACAGTTATTTGGAACCTAACTCAAGAAGCCTTTTGTAATATGACAAATATTTAGGATTCACTAGATGCATAGCCCGTTGTCTTAAACTAATAGGCTAATATCAAGATTTTGGGTATGTCGTCGTAATTTTGTTAACAAAATTGGTTGCATTTTATAAACACCTTTTTTGAAAGGTGTGATAACTCAATATATAAAAAGGCATAAGAATATAATTAATATTAGGTGTTTTCGAATCAATTGAATTACAGTAAAAGGGATTATAAGGGAAAATATTTTCTACTGCTAATTGAGGGACCAAACATTTTCGACCAACTAATGGTGAGAAGTCCGTTTAACATCGGTTCTTCACGTTAGTTATATAAATGATCGGAGCTCCGGGAAGTCTACAGCCTGTAAACATATGGTGAGGATCGCTCCCGTCTTTACATTAGATCTTATAGACCGCAGGACTTTAAGATACTACAAATTTTTTCTCTCTAGATCGAAAATTAATCATTTTTAGCTGTAGATAGCCAGCGCTAAATATGATAATATTGGACCGTTGAAACTCTCATGATCGTAAGTATTTTAGAATAATTGAAACATGATAAATGTAAAAATAAATTTAATTAATCGCGATTTAATCTGTAACAACCACGTTACTTGACGTGGTAAAGCCATGCTGCAGCTATATTAGTGGTTGTTGGGTGTACTCCTCAGGTAAGCTCTCTCCAGACCAGGATCGCAGGATCGTCAATGAAGAAGACCAGGTACTAATAACTTGATTTAATAACTATATTTACAATGTCGTATATGACAAATAAAGATATAAGAAACGTGTGTTGTCGCTACGGTTGTACGATGCAGTCTGAGGCCCGAACGGGGTGGTGGCATGTGTGTGACGTATGTATGCGTGACGTCACTGTGGGCCCGGTACGATAAAAGGTTTGTTGGTTGCGCCAACATCTTCCCGCCTCTTAAAGCTCCTGGCTTTAAGCTTCATCATCATCCAGGAATGGACAGATTCGGTTGATTGCTCGACGAATCGTGCCCTTCGTTGTAAGTATGTCCGCAACTCGACATGCGCCATCGGTGCCAGGATGCACTGCTTGAATCCGTCCTAGTGGCCACTTGAGCGGTGGTGTCGCCTCGTCCTTTATCAGAACCATCTGACCAGGTTGAATGTCGGGGCGGCGTCGCTGCCAACGAGTGCGCTGCTGCAACTCGCAGATATATTCCTGGCTCCATCTTGACCAAAAATGTTGCCTTGCCTGCTCACTTTTCGCATATCTTTGAAGCCGCTTAGGGTTCACTTCTTGCAGGTCTGGTGCCGGTAATGAAATGAGCGGTCTTCCTATAAGAAAATGCCCGGGGGTGAGGGGAACTAGGTCATGCGGAGATGAGGACATAGGACATAGGGGCCTAGAATTAAGTATAGCCTCAATCTGTGCGAACAGGGTTGCTAGCTCCTCACAGGTTAAATGCGTATTACCTATCACCCTTTTCATGTGGTATTTTGCAGACCGGACAGCTGCTTCATATAAGCCTCCAAAGTTTGGAGCATACGCTGGTGCAAAATTAAACTTAATCTTATCTTCTACAAATGACGCTGACACAGAGTTAGAAGCGGCAGTGAGAAACTCACCTAACTCGCGGTTAGCGCCAACGAAATATTTCCCATTGTCGCAAAATATCTCTAGAGGGGGCCCTCTACGAGCCATAAAGCGACGCAATGCTAAAATAAAATCTTCAGTACTCAAAGAACTGACAGCCTAAAGATGTACGGCCTTAACCTTAAAATCTGTTGTGACACACAGGTTACTCTTTGACAGTCTTGCGCCGCGACCTTTCCTGTCAACTGTGTAAAAAGGACCTGCGAAATCAGTTCCCACGATCTCAAAAACATATCCAGGTGTGACCCGTTGCGCTGGTAATTTGCCCATTATTTGTTGCGCAACTTCTGCTTTCATCCTTTTACAGCGTGTACAATCACCATAAGTACGTCTCGCCAGTACTCTGCCATTCAAAGGCCAATAATGTTCACGAATAGCTGAAAGAAGAAGCTGCGGTGGTGCATGCATCAACTTAAAATGAAAATACCTAAATATCAATTTAGTAAAATGATGCCTTGTATCCAGAGTTATAGAATGCTTTTTGTCGTACACAAATTTCGAGTTATCTAATCGACAACCTACACGTATTAATCCTGACTCGTCTTGGTAAGGATTTTATTTACTTGAACCAGGTATAGAACTTGGGTTGCTCTTAAAATCAGCAAAGCTTTCACATTGTGATAAATAAGCCAGCTTGGACTCCGCCTGTTCAAGCTCGTCCACTGTTAGCAAACTCGACTCATACCTTTGCTTATGCACCAATACATTGATAAAACGACACATATATGCAAATATGCGACGTAATTTAAGAAAACTAGAATACCTTGACATGTCGATCATTGGCGATATCGATTTATCAATGCTTACAGTGTGTGCACGCAACTCAGGTAAGCTCGCTTGTACCGCGCCGCTCTGTTCAGGCCATTGGCTTTCGTTATCCTGCAGGAATGCAGGTCCCTCCCACCACAGTGACAACGACTGTACTTCGTCCGGGTATACTCCGCGCGAAGCCAGGTCGGCTGGGTTCTGCGCTGAGGGGACATACATCCACATAGCGTTTGAACACATTGTCGTTAATCTCCGCGACTCGGTGCGATACAAACGTGCATAACTTGTTTGTCGGAATGCACAGCCATCCCAATACTATTTTACTATCTGACCAATAGTACCTATTCTTAATATTGCATCGTAAAGCTTGTACAGCCTTATCACATAAGCGTGAAACTAATAAGGCTCCACAAAGCTCCAGACGGGGAATGGTCGTGGCCTTTAAAGGTGCGACCTTCGACTTTAAAGGTGCGCATAAAAGTCGTACTGTGTAATTACCTAACTCATCCATTATTCGCAAATAAACACATCCAGCATATGCCTTTAACGAGGCATCCGAAAATGCATGGATTTCGATTGTTACCGCATTCCTACAACTTGCATGACGCGGAATACTTATTTCCTTTAAATAACCTATGTTATTTATAAACCAAGTCCAGATACAGTCAGGCGCCTGGGGAATTTTCTCGTCCCAGTCCAATTTCTGTGACCAGAGTGATTAGAATAGAATAGAATAGAATAATTTTTTATTCAATATTGATTATTACATAATTCTTATTGAAAGTCATTTTTTATTTACCACTGGTTCGGAAAATACCTCTGTCCTGGGAAGAACCAGCAAGAAACCCAGCGGGACTTTTTTTTTCAAACATATTTCACTTAAGAATAATTTCATTTATACAATTTTTAAATTATTTTTAATAGAACCAGCATGGTGGCGATCACCTTATTCCCAGGGGTTATTTTCATTCATGTTTTCCTTGATATTCTAATAACCCTTTTTGTACAGTTTTTCTTTAATAAAACTTTTAAACTTGTTTATTGATAAACTTTGAATATGTTCTGGGATTTTGTTGTAAAAGCGTATACATTGCCCCATAAATGAATTACTGATTCTGTGGAGTCTAGTAACTGGTATTACAAGCTTATGTTTGTTCCTAGTGTTTAAAGAATGCACATCCTTATTCTTATTAAAGCTATTTATGTTTTTATGTACATACATTAGATTTTCATAAATATATTGCGATGCCAAAGTTAATATGTTTATTTCTTTAAATTTTTGTCTGAGGGACTCTTTACAATTTAGGTTATAAATCGCCCGAACGGCTCTCTTTTGCAAAACAAATATAGCTTCAATATCAGTCGCATTACCCCATAGCAAAATTCCATAAGACATTACGCTATGAAAGTAACTAAAATACACTAATCTAGCTGTCTCAACATCTGTGAGACTTCTAATCTTTCTTACAGCATATGCTGCAGAACTAAGTCTGCTTGCTAATTTAGATATATGGGGGCCCCATTGAAGTTTCGCGTCAATAGTAATACCGAGAAAAACAGTGGATACCACTCAACAAGACTCAACTCCTCCCCATTTAATAGCACATTGGTATTCGAATGTTTTACATTAGGTATTGTAAATTTAATACACTTTGTCTTATTGCCGTTCAAGAGCATATTGTTGGCGTTATACCAATGTACTAATTTCGATAGAACATTATTTACATCGTCATAATTAATTAACTGCCGTTTGAGTTTGAAAATTAAAGAGGTATCGTCAGCAAATAATACTATATCGTGATTGTCCCCTACAAGATAAGGTAAGTCATTAATATAGATTAAAATCAGGAATGGGCCAAGAATCGAGCCCTGAAGAACGCCCATTGATAGTACCGATCCGGAGGAACCTTTACCATTGATCACGACTTTTTGAGTTCTGTTACTTAAATATGAAGTAATAAGTCTGAGCGCCAAATTTTTTACACCGTAATGTTGTAGTTTTCTGATTAATGTTTCATGATGAACACAATCGAAAGCCTTGGAAAGATCACAGAAAATACCTAAGGCATCCTGTGAATTCTCCCAGGCATTAAAATATATTTCATAAGCTCAAAACCGGCGTCAGACGTCGAGCGACCCCATGTTAAACCAAATTGGTTTTTATGAAGTAATTTAGCTGTATTAAAAAAAATTAACAATTGATCCAAAATTATTTTTTCAAAAATTTTACTGAGAGTTGGTAGTACAGAAATAGGTCTAAAATTAGCGGGGTCCAATGTACTACCTGATTTAAATAAAGGTATTACTTTACTATACTTCATTGAATCAGGAAACACACCAGAATCGATACAAGTAGTAAAAATAATAGCAAGATGAGGTGCAATTAAATCTATTATGGACGCAATAACTGTCACGGAAATCCCCCACAAATCTGCGGTTTTCTTTAAATCAATGGTTTTGAAGTATTTTACAATATCTTGCGGTAATACTTTTTCAAATCTAAATTCTTTTAAACAGATATTAACATTCTGTTTGAGTAATGATTCGGCGACAGTTGGAGAAGTATTCAAAGACTCTGTTGTCAAAATAGGAATATCAGTAAAATATTTCTAAAACACCGCTGCGACTTCTTGATTTGATTTAGTCAATTCATTGTTAATTTTTAATTGATAGTTTGAGTTACGAGGTTTTTCTTTACCGGTTTCGCTGTTAATTATACTCCACGTCATTTTAATTTTATTCTTAGCCGTCTTAATTTTGTTGCTAATATGTAACGATTTGGCTGTAGAGCAAACGTTTTTAAACATTTTAGAATAATTTTTGACATATTCTTTAAAAGCATCAGAAGGATTATTTGATCTTTATTGTCTGTTCTTAGATATTGCACGAAAAATTCACAAAATGTCAGTAAACACCAAGGAATCACTTTTCATCGGAAAGTAAGATACTTAAATAAAAAAAAAATATTATAGATTGATAATTAAAAATTTATTTCTTTGGCGTCAACTTGTGTCATGGAATATTGATTATGAAATTAATTTGTTCAGATACGACATTTCTGTGAGCAAGTGTAGGACGATCATATTATGCACCATTTTTTTTGTAGGAATAAATAAAATTATTTATAATTAGGCTAAATTTTTTTATGTTTATATTTGCTGATTATTCTTTTATTTCATTTTTAGGTTTCGACGTCAAAGCCACGAAAACCGAGAAAAGTGGATTAAATTCGTCCAAAATAATCGTAAAGAAGAGATGTGGTGACCATCAAATCATACATACATTTGTTCCATGTATTTTAAGGAAGAGGATAAATATAGTATGAAGAAGGCAAAAATTAACAAAACTTATATTGTTTAAAGGTACTTAATTAAATACCTAATATATATTTTTACAATAACATCTATACATTTTATTAATTGAAATTAATTTTCAGCAAAAAACAACAAATAAGTGTATAAACTTATAGTTCATGTGTAAACAGAAATGATAGAAGTTTTTTTAAGTTTTAATATGTTTTCTCACAGTAATTAATAAGGAATAATATGTATAAAAAGTATCAGCTTTGTCTATGCCTTATGCGAACTTAGGTCATGGCTTTTGGGGACCCAGTTCTAGATTTAAATATATATTAAATAACTTTAATATTTCATTAGCTTCGATTCCTTCCAATTTATATAGTTATCTAATAAAATATTCATATAAAAATGTAATTAAAATGCTATCGTGATAATATTATTTATTATCATATTAATTTACTTCATATCATGCAAAATAAATGACAAATTATTAAAAATTGAACTCGATTTAATAAATAAATTAACAATATTGGTATTTAATTATTGTTTATTTAGAGTACATATAATATACTCTAAATAAACAATAAAATAAATACCTACTGATCATTCTACCTACGCATTATCTATTATGATAAAAAACTGCGCAGGCGCGGTAAGACTATTTACGGCGCATGCGCAACGACATAGAGTAGCGCACATGTTTTGTTTGAAATAGCTGGTCTAGTACGATTTGAATACCTTTGATGAAATTAGTGATGTCAATAACGGTAATACGCGTAATAAATCTAAACATGACAATTTAAAATTAAAAATTTTGTACAACCGACTTCATTATAAATTATTAAGAATAACTCAAAAACTATTGATCAGACCTTGATCAAATTTTATGGGACCACATGTAAAGCACCAGCTTTCAATAAAAAAAAGAATTATCGAAATCGGTTCTCCCAGTAAAAGTTATGAGGTAACACACATAAAAAGAACATAAAGTCGAATTGAGTACCGGCTCCTTTTTGAAATCGGTAGATAAGAATTTTAAATGTATTCCCGTCACCATTAATCCCAACACCACTACTCACGACACGACTACATTAGAAAATACACACCACCGATGATAATACGACACGTGCTTTGCTTCTACACGAGGCATCCTCAGTTGAAGTAGACCTGCGGTGGATGACCCCTAAGTGAGCAGTGAGCCAAAATAGCTGCTATTGGAGTGCAGTTGCGTCTGCAAGTTGTATAAGTAGGTAGGTATTTTTTTTCAATCCTAGTGTGGGGGTACCACACTAGGATTTTCTCCTGTATCGTAAAGGCAGTTTACAAACACAAATTGCACAAGGACAAAAATTAATTTTAAAAATTGATGACGTCTTTTTAATTTTTTTAATATAATTAAATTCAAAGCTGTTAAAATTTTCAACGTACTCCACGGTTGCAGTTTTAAAAAGAAATTAATCCATAATAATATCTCACATTTGCTTAATGGTTGGGTAAAATATTCAAGGAGAGTCTGTTGAAATATTGCTAAATCGCGATGAATAAAGCAGAATATAAATTATAATAGGTTTCATCTTTAGATGTGTCACATGGATATTTTATGGCTTTGTTTGTTAAGAAACTCGGCGCCACCTTGCCGGTGAGTTTGGGATATACCTGTGCCCGCAACTGCATCGTTTATTGAATTACTTTTGTTTTCATCGTAACCCCTAAGGCCGTGTCCACTGTTGAACATCTTGGTGAATCGTACCTACGTTGCATGGCAAAGTAGTGTACCCTGATTTCAAGTATGCATGCAAAATTATTACCTGACATCAAAGGGCATTTGGTAAGGAGGTACTTGTCATAACGTATCTGATACTTCCCGTTTGAACAAAACCTCATACCTGAAACACCTTTTAGGTTACGGTTATCATGATCAATAATAAGGACGTATTTTGATACTGTATCACATTACAAAGGTATGATACGATTCCTGAATATGCCGCGTCCATTCTCTAGTTGGTTTTTAGTTAATCATCAAAGGGAATATTTAACTCTACTATACAGTCTTGTAAAGTTGGTGCGTGAAAAACATACGAGAATCGGAGAATAGTTTGCAGTACCCAATAAAGAACGTTACGTCGATAAGCTGACAATACGATATGGTACAGTACAGACGTGTTTTTCGTTACGTTACACTTAATGATATGATTGATCAAAATGGGTATCCAACTAGATACGATATGCCTGATCATGATACGTCACGATGATCAAATGTGAACGCAGCCCAATATATACTACGTGGCAGTTTGCCCCTTAATAGCTTTGTTTTTGTGATTTAAGTAAGGGTAATGGATTATTTACCGAGTAAAACATATTATGTAATAGTTATAGTTTTGGAAAGTTAAATCCACTTACTTTTACCACTGTAAAGAATTTATCCGATTAAGTACTATATGTAGTGAAACATTGTGTTTGGATAAAATTTATACTTGCAGGAAAGGAAAACGGCAGCTAGGTAGTGCAGTGCATTGTCATTCGGCTGCAGCGCTGTAGACTACTAGTTCGATTCCCACACGATACTAATAATTGTACGTGGTTATGCAAAACAGATCCAACCCGAGTTTGTGTCAAAAATGTTGACTTGAAGAATAATATTTGTGGTCTATACTATTATGTGATGTAACAATTTTAGCAAACGTAACACAAATAAGAGGAAAAATTTCAAACAGATAGAAACCATTCCCATAATTTAAGTTTATGATATTTGAAGTATGGATACCTTAAATATCATAAACTCAAATTAACTTATCGCGGGATGGATCCTTATTGCATAACTACGTCCAATTGTTCCGGGTCTGGCTTTTCGTTCATGTACAATTATTTTTTTTCGAGATTTTTTTTGGGTTGTTTACGTGTGGCTACTACCACATGTTTAGTTAAAATTACGTACAAGTAAGATAAATCCTGTTCAAAATAGCCAAATGTAGCGTACTGTTCGCAAAAACAGGTATAGATTAAGCTTGGATACATAAATGATTTTTTCATGTACGTCTTCATTTTAAAACATGCTGAAGTGTTTTATAGTAAGGTTAATGTAACGGCAGAGAGGTGTAAGGCAGTGTGACATTTTATATCCAAAATTATTCAACGCTGTTTTGGAAGATATTTTCAGCCTACTGGACTGAAAAGGATAGATAAACTACTATCATTAATGGCGAATCATAATACTCACCTTCGTTTTGCTGACAATATTATAATCATTATTGCAATGGAGGATCTTAGCATCATATATCATCCCTTCCAGTACCGCGCCCATTATAACAAAAAACGGCTTTGTACCGGGGGCTTCTGACATCATCTCGGCGCGCGGCACTTGTTTCAACATTTATGTTTTTCACGACTGTTCGTTTATGTTATAAGAGGCTTGAGTTACAGTTCTTTAAAGCTGATAAGGTTGTCGATAAGCAGAAACAATAACAATAACATTTGGATGTTTAATTAGTTTTGTACAGCTCTTTGTTTCTAAGGGATCTTGAAAAAGTGTATTTAATGCCAATAAATTTGGTTTAATCAATGAAAAAGCGTAAGTTTTTATTTTATTTTTATGTCTTCACTATGAATACAAAATAGTCTTCCTAAAATAAACCGAAATTATGCATGTAACCATTATAATAATTCTACTTTTTCACTCGCAAACATTTGCTAAAAATTCGACAATAGACAGTTTGCGCGCGCTTTGTAACCTCATTTTCAAAAGCTTTTTGTGAAAATATTAAAGCTTCTTCCTTAATTTTTCTTATACAATCATATAGATATAATATTTAGGAATAATATGTCTCTATGAATTTACATACGTGCAATAAACTATCTATAAAAAGGCTAAATATCTCAGAAGGTAGATCTTATTTGAAATCTTACCTGTTATAAATTGTTCGCGTAAAGGTGTTTTGTTTTTCCTTTTTTATCAATTGAAACACGAAAATTTACTGCTGTTTTAACTTAAGTCATTCCAGAACATTATCTAGTAAAGATCATTAACATTTCTTACCAGTTTTTAAAAGAAAATCCAACAAAAATCACAAACACAAAAAGAAAACAATTACGCAACTAACAGCACCAATAACGCGAAAGTGAATGCCTATTATTTTTTATTTCGTCTATGTAACCGATTGAGTTTAATACTTGAGAATACTCTTTAGTTCGTGCAAAATCGAATAAAATGTGTTCAATTGAAAATATACTGTATTTTTATATCAATTAAGACGAAAATAACAGCACGTAATGCGGACATGAATTCATGTCCGCGGTACTCAACGGTCACAAAACGTGGACATGAATTCATGTCCACGGTACCTTAGGGGTTAATCACATTAAAAATGACGTTAATGCGAACGTTTTAATTCCGCTCAGACGTTCGTGTTATCTGAGGCGACAGCCTCCCGAGACACGAGACTCCCTCTGACACGAGACGAGCGACTCCCTGTGATAGGGAGTCATGTCGCTAGTCAGGGACCCTCTCTGACTACTCCGGGCTCAAATGTAGTAGGCGGTACCCTTTGATAATGCTCGCATCATCCACCGATTTCTTTCCCTTTCCCCTAATTTTGGCCGTTTGATTTTTCCAGACGAGGCCTTCCGTCTGGTTGTCATTGTGGATTGGAAACTGCCTTATTAATACTCGCCGGAGGCCGTGCTCGAATGATCATACCAGATTCTACTGAGCCTGGTTATCAACACGCATAGAACTATTCTTGCGCATATGCCTTATATTATAAAATTGGTCGGCTTGACTTCACAAAGACCACACTCTCACAGAATACCAGCGTAAAATAGCCGCTTAATGCTGCTGTGTTCCGTATGGCGAGTGCAGAGAATCAGTATCCTTTTTACTGGAAACGACATATTTCATGTCCTCAGGGGCATCTGTATTTTGAATCCTAATTGAAAATAGATGTTGATGTCTATGTACTAAAGCCTCCACTTATCATCAGGTGTGGTTGTTTGTTACCCTTATAATATAAAATCAAAAAGTAAAAAAATTGAAAGTCGGTGACGAACCGAGTCAGACCGACACAGATATATAACGTGAAATTTAATTTTGGCTCACACGATGACTAGTATATGGGATGCTATGCCGGCCGAAGTTATCCCTGTAGTCGTTTCTGCGAGCAGGATAATAATTTTGATCATCTTTGAGGATCATCTTACGCGGCTGGGACTCTTTGATGTTTCAATATATCTTGAATAAAACTATGTTTATTATGTTTATTCATCTTATTCAACAATATAGTTCACTGTATCCCTGTAAATAACAAGTACGTTTTGTAAACCAGCTCTACTCAGCTTTATAACTTGTTAAGGAATTGTAAATTATAAAGTTTCATAAAATACATTAGCAGGGAAGCGATCGATCAAATGTATCACCAGAGAACTGTTTCAAGTAATGGCGTATTAAAGAGGCTTACTTCCCAGCTACGACTTCTGAAAAGCTTTTTAAGAAGTTTATGAATATAGTAAAATGACATCAAATTTCCAATTATATAACATTTTTTTCTGCAATCATCTTATTATCTGGTGGTTTACCCAATAGCACCCAATTATTTATTACCTACTGTTGTCTCGTTTGTTTTCTAATCCTCCACTCACTGTATCAATTAATGTACACGCGTTATTTTAATTTTGCGAGATACCGTTGTCCGCCTTAACCAACTTGAAGAACTTGTTCCGTGCATCCAACCGTAAGCGGTAACTACTAAAGAATAATTAATTTACAAGTGAACTTTGTTTGTTTTAACTTCCAGTTATGTGCATTTTATTTTGCGTAAATTATTATTAATAATCTCTTTCTTATCTTGTGATGTAAAGTATATGGTAAAAAAGGAAAGTTCCATCTCTGAGGATTGTCTTCTAAGTTTATCTCTCTGCATTTCACCTCTTATATATTTTTGGCTCCAAGCAGCAGTGCACCCATTGCTGTATATCAAGTTGAAGATTTAGGGAGGGAATTCAACTTACATTTATGGACTGGACTTCCTTTCTATACAATCTACCTATCTTCGGGTCGTAATCATAATGCATTGTATCCCTGGGGACTAAGATGGAATGCCTCATTTGCAGTAAAAGGGTTTCCGGTTCTCAACACTCGGCATAAGAAACGCAACAGCATTAAGCTGGTATTAATATCTTCTTTTAAAATCTTTATCGATGTGCAAATATTTATATCTTCGTACATGAAATTAAATAATAAAGACCTCGAATAAAATAAATACTGGCATATTCTGTATCTCTTCCACACAGAGACTCGGAAAAGATATTTCAATTACATAAAAATGTTATTCCGTACTGGAATCTAATCCACGGCCCGCTTCGTCACAGCCAAACTCTCATTCAGATCCGAGTTATCTTATTCAGTTAGAGCAGCTCTATAAAAGCCCTTTTATTACTCTTTATGTGGAAGAAAATTAAACCAAATACACAAGCTGCAAAAACATATAAAATCGATTAAATCCATTATCGAGTAATAAAAGGGCTTACCGCCCAGCTGGGGCTCTTGAAAAGCTGTTTAAGAGGTTTATAGCCTTTACGGGAACAATGGCGGTATGAGCTACCCTTTCCGTTTTATATCGTAATATTTTACTTATATAAAACAAAAGAAATTTTATTTCCGGACGATAATAACTGCAAGTAAAGGTAAGTGTCAAATAACTAAATAATGGATTAATTTCATTTAAGAATAATTTCTATATCCAATATCATTCAATACTGAATGGCCGTGATAAGAGGTTTACTTGAATTTAATACAAATAAAGGTAAAACAAAAAGTTGTCTTGTCTCTTTTTGTTTAATAAATTCTTCTGTTTTCTTCTTCACAGATGAATTGAAGTCTTCGCTATTTAATGATAATATTTATATTGCCGTGTCATGGTAGCATAAAATAAACCACCTCACCGTTTCGTCATGAAAATAGCTAAAAACCTAGGAGAACCTCATCACCAACGATGGATTTTGTTATAATATCTCGTATGTGTCAGATATTAAATACTCACATAGGCATCAATGTGCAGAGTCATCTGGTGCAACGACCAATTCGACTGCTTAGCGCATCGATTAGGAAAAAATCCTATAATATTAGATTTCCATGTCTAGTATAAAATGTTACGAAAAAAACAGTAAAGTACTATTACTGATGTAATTAAAAAAGATAATGTTATATTTCAACGCAAGGTATAACAGATGAGTCATATAATTACGATAAGGTAGCATATAATCGACTGTGTATTGGCGGCGTAGAGGCAGCATAAATAAATTAAAGAGAAGGCTGCTGCCCAGCATCTTTCTGACAACAATCGAAAATTATTATTTAATCCTGTTGACAACCCGCCTGTCAAGTGAAGCAACTATGGTAAATATCTCCCGTATTAGGTAAGAGGGGAGGATTTTCAGCAGTGGAATTTTAATTATGACATTTTCTGTGGTTGAAATATTATCAGATTTTCAGTCATGAAGGTTTCCTTACGATGTTTTTCTTCATACTTTAGCGTACTGTATCGTATAGTGTTAGGCAAAGGAATACCTAAAATTACAATTACCAATTTCAAGGTTGCTTGTTGCATGAATACTGTACTGTTCCCATTTAACGGCCTGGTAAAGCTACTAAATGGTTACTCCTATTTCCATTGACATAACATTTTAGGTCTGTAGTAGGCACATGTTTTTATTACATTGTATCCCATTTTGATCTTTTTATAGTGAAATTTCAAAATTAACCAGATAAATTCGTTAATCATACTAATTTTCACTATACCAATTCCCATTTAGAATATATTAATTCTCTTGTCCGACTTTAAAGTACACTTGAATAATATAAACCAACTCCCAACATGGGAATATTAAGTTGCAATGAATGACATAATCGGGCACTACCATACTCACTGAATACGTCTGAAAATTATCATCATAAATGCTTTTACATAAGGGTTGAATGACAAGAATGGAGGTCTCAATTACTCACACAAGATTACATGGCAATTTTTTTCATATAATAAAGAGGTCAATGTGGCTGAGTTTGTACAATGTTTTTTTATTTAAAAAATGTATGTGGAAATAAGTAAAACCCAATATGATACATTTTAGAAATTTTAGCTTAATTCATAAAAGAAAACCCCCCTTTTTCCCAATTCAACTGTATGATTTATTTTGTATCTATTTTACGCAATACCTTTGTCGGTTGTATGCCAATTTTTGTAATTATATTTTATTAAATATAACCTATTTACTTCAAGGTCTTATATGAATTGGAGAAAAAATTCCACCCCTACATTGCTTGACAAAGTTTTTAATATTACGAGTACTTCTAGTGAAAAAAAAAATACTTTCGGTAAAAATGTTTAATCCGGCGTGCTAAGACATATTGTTATAATATAGTCCAATAAAAGCCTTAACTTTATGTAAAATATTTTTTTTTAATTCTATGATGTCGGTTTTTATTTCTTATTAGCTCCGGCTTCGTCTGGGTAGACCTATTAAAGTGGCGTTATTTAGATTCAAGATAATCGTCAAAGACCATTTATTTTATAAATTTTTCGGTGTTTCAGAAAAAAAAGTCTCTATGTTTTTCAAAGAAACTATAACCTCATCATCCTGGCATTTCTCTATCAGTTGGTAAAGTTTCATTTAGGCATTCCGAAGATTAGCCCATAAAGACAGAAATACTTCTTTTTCTTCTTTTTAACCCGGTCAACAACATCGGTCGCACCCTTTTTTATGACATCGTCAAAAATTTTATTCTCATTCTCTATAATTAACGAAAAAATTATTATAAAAAAAGTACAATTTTTGTATTCATTTTGACAGTTCTTAGAAAATACTAAAAAAATTAACACAAATAAATCTTTTCCTTCTAAAATTAATCAAAATTAACAAAAATTAGATCCTTTCTCCATTAATAAAAAAAACAACATTTAGAAATCAAAAAGAAATAAAAATAATCAGTCCTCATTTCTTTCCTCTACGCCAGAAGCAAAGCTTCTACTTTACGTTGTTATGCTTTGAGTGGTGTTGCTCCGATTCGAGCCGGCCCAGCCATATTACAGCAGAAGCTGTAGCTTGGCTCTACCACTGTTATTTTTTTAATTTCATCTTTCGATTACATATCAAAAATTGTAAGGCATAGTCTATAATAAAATATTATTGGCATATAGTCTATCTTCTAAGTCTAAAATTATATACATAAACATATCAACGTTAAAGTTTTATTGAAACTGGTTAAACAGATCCCGTAGCGTGGCGTAGTAGTTCTCTGTCTTGGTCTGCATTGAAATGCTTTACAAGAAAAGTCTAACTAACATTCTGTAAGCGCTAATTAAATCACATGTCTACGCTTTTGACCTAAGCCTGCGTGTATATTTTTTTTGTTCTTTATCTTTATAAGCTCAAACTGCTGCTGGATAAAGGCCTCTCCCGTTTCGGGGAGGATTAAACTTTCGGTCCACTACCACGACATATTATAAACGTGCTATGAACGTATCATCCACGAAAAAACACGGCAGTCACTACTAAGCCCGTATGTCCGTCCTTAACATCGCATATATATCATCTCCGTTCAATATGTATACGAATATGGTGTTCATTCTTTCGGTTTTAGCTCGTTTTATTCAAAAGTTTGCATCTATAGGAGTGTTGTGTTAATAATTTATATTGAAATATCACACGATGGCGATTAGAAAATGATTTGTAAGCAAACTGGGAATGACCGTTATTATACCACGCTAACGGTATGCTAATTCGGTTAGACCGGGTTTGGTCGTCTGCACAAAGCATTTTGGTAGAGTCGCTTAGTAGACATTCTCGTCAAGAATGTGCTGTCAGTTCGGTCATGGCACGCTACGTTATTGGCTGTTAACATAATGGTCCAGCACAGGGGTCGGCAACCTTTTTAGTCGGAAGAGTCAAAAAGTAAAATATACAAAAAATTTAAAGAGCCTCAAATTTTTTCCTTGCCAATCATAAATAATACTTGCATAAATAAAGATTTTTGATAAAAAAAACTAATCTATTTATTCATAAGAAAATATATATTTATTCATATATACATAATGGTTTTCACTATAAATTAGAATATAATTTCTTTTATAATCGAATTATTATATATAATGAAAGAGTTGGAGTTCCAGAAATGTATGTACGTAACGCAACAAAAATGAACAGCTTTAAAAGAAATGCCGCGAGTTGAGGCACTTATATTCGACGCATGGAATAGTCTTCCAGATTGCTAGAGTGAGGTGAAGAAGTTGGCATTTGGAGTGCTGACTGTCTTCGGATCGGCATATTCGTGCGAGCTAGCGTTCTCTTGCATGAATTTAATTAAAAGTAAAGTAAGAAGCCAACTAACAAATGAAAATCAGAGTCGTGTTTGAAACTTAAAACAACAAGTTATGAGGCAAATTGACCCAAACTTCCTAAAACCATGCAAAGCCAACGCTCCCATTGAATTTGTTTGCTTAAATGTATGTTATTGTTTTTTTTTTAAGTAAAAGTTACATTGTTTAGTAAAGTTTAAATTTTCTACTTAAATAACCATACAAAGCCAAAGCTCCCATGGAAGTTGTTTGCTCAATTTTTTTTATAGGATAGGGTGACAAACGAGCACACAGTCCACCTGATGGTAAGTGGTTGCTGTGACCCATAGACATCTACATTTATCCTCAATAAATAAACAGAATGCAGATGCGTCGTCACCCGTGAGGACTAAGATGGAATGCCTCTTGCCCAGTAAAAAGACTCTGGTTCTCTACACTCACCATACGAAACACAGCAGCGTTTAGCTGCTATTTTACGCCGGTATTCTGCGAAAACGTGGTCCTTCCCCATTCGTGCTACAACAACACTACTAATATATCTGCAGCATGGCTCTACCACGTATCCTGTATCCTGGTGATCCTGATCAGCATACTAGAATAAAGTTATGAAATTATTGTATTTTCATCGGTCCTTTATACGAATTTAAATTTTGAAGTCAATCGGCCGTCTACAAGTTATGGAATATTACAGTAAAATATTACGTTACACACATATATAGATAGATAGATACATGCAAAGCTAATAAAACGTGTCAAAAAGGGAAAATCTAATACTTAAAATCTGACTGAATCTGACTAATGGATCACCATACAAAGTGAGATGAGTTATACCTACAAATGCCTGGTTGCTTTATATAAAACACGTCCGTTATTTCTTTACGGCCTATTGTATTATGAAGGAAATTTTACGGGAGTAAAAAGGGGTATATTATACAAACATTTGGAGTCGTTGACAATTATTCAACTAACATCAACTTACTAGTGTACGCCTAATGACGCATTCTTGAAAAGGACTATGACCAGCAGTAGACTTTAAAAGGCTTATATGTTAATAATGCCGATAACGCAGATAAAAAATTGAATACTTCATCAGATAGAAGTTTTTAGTGACTTCCCTATAAAGTACGAGTTGCAAGGTTTAAGGGCTTAGCTTTCCGTTGACTCCCGTCGAGTTGGGGGTTGATACGTATTTTGACAGAAAAGTTACACTATTATAAGCACACAAACGAAGTTACAACATGCGGAAACGCGTAATTTTTGAGAAAAAAGTTATTGAAAATCAATTATTCTTGCATTGTTTATATCTAACCCTACCATGAAACCGACGCCATTTTGTAATATCATTGTCGTCAGTAGGGATGTCGATTCTTTCCGAAAAAGGTCGATTTTTAAATCGATTCAAATCGTAAGCTGATGTATCGATACACAAAAATCAATTTCGAAAATATCTATATTTTTTATGTTTGCATTTATAATGTAAATATAATTCCATTTTATAAAAAACAAGAAAGATACCATAATAAATGATCTCTTATTGAAATTTGTTTTATTTTAACAGTACCAATTAGGGCAGATAACAAATAAAATAGGTTAGGTTCAACTTATGTCAAAGAACCGAATTGATTGACCCCGACTCCACCTGGTACGAGTCTATCCTACCCCTAGAGTGGTTTTAAAGAGCCGGAGGCGCGTAGGGGGAGCAGCCTCCGCCTGCTGTAACAAATCGTAGGCATCGGACGAGCCGGAGCGGCTGAGGCTGGTCGCCGAAGGCGACCAACAAGCCAAAGCTGCAGAGGCGAGGAGGGATGCCTGCGATTTGTTACGCTAAGGCGTAGAGGCTGCTCTTCCCGCAGCGCCGGAGACGTAGCCGTCTCAAAATAGATACAGAAATCCTTCTGAATCAGTCCCCCTATATTTTATGAAGAAGGGGATTTTTTTCTCATAAAATGGATTTATATTTACATTATAAATGCAAACATGAAAAAAATATAATTTTTTGGGAATCGATTTATCAGCTTACAATTCGAATCTATTTAAAAAATCGATCTTTTTCGGAAAGAATCGACATCCCTACTGACAATAACAATAAAAATGGCGTCAGTTTTATTGTAGGATTAGACGTAAACAATGCAAGAATAATTGATTTTCAATAATTTTTTCTCAAAAATTACGCGCTTCCGCATGTTGAAACTTTGTGTGTGTGCTTATAATAGTGTAACTTTTCTGTAAAATACGTATCAACCCCCAACTCGACGGGAGTCAATGGAAAGTCGTACCAGTTTAAGTAAGGGAAATTAGAAGGAATTCCTATTTTTCCCAATTCAGGAGCAAGTTCATTACATCTTGCATAATTCATAACAGCCTATATTCATAACGGTCCCCTGCTGAATATAGGCTATACCCGTAGACTAATGACATCATAAGAGGATTTATTGCCATAGTTGCAGCGCTTAGCAGGCTAGTTGATAACCGCAGTGTTTTTAAATTATTTAGAGTTAATATTGAGAAACTTAATTATCATATAGTCCTGCATCATGGTTAAATGCACTCCACGTCAAGTTCGATTCATGATCTATTTTTCACTTGTCAAACCTCACTTAGACTACTTTATTGAAGTTTGGGGTACTGCAGCCAAAACATCGCTTGCTGATCTGCAAATAACTTAAAACAAAATAATGAAAGTTTTATTTCACTATGACTTCTTAACTCCAACAAAAAAATTTACACAGAAACAAAATTAATGAACATCAAACAATTATATCATTATAATACATGTATTCTAATGAAAAAAAATTATGTCAAATACTGTACACTCACAATTACGTTTTAAAACTAAAGAAGATCTAGACCTTCGACCTCTTCGAAGTACAAATAATATTAATCTTCCAAAACCACGCACACACTACGGCAAAAAGAACATAAGATATGAGGGAGCACAAATTTACAATAAATTATCTTTAGACATAAAATTGTCAATAAATTTACGGTCTTCAAAAACAAATTAAAAGAATATATAAGCAACAATATTAAATTAATTTAATTATATCTGAACCCGGCCCTAGTATCGCGTATAGCATAGCAGTGTTATTGATTTCTTGTCTTTGATATTTTTTTTTGATTTTGCTTCTAGTAGCTTTGCAACGACAATAAGTGTCGCATTGTATAATGTACCCTCGATTTAGTTGTTAATGTGTAGTTATATGTATTATCAGTTATTTTTGTGTTCATCGACCTAAAAACCTTGTCAAACATTTTTCTTATAAGTTGATCATGAAGTGAAATAATGTATTTCTTTTGAGAAATAAAGTTTCTTTAACCACATAGTCTTACTCCCCGCGGTATCGTGCCAAGAACGCTGGCTGCGTTTCTCCGCTGAATGGCTATACTTAGCCTTTGAGCGAAAAAAGAACCAGCCCTCTTATCACCAGCAGCAACGACCAGCCGCTGATGGAGTTCCTTAAGGAACTTCACTGCACGTGGACCCCACGGACCGATAGCCTCTACAGCAAATAGCACAAATATGTAGTCATCTCTCAGAGACTCATTTTTACGCCAGTTACTCAGTTCAGCTGCCTCTGATGCCGCCCCAGCTCTAAACGAGGTACCCCTGAGATGAGAGGCCGCCAGAATCTCTACGCAAGTAGCATCCCATACTAGAGCTTTACCTCTCTCCCAAGGGACCAATGTCATACCGTCGGGTCTCCTGCCATCGTCTCTAAATATACCGCAAGGCTCTAATATTGAGAAGATATTGTTGTTCATATCCTGTTTAATTTACATTTGTCACCTCTTACGACACCCACAAAATGATACATTAAGCAAAGAAGAAAATACACTTTCATACAGGTAAATAATCTGTCCTAACGAAATTAATTAAGGTTAGTTTTTTATAAGGCTTTGGTATTATAAAATTACAATAAGGAAAACTTTTTAAAATGTCATTGTGAAAGAGTTGTCAGAAATGACTGATAATCTCGCTACCGTGTCACGCTAGATTGCGCTAGAAAAAATAGTATTAATACACATCTATTTGACGTAGTACTAAAGGTAAGTGTGAAATAAATTATTTCTCGATATTGGGAGTTTTTGGAGTTTACTCCTTAAGAATCGGTTCATATATAGTGAACGTTATGAGAAATAGATGGGTAGTAACGTTAACATAAAGTGAAGCCGTTATGGTTTTCCTCTGTGCAACATATAGCCTATTTACTGAAATAGTGTCGGTACATCCGGAGGCGAACTTATTACTTTGCTTTTATTTAATATTTTTTATACGTGATTGAGCCATTCTGCAGCTATATCAGTATTATAGTTGTAGCACGAATGGGTCGGTGGAATGTCGACCGCAGAAGGACCACGCTTTCACAGAATACCATCGTAAAATAGCAGCTTAACGCTGGTATGTTTCATATGATGAGTGTAAAGAACCGGAGACTTTACTGGACTGGACTTACTGGAAACGAGACATTCCATTTTCGTCCTCACGAGTAACAACCCATCTGCATTTTGATTCGTAGTTGAGGATGGATGTAGATGTCTATGGGCCACCGCAACTACTTACCATCAGGTGGGCTGTGTGCTTGTTTGCCCTATACTATAATAATATATTAAATTTATTAAATAAATGTTTATCTAGTGTAAGAATAAAATAGAACACTATTGCATGCCGTAAGCGCAAAGTGCGCAGGTATGTTCTTCTAGGGCCTAAAATTTATTCTTCTGGTTATAGAAATAAAATACGAATATAAGTAATAAATATAAGTAGCAAAAATCTTAAAATATTAAAAATGCCAAATTTTCCAGCGGGTTAACGATTGATGTCGTGTCAGGCGATTGTATCTAATCGAACAGACTATACCTGCGCATCGCACCCTCTCTCTTTCGTCTTTCTCTCTCTACTGCTCTCTCTCTCTCTTTCTAAATATGTAGAAAGCGAGTTGGGGCTCGCTTAACAGGTTGACCGGTGTTTCTATAATTTGAGTATAGTAATCAGTATACATGTGAAATATTAAAAGTCAATTTTTTGAGTTATAAACAGAATTTATAATGACGTTACTATTTTCGAAATTAATAATGTAATGTAGGTCGTATATTTTATGTAATATAATATAATTTATGTAATATATTTAATAAAATTAATAAATTTCGCAATAACACCGCGAAAAATCCCGTATGAGGACATTATCTGTAGTGTTGAGGACTGTCTGCATAAAAATAATATTCGTTATGAAGATTTAGATTCTATATCTCAAGACATTTCGTCTATGTCACGTCGAAGCTCAGCGCAGAAATTAAATCTTCCCAAAGATGAATTTAATGCATTGAAAAATTTACGCAACAGACCAGATCTCACGATTCTCCACGCAGATAAAGGTATTGCTACAGTTATAATGGATACGTCGGATTACAATTTTAAAATACAACATATTTTATCAGATGAAAGTTCATACGTAAAGGTCAAAACAGACCCTACATTAATACTCTTGAAACAACTAGCGATCTTATTAAGAAATAATTCGAGAAATTTAATTAAGAAGTTAAACTGATAATACCTGCGTGTGTCAAACCACCGAAGTTGTATGGGTTACCTAAAATACACAAATCGAACGCTCTATTACATCCAATAGTGAGTCAGATCAATTTGCCAACTTAGACCTATGTCTTACTGACAATGAAACCATGGTCAGTTCTGATGTTCAGTCTCTGTCTAAATGCCTAACTGTTGAAGACTGCATCTCAATTGTAACAAGGAATCTAGAGAAAAACAATATGCCAGCAGAATATGCAGTATTTCTCAGACATTGCCTTACATCTGGCTATCTATTGTGGAAGGAAGAGTTTTACAAGCAAGTAGATGGTGTTGCGATGTGCTCACCGACATCTTCCATTGTCGCCGATATTTTCATGGAGAACTTTGAGGAGGAAACCCTGAGAAGCGATCCGTAGATGATACTTTCATATTTTACCATTAGACAAAGTAACTGAATTCTTAGAACATCTTAATTCTATAAAATCTAAAATTCAATTTACTATAGAGTTAGAGGCAAATAATTCTTAAGATTTCCGAGATGTGTTAAATATTCGAAATCCTGACAACACCATAGGTCACAATGTGTAAAGAAAAAAGACCCATACAAACCGATATTTAAACGATTAATCCCACCATCATCTTTCACAGTTAGCTACCGTGGGCAAATCTTTGTTACAGAGAGCACGAGGGATCTGTGACAACAAACACCTGGCCGCTGAGCTTCAGAACGTCAAGCAGGTTCTGCGCGACAACAATCTTCGGATTCCGCATCTACGTCACAGTGACCGAGTGAAGCCGGCCATAGTCGAGCGTGTGCCTGCTGTACTACATAGTACATGGCACGCTCGACACCTCTGACATATATTTGTCAGAGATGACACAGACAAGATTGGCTACATCTTGAAACGAGCTTCTATTAGAAGTCTTCTAGCCGCCGAAGAAGATGAGTCAGTTCTTACCATCCGTCAAGTGCAATATTTTTCTACAAGATGCAGGAGTGTACAAGTTTGATTGTGAATGTGATCTCTCATATATCGGACAAACAAAGCGATCTATCAAAACATTATTACATTAGATTTAATAAACCACAAATTCTCGCGAAAGAACATCGATTCCTGCCAAGGATGAAACGTGAGACTATTGAAATTAAAAAAAGAAATATATCCTAATTTCAATAGAAACGGAGGCTGGGTACTACCACCTGCTTGGGATCCTGTAATGTATAAAATTAAAACTAAACCCAAGCATACCACTGCAAGACTTCAAGACACAGTAAGTTCATTCTGCGTAGATTGCATCAAAATTAATAATTAAAAATCTGAAGGTCCTACTCCGGGTTAACTCTGACATCGGGACGTCAATCATCTCAGTCCCCCGTGATCATGGGTGCTGTAAAGTACCCAAAACGTAAATAATCAATAAAAAATAGGTAAATTAAACGCGATAGAATCCGTAAAAGTAGTTTTATTCAAATCAATAAAAATAAATATTAGGCCGGGAAAAAATTTCTTCGTATTTTATGTACAAATTCAATACATTTTTTTCAAGGTTAAATTACATTTAATTAAAATATATATATGCCATTATGTTCCATAACTTGTTGCCATTTGGAGGTAGTAATATATTTCCGTTGCTGTAGAAATCTTGGGATTTTTGATCAAAAAAAATGCAACAAATAGTCATTTGGTACGGCGGACTTTTTTTAGACGGAGTAAAGATCTATTTTTCGTAGAACGTAGTATTTACGTATTACTAACTATTACGGCAGCGCACACGGGTAAAGCATTTTTGGAGTGCTTTCTCTTCTTAAATCAACAAAAAAGATTAGCTGAGAGGTTTATCCTAATGCTATATAATGCTAGCCTATACTATTCTTCATAATCTTGGCTAAATATGCAAAAATAATTCGTAATAATAATCAAATCGGACTTGTAGTTGCAGAGATTTGCTTGTTTATACAAACAAAAAAAAACCTCTTACGCTTTATCATATATGTATTGCCGCCGTGGTTGGCACTATAGGACAGCTGATTGGGACGGGATGCGGTCTTTTTTTGCATCCTACCCTTGGGGGCGAGTTTGCTTCTCGCCGGAAGATCCCAGCGTTGTTGCTGATTCAGTTGCTTATGTGGTACTTCAGGGTATGGAACTTTTTATTCCATCCTCTGTGGTGCCCATCGGAGGCAGATCGCAGCCATGGTTTGGTCACTCCTGTAAACTAGCATCACGCTATAAGCAGGAGTGCTACCGGGCCTAGGCTGACGCATCAACGTCTCGGGATGTAAACACCAACGCACTTAAAAAGAAGTATAGTTCCGCCTCCAGGTTCTTCAAAAGCGTCATTGCCAAGGCAAGGTCTGAGCACATCGGCAGAATTGGCGAGAAGCTAGTTCGCCTTCCTTCGGGAATCCGTACATTCTAGTCTCTCGCCAAGGCTGACCAAGGGAACTTCTGTCAGCCATCTCTGCACAGAGAGGACGACTCACTGGCCCATGCCGCAAAGGAGAAAGCTGATCTGTTGAGCTCTCTTTTTGCGTCCAACTCGACTCTATATGACGGGGGGAACACACCGCCGACCATACCGCGATGTGAGTGCTCCATGCCGGATGTGCGATTTACACAGCGCTCGGTTCGCAAAGCACTTTTCTCCCTGGACGTCAGCAAGTCGAGTGGGCCCGATGGAGTCCATCCTATTGTGCTGAAGACGTGTGTTGCGGAGTTGGCACCGGTTTTAACGCGTCTTTTCCGGTGCTCCTACTCCCAAGCCGTAGTCCCGAATTCATGAAAGACAGCTTTGGTCCACCCGATCCCTAAAAAAGGCGACCGCTCAGACCCATCCAACTACAGGCCTATCGCCATCACCTCCTTGTTCTCCAAAATAATGGAAGCCATTTGTACTACTAGCTACGCTAGGGATAACGTAACGGGTAAATAAAACGCCTTGATACGTATCCTGAACTAATTTATTAAACAATAATTTAATTTGCCCTTATAGCATTACGATGCGCTGATTATAGCGTGCAACAAAGTACCACTAGCGCCATCTAGAATTTACAAAATAAAACAAAATTCTTAACATTTAAAACATTACTTTGCTCTTAAACATACCGCCCACCAAGGACATTTAATTAAAATGTCCTTAATTAGCGAATGCCACCCACCATGCCCATATTACATTGACAGTGGTGGGTATTTTACACATACAACCACACATACTAATAGAATTTTGAATTTAAATCTCTGACAAATATAAACAATAAAATCTAGAAGTAACTAAACAATAATACATGCAGATACAACGGTAAATTGAGACAATAATCTAAAGTTTTTTTTTTATATTACTTTTCAACTGGCAATATGCACAATTTTGAGGTTGGTCGTTTCAAAATTGAAGATCTAGTACGCAATGTAACCACACGGGTTATATTGTCTTCGCCCGGATGTTTTTGTATAACGCGACCAAGTAACCACTGTCCCGGAGGAAGCTCATCCTCCTTTACTAACACAATGTCACCCAAATTTGGTTCTGCAATTTGACGCGACCATTTATATCGGTGCATTAACATGACCAAATATTCTTGTGACCAACGTTTCCAAAATGATTGCAACAATTTTTGTACTAGTTGCCACCTAGACAATGAATTTACGTTACTCGAATCATAATTTCTATCGATTGCATTAACTAATGGTTCCCCAACCAAGAAGTGACCTGGAGTCAATGGCAGTGGTTCGTTAGGATCGTCTGAATTAACAGTTGTCATTGGTCGAGAGTTGAGGCATGCCTCGATTTGAGTAAGAAGAGTGCTCATCTCTTCAAACGTTAGAGTCGTTTCTCCAATAACTCTTCTCAAGTGGTGCTTGGTAGACTTTACACCCGCTTCCCAAAGTCCTCCAAAATTTGGTGCCCGGGGAGGTATAAAGTGCCACTCTGTTCCGTTTTTTTCTAGGTGTTCTGCAATTTCCGGCTGAATGGAACTTAGTTCTCGTAGTTCCTTAGATGCGCCTACGAAAGTAGTCCCGTTATCCGACCATAGGTGAGCGCATTTTCCACGTCTGGCTATAAATCTTCGGAAGGCTGCTAAAAAGGCTTGACTAGTCATATCACTAACAACCTCTAGATGTATGGCTCTTGTAACCATACATATAAAAATACAAATATAGCCTTTGTATGCTCGGTGGCCGCGACCCTTGGTCGTTCTGATCTGGATAGGCCCCGCATAGTCCACTCCACTGTTAAGAAATGGCCTCGCAGGTGTGCACCTTACAGATGGTAAATCACCCATGAGCTGATTGTGAGTAGTTGCACTATTTTTTACACATGTAACGCATTTATGGATATGTTGTTTTACCAAAGCCTTAGCTCCTATCACCCAATAAGCTGTCCTTAAATAATTGAGCATCAACTGCTGTCCTCCGTGAAGAGTTTGAATGTGTGCATCTGCAATGATCAATTTAGTGAATGGAGAATCACGAGGTAGAACAATAGGGCGCTTAATGGTATCCTCAATCACTGCATTTCTCAGGCGACCGGCAACTCTAATTATTCCGTTGTCATCCAAATAAGGACCTAATGTTCTTAATTTGCTTCCTTTCTTTTTTATAGGCCTTCCAGATTTTAAGTCTGCGTATTCTTCCGTGAACTCCGCAGCAGAAGTTTCGCAGCGATTGGGTACAGAACTCCAGCATCATATACTACCTGATGAAGCGTTCTCACAGCTAGGTAAGGCGCCGATGCAGTTCCAAAGGTGACTGTTAAGAGTTCATAATCCTTTATTTCTTCCTTAGGATCTTCTCTCCACACAATGCGTTGATACATGTTGGCATCTGTTTCGGTTACAAGCACTTGGCGATACATTTTTACAATATCTGCCACTAAGGCAATCGGATGGGTTCGCCAGCGTAACATCGTGTGTCTGAGATCTGCTTGTAAGGTAGGTCCTACCATCAATGCATCATTTAATGACACACCAAACTTATTTGGCTCTGAAGCATTGAAGACCACTCTTACCTTTGTGGTGGACTTGTCTTCTCGTACCACGGCATGGTGTGGTAAATAAATAGGTTCGTTAATCCTTGGTTCATGGTTACTTATTGATCTCATGTGCCCTAACTGTAAATATTCCTTTAATACATTATGATATTTTTCCCGTAGCTCTTGATTCTTACTTAACTCGTTTCTAATGACTTTAGTCTCTTTATCGCTATTTCTCTAGAATTGCCATTCTTGCAAAGTAGCTCTTCGTCTCGCAATGGTAATTTTACTATATATCGCCCTTCTGGCGTTCTTTTAGTCGTAGTCTCATAAATTCTTTCACATTTTTGCTCTTCTTCCGTAAGTATTTTCTTTTTATTATAAAATGTACCTTCTTCTATTTCCCAGAACCTCTTCAGCATTTCATTTACCATGACCTGTGCATGCATAACTTGAAGTTTCATTATAGATGTATTATTTTTTCCATTTACATTGTTTATGACACCGGAAAGAATCCACCCAAGCGTGGTATTCTGTGCTATCAGGGACCCATTTGTGCACTTCTTTATCCCATGCTTTATTATGGTGCTATAAACATCCGCACCCAATAAAATATCAATTTTATTGGGTACTTTGAACTGTGGGTCGGCTAACGTCAATTGGTTAAGCTCTTCCCAATCTATTGCTTCTATCTTCCTTTCAGGTAGACAGTCGGTGATCTTGCTCAAAACATAAGCTTCAATTCCCATTTTAAAACTGGGATCAACACATGATTGCACTTGGAATCGAACCTTGGATTGAGCGCGCATAACTTTATTATTTGATAATCCTGAAATCACCCCGACTGCTGGAATTTTCTTCAATTGAAGATATTGAACTATTGCTTCTGTAATGAAGCAGCCTTGAGAACCTTGATCTATAAGGGCTCGTACTAGCTTATGTTCTCCAGTTTTAGATTTAACTCTTATTAGTGCTGTAGCTAATAAGACCTGCCTGGGCTTAGTGATGTGACCAGTAGAAAGGCAAGCTACTACCGGAACTTCAGATTCCGAAGTGTCAGTGCAACTGGCCGACTGGTTTAAAACAGCAGCCTGGTCCTTTTTCTCCTGATTGTTGGTGGGATGCAATAGTGTGTGATGTCTTTTTTGACATATCCTACACTTTGTCGGTTTTTTGCAATCGTAGGAAAGATGATTTCGACCCAAACAATTAAAACACATCTTTCTTGTTGACACAAATTCCCGTCTGCGGTCAACATCTTGACTCGAAAACTGTTTGCAGAAACATAATTTATGATTCTGCGAGCAGTATTCACACTTTAAACTAAAAGACTTAGTTGCTAGCAAAACTTTTGTGTTCGGAGAGTGGGTGGCATTATGAGTAAGTATTTTACGCGGTTCAATTGTTTCTAATGCTCTAAAACGATTTTCTATAAATATTTTGAACTTATCAATTGTAGGTAAGGAATCATCACTTGATATAAATAATTCCCACTGCTTACGTGTTTCAGCATCAAGTTTATAGCTTACAAGATAAATGACAATTATATCCCATTTGCTTACATCTATATCTAAATTTTTTAATGCACTTAAACAATCCATTGTGGTATCTAACAATTCTTTTAAGCTGGATGCCGATTCACAATATATGCGTTTTTGACCAAACAATCTTTTTAAAATACAATTAGACAAATACCTTTTGTTATTATATCTCCTTTCTAAAACATCCCAAGATTCTTTATAATTTATTTCGGTAACTGGAGTATGCCGAATCAGTTGAGCCGCCTCACCAGTGAGATGACTCTTTAAATAATGAAGCCTCTGCACATTATCGAGTGATTCATTTTTATGGACTAATGACAAAAACAAATCTCGGAATGTTGTCCATTCCGAGTATTTACCCGAGAATGTTGGAATTGTAATTCTAGGTAATTTCACGGCGCACTGTTTATCTAGAAAAGGAGTCGAATCACTGTGCTGTGGCTTCTCCTCTGATGGACATAATTAATTTTTTGCAGATTTCATATGAGATTTGTAAACAATGTAAATGTCCTCAGTTTTATCATAAACCTCTAATTTAACATAATCAGATGATTGTAAGTCATCCGGTTTAACATTTTCGTACAACTTTTTATGATTATCAATAAAAGATTGCCAATTACTGTCTAATATTTCTAACCTCGTCTCTAAATATTCGTACGTTAAACGTTCCTTGGGACATTTTTTATAATTACTATAGGCTTTATTAATAACGTTTTGTGTTTCCCTTTGGAGATTAATAATTTTATCCATTTTTAAATCAATATCTCCTTCCCAATTTTAAAAGTAAAAATTAATTAAGTATATTTAGAAAGAAAGACATGAAAATGTTACAAGAGTTAATAACCCTTTGAACAAAATCGAGCATTTATACTGCTAGTTTTGAACGTATTTTAAATTTATTTTAAGTCCCATTCAAAGTTATTAAGTGTATATACGGCTATACCCATTGGCAACTTATTCAGAATATTATCATAAGTTTTAAATTAACACAATTACAAATTTAAAATGAGAGATATTTCATGCTGTTTGTTTTTTTTTTAAATTTACACAATTACAAATTTAAATATAGAAGATATTTTCACTTTATAGTTCCAAATGGCTTGACATACAAATTCAAAAGTACTTCCAGTTTTTTTTTCTTTCTTGCACTCACCACTAAATGATTATACTTTGACACTTTAGCTTTTAACTTGACCACTGGTATTGACTTTTCACTTTACACTCACTACTAAAAGCGGTGCCATCTATTTGTGACACCTGTTATTATAATCTTCACTCGTCGCGATTGACAGCTCCCTGTCCGACGTTGCTGTTGACGAATTGCCTGGCAGAAATAAACACCACCACTAACCAGTGCCTGAACTCCTGCTGTAGCGATCCACTGCGAGTCCAGGGGGTGTGATCCACAACTACTGACCACTGCACTTCACTGACTAGGCCTCAGATCCCGAACACTTTATCCGGCTCGAAGGACCAATGTACTACTAGCTACGCTAGGGATAACGTAATGGGTAAATAAAACGCCTTGATACGTATCCTGAACTAATTTATTAAACAATAATTTAATTTGCCCTTATAGCATTACGATGCGCTGATTATAGCGTGCAACAAAGTACCACTAGCGCCATCTAGAATTTACAAAATAAAACAAAATTCTTAACATTTAAAACATTACTTTCTTAAACACCATTTTAAACTGCCAGCTCATGAGGTACCTTGAGAATCACCATCTGATTAGTGACCGCCAGTACGGTTTTCGTCGGGGTCGATCAGCTAGTGATCTTCTAGTCTACTTAACTCATAGATGGGCAGAGGCAGTCGAGTCCAAGGGGGAGGCATTGGCCGTTAGTTTGGACATAGCGAAAGCCTTCGATCGGGTCTGGCACAAAGCTCTTCTTCCGAAGCTTCCTTCCTATGGGCTTCCTGAGAAATTGTGCAAATGGATCACAAATTTCCTTGCTGATCGGAGCATCAAGGGCGTAGTAGACGGTGCATGCTCTGATTTCAAGCCTATCAACGCTGGTGTTCCACAAGGCTGCGTGCTATCACCGACGCAGTTTCTCCTGCATATCAATGATATGTTGCTAACTGATATCATTCATTTCTATGCAGACGACAGCACTGGTGATGCCTTATATACCGGCCGTGCCAATATTTCTCGGGAAAACGTCGCCGAGCACCGAGACAAACTTGTGTCTGAATTTGAGTCTTTGCTTAACTAAGTCTCGGATTGGGGCGACTAAATCTAGTCCAGTTCAATCCCCAGAAGAAACAAGTTTGCGCGTTAACCGCTAAAAAGAACCCCTTTGTCGTATCTCCTCAGTTTCAAGGCACTTCCCTTGCTGCCTCAGCCAGTATCGGAATCCTTGGCGTCGACATATCGAATAGTGTGCAGTTTCGTGGTCACTTGAAAGGGAAGGCCAAATTGGCCTCTAAAAAGCTTGGCGTGCTCAGCAGCGAGACAGTATTTCATGCCGACACATCGCTTGCAACTTTACAAAACGCAAGTTTGGCCCCACATGGAATACTGTTCTCATCTCTAGGCCGATGCACCCCAGTGCCAGCTCCTTCCACTTGACCGCATCCAGTGCAGAGCGGGTCGAATCGTCGACGACCGAATTTCTTCTGATCGACTCGATACACTGGCACTGCGTAGAGTTGTTCATCTCTTTGCGTATTTTATCGCATCTACAAAAATCTACACATCGCTACAAAACTCGCGTTACCATCCATACCATCTGGATGATTGGCGGTCCACCACTGTGCGGTTTAGAAGAAGTTTTCTCCCTCGCACAACTTCCTTGTGGAATCAATTACCACCAGCGAATTTTCCGGACCGATTTGACTTAGTAACCTTCAAGAAAAGAGCTTACACCTTTCTAAAAGGCCGGCAACGCAGCTGCAATTCCCCTGGTGTTGCGGTTGTTCATGGGCGGCGGTAGTTACTTACCATCAGGTGAGCCGCATGCTCGTTTGCCCCCTATTCTATATAAAATACACATCCACTGTAGCACGAATTTGTGTTAATGCTAACTCTGGACAGGTGGATTGTCGATCACAGAGAAAAATGCCTCACACCGTTTACGCAGGTCTGGATATTTTATATTAGGCTTACATTTGAATGTTGATTATACAAAAATTTCCTATAATCGCCTCTTACGCAAGCACTGTGGAACTCTGTGTGGCAATCGGAAAGCCTCTTTTTGTATAGAACAGGGGGCAAACGAGCATGCGGGTCACCTGATGGTAAGTGACTACCGCCGCCCATGAACAACGCAACACCAGGGGAATTACAAGTGCGTTGCCGGCCCTTTAGAAAGGAGTAAGCTCTTTTCTAGAAGGTCTCTAAATCGTATCGGTCCGGAAGTTCGCCGCTGGTAAATAATTTCACAGAGGTGTCGTACGAGGAAGATTACTCCTAGTAAAACATACTCGTACAATGGTAACCGCAAGCATCCAGATGGTGTGGATGATAGCCTAGCGACAAAGCTGCATAATAAAAGTTAAAATTTGATCACAAATCTCAAAGCGTCGTCCTTTACATACTAACCCTACGTATTCGTTCTGCAGCCATTGTACTTTCTAGCAAGGATCTAACGTGCAGAAAATAATTGCATTCCAATTGTATTGTTAAATATGTTTCATTGTAACCAGAGTTACATACACATATTGGTTATTTACTATTTCTCATAATTTTACTTCCTTTCCTTTTAAAGACAATAATTGTCACTAATTTGGATAAATGTGTGATACCTAGGTGGATTGAAAAGTACTCGGCCTAACACAGATCCATTCAATTCTAAAAATCAAATCTACCCACATTATTTAGTTCAGTTCAGACTAGTTCATTGTGTGAAGTTCGAAACGTGTGCGATAATTAGTTGTGATTTTAAAAATTTATTAACAAAGTAATCGGACATAATTTCCGCGAATGGAGCAAATCGAGCAGCGTGCCGTCATTAAGTACCTCCATAAGAAGGAGCTATCATCAAAAGCCATCCATGATGACATGGTCAGTACATTAGGCGATTGTGCTCTGTCATATTCATCCGTCAAAAAATGGATAGCAGAATTTAAGCGTGTTAGAGAGAGTGTGAAAGATGAACCCCGCTCTGGAAGGCCTTCGACGTCAACTATTGACGAAAATATGAAAAAAGTACTTGATTTAATAATGGGAGACCGCAGATTAAAAATTAGAGAGATAGCCGAGATTATAGGCATCTCTTATGAACGAACTCAAAACATCATTGTCAACGAGTTGGGTTTCCACAAGGTGTCTGCGAGGTGGGTTCCGCGACTGCTTTCAGTTGAACAAAAAAGGACGCGATTGACTATTTCACGCGACTGTTTGGAGTTATTTGAAGCCGATGCAGATGATTTTTTGAATCGTTTTGTTACTATAGACGAAACATGGGTTCATTACTGTACACCGGAAACAAAACAACAATCAAAACAGCGGAGAAGACCTGGTTCACCACCCCCTAAAAAGGCTAAGTCGATTTTGTCGGCAAATAAGGTGATGGATCAGTATTCTGGGACTCGAAAGGTGTGATTATGATTGATTATCTTGAAAGGGGTCAGACTATAAACTCTGATTACTACTGCACCTTACTACGTCGTTTACGAGAGGAAATAAAAGAACAACGTCGAGGAATGCTCAGAAGAAAAGTCCTGTTTCATCAAGATAACGCCTGTGTTCACACGTCAGTACAGTCAATGGCTGAAATTCACAACTGTGGCTTTGAACTGTTACCGCATCCGCCGTATTTACCTGATCTGGCACCATCAGACTTCTTTCTGTTCCCTAACCTAAAAAAGCACTTGGGAGGTCAAAGATTTTCGACAAACGACGAGGTCAAAGCAGCTGTAGACGCATATTTTGACTAAGGAAGAATCATTTTTTTTCAACGGTCTAAATGCTTGGAAGGGGAGGTGGCAAAAGTGTATTGAACTTGATGGTGATTATGTAGAAAAATAAAAATATAACTGATTTAGTATGTGTTTATTTTCTTGGTTAGGCCGAGTACTTTTCAATCCACTCGTAATATAATATTGTAACTACTTGTTACTTTTATGGACACTAAAAGGATTAAAATTTTAAACAAAAATTAGCTACATGCAATTAATAGAATGGGATGACCTTGTTTAATGTACAGTTATACGCTAGCTTATTATTTGAGAATAGAGTATGTGGTTGGAGTCAGCAGAAATGTAATTCATTAGATGCTACTGTAATACATACATATGTCTGGAATCTGTTTAATTAGTAGTAATACAATTTCAATAGAAACTTGCATTTAAATAGTAGAAAAGGGATCTTGAACAGAAAAGGAATGTTGATTAACGCATTTTGTTGTGTTAGCAATAAATAGCGGTAAAACCATCCAGTTATGCCAAACGTAAAATATGACACAGGTGACCTGAAGCCAAATATCAAAGGTAAGATATTACGTTTGTTACTGTCGATCCGCTTCGTAGCCTATATTATGATGGCCTATGGCATGAATTCTCCTTATTAAGGTAAAAGCCGTGTAATTGCGGCGGAAGACTTTTCATAACCCCATATCATTCCATGGGTGTCGTATGAAGTGATAGAGGAAAATGAAGTAGGATATGGACAGTATCTTGATAAAAAATTAATTACTATATAAACTACGATTGCAATGCTGCCTGCATTATTGAACTTCAACTTTCAATAAGTGGTAAAATTAAAATTTTTGTACAACCGACTTATATCTAAATAATTTATTGCGTATTTTTTTTAAAACGGCTCGACCGATTTCGATAAAATTTAATGGGGACTACCCTATAAAAAATTAAATAATTTTTCAAATCCCTTCAGGCGTCTTCGAGTAATTTGTGAACAAACATAAAAAAATGCTGACGAATTGCGAACCTCGTTCATTTTGAAGTAAGTTGAAAAGAACAAAAATCAAAAAGAGTAGTAAATATTTTTTCTGTGTCTCGCTTTTCTTGTGTCCTCTATACCAAATAAGTTCAAAAACTTACAGTAAATATGCTTATATTTTCTGATTATTTTATGAGTTTGAGGAAAAAATACCCAACATTAATAAGTAGTTAAGATAGATTAAGAATCAAAATGCAGTTTCCCGTAAAACGAGTCTCCCTACAATTACCATACGTAACACAGCAATTGTTACGGACGGCGAATGGAGCCGCCGCCCCGTCACCTCCTCATACCCCGTTACACCACCCAGACGTCACGTGATTCTCGCATCCAACAAGTGCACAGCGTCGCTGAATGGAACCCATCGACAGAGAAACCCCCGCCGTGTGAATATAAGAAGGGCATCGGGTCACCGGGATCCACGCTGCACATAGGTTCTGTAGGCTCCGGACGTATCGGTCGAGTTAACTCCCATCACTCCACTATCTTAGCTCATGCGCAAGAATAACAATTGTTACACACCGCTTTGCTTTTTTGCTTGACGCTTTGTGTATGGTTGCTGCCTTGGTGTTCTCGCTGTGATGCGCCAAGATACAGCGTTCTCACTGAGTTGTTGTGAAGTGTATCGGATGCTGGTTGTGGTGTAAAGTAGGTTTTATGCGTAACTCTCCTTCCTGGCTTCCTGGTACTGGTACTGGCAACCGTAAGCAGAGAGAAACACACCCGCCGCCTTAAAGGCGGCCATTGTTTTTAATTTTTGTGTTTCATGTTGCATTAAGCAACAGCTAGGTAAGTATAGATGTTCGTTTTAGGCACACACCTGAGCTTGGTACCCTCCTGTGCTTGTGTTAGCAAAGTAAAGAAGATGGCGTCGTTTACAACCGACGAACTAGCCGACTTTTTTAGCCGAGCCTGCCCCGACACCTGTGCTGTGTTTATTGCACAGTTCAATGCCCGTCCCGCGCACGAGCTCGCGTTTAAGTCCGCTACTCTAGCCGGCCTGTCTACTCAGCTTGTCATGTCCCCTATCGACCGTCCGACCGTGCGAATCGACGACCCTCTATCACCGAGCACCGGATCTACAACCCCTGTGTCCGTAGATACAATTTATGACGCCGCGGCCCTTGTGCCTTCCGGGATATCCACCCGCGGCTCCTCTCCGGTTTTATCGGATGCCGAATCAGGCTCCAATATGAACACCGACTCGCATTTCCCGCGTAAGCCCAAAGATAAAGGCTTCTCCCTCGTCCAGGGTAAAAAGCGCAAACGTGCAGACCAAAAACAGGCAGCCGAGCCTAACTCGGTCTCCTTGTCCCCCACCGCCACTATGGCAAAAAAACCTGCTCCCGCGGCGCGCGTTCAACCCTCTAAGCCTGCAGTCAAGCAAGCCCGCAGTGAATGGGTCTGCTACTGAACGTAGGGAAAAGCCGCTGCCACCTATCATTGTTCAAGACAAAACCAAATGAAATAACCTTTCCCATTGGTTGAACTCTAAAAAAATATAATGCACAAAGGTGCAAAACGCCGATCAAGGCATTCGAATTTTCGTAAACATGACAGAGGATTTTCGTACCGTGACAAACTACCTGCATGACCAACAAGTCAGCTTTCAGACATACGCCTTTCCTGAGGAACGTAACCTGTGCTTGGTCATCGGAGGCCTCCCCAAGGAGCTCAAGACTGTCCACATTTTAGACGACCTAAAGTTCCAAAACCTCCCGATCTGAGAGGTGCATAGAATGCACCACCAGACCGACAAGGAACAATTTTCAGATTTGTGCCTTGTCATCCTGGACCTTACTCCGAAAGTCAAGGAGATTTTTAACGTCCAGCGCATCTGCAACCTCACAGTAATTGCAATTTAAGTCCCCCAAAATAAGGGCGTCGTGGCCAGTGCCATCAATGCCAACTGTACAGCTCAGCCAGAAATTGCTACGCCAGGCCTAGGTGCGTAAAGTGCCTAGGTGACCACATCACTACCTACTGCCCCCGCACGCCCGAGATGGTTGCACCTTCGAGCTGCATCAATTGCAGCAAAGAGGGACGCGCAGTGAATTATTACGGATATTCCAAAATACCGCAAAGGAAGCAGCGCGGAAGTAAAAGCCGTCCCGCATACGCTGATCAAGCGAGTGTGTCATGCTCTTGGCTGCCTGCCCCCAAACCCGTACCGTCTTTAGTGCCTACTTCCGAGCTTCAAATCGCCATCAAGCCCGCCCCAGTCACCGAGTTGGCTGAGCAAGCTGCTAGCCCTAGCGCACCCTCCGCGCCAAAACCTAATTCTTGCGTGAAACCGACTGTACTTGTCGCCTCACGGTCAGCGCCGTGCTTGTCAAGCCTCAAAATCGAAGCCCGTCCCCCATGACTTGTTTTCTTTCACTGCTGACTTTTCTCTAGCCTGCGGCTTCATCAGAAACATCAAAGTTGCTGAATTATCCCGCTGAATAAGTTCAACGCCACGATTGAGCACATAGGGCTAATCGAAGCAATCTGGTCTTTCCAGTGCGCCTAAATATTTCAATTAAAAATAAAAATGGCAGTAAAACCTTAAGACAGAAATAAACCACGCTAATTGTCACGTTTTTTAACGCAAACGGCCTTAGAGACCAAAAGACGTGATCGCTTTCTTCCTGCGTAAACACGATGTAGACATCATGCTAGTGCTAGAGACCTTCTTGAAGACTAGCCATCGCGACCCTGAGATTGCATATTACAATTTAATTAGAAATTATAGGTTGACCGGCCCTAAAGGTGGCACCTTGATCTACTGTAAAAGGTCCTTACACTGCATACCGATCGACGCCCTAACGTTAACTAACATAGAAGTCTCTATATGTAAGGTAACCTTTTCTGGCCACCACACCATATTGACGTATCTACCGCCATTCAAACACATTGTTGAATCAGAATTTGTAGAATTACTTAATATAGGCTCTTGTATCATAATAGGTAGAGATCTCAAATGTAAGCATTCCTCTTGGAACTTGCGTGTATAAGCAATCCCAATGGAATGGTTTTATTCGATCTCACGGAGAGACTAAACTTCGATGTTATCGCCCATTCGCAACCAGTCGCCAATTGGACGTCCTAGACGTAGCTATACTTAAAGATGTCCGCTTGTCGATATCATCGATTGACACAATATTAGAACTCGACTCGGACCATAGACCAGCCTTATGCAGCTGGAACAGGTGAGATCCTTAGGAGCAAAACCAATGTGAACTGAAGTAGGCTCGAGGTCAAATTCAAGTCTACTACCTCTCAGCACTTAGACAAAATCCTTGTCAAGATAGTCTCGTCAGAGGAGACCAATGATGCAATTAGCACCCTATCGGCCCACCTCACCTCTACAGTTGAAGAATGCTCTCGTAGGATTGGTGTGTCGAGCAATCGACACTTGAAGCTTCCGAGTGATATTCGACAGCTGATTAGAGTGAAAAATGCAGCCTTAAAACAATACAATCACCACCTTACCATAGATAACAAATTACAACTTCGCAACCTCCAAAACGATATGGAACGGCGCATCAAAGAGTTTACACATGATAAGTGGGATAATCTGCTAACGGACATCGAGGCGTCACAAACTGCCTTCTGGCAGTTGACCCGAGTTCTGAAAGTAGAACAATCCTCACCTATGTCGCCACTCATTAAGCCAGGAAACCGCGATCTCGCCTTTGACGACTCTGAAAAGGCCGAATGCCTCAAGGACAGTTTATAGACCCAATGTACTCCCTCTAACGAACCGATAGATCCTGTTCAACTTGCAGAGGTTAAAGCGAAGGTTGAGCGTAAGTCTGCGATTCCGCCTGCGGGTGTCTCCTTAGATCTTGTGACAGCGGACGAAGTCACAGGTGTAATTAATAACCTAAAAAAAAGTCAGCACCCAGCCCAGATGGCATTATCAACAGGGTACTGAAATCTCTCTCCGCGCCACTCGTATACCTCCTAGTGGGCATATTCAACGCTCTTCCTTTCAGTTGCTCATTTCCGGACACCTGGAAAGAGGCAAATATAATAGAAATCCCAAAACCGGGGAAACTGCGCAACTTAGCCTCTAGTTACAGGCCAATCAGTCAAGTCAAGTTTACGAGCGACTCATTTTGAATCGCCTTAGTAAACACAACTTCACTAACAAACTTCTCCCAGACGTGCAGATCAGCTTCAGACCCGATCACTCACGTACTGACCAGTTACATGGCCTAGAATACGTTCTGAAGGGATTCAATCTCCCAAAAAGAAGTCTTAGAATCTTTTTGACCGGTACCCTCTTCTTAGATGTCGCAAAAGCATTTGAAAAATTCTGGCACGACTGCTTGCTTTACAAGCTGTATAAACTCAACGTGTCTGATAGGCTTACCCACATCATTAGAGCCTTTCTTGCCAATCACCAATTTTGCTATCGAATAGAGGATACTCGCTTTACAAAACGTTCCCTCAGGGCCCCACAGGGCTCCGTTCTCTCCCCATTTATCTTCACACTCTTCACGAATGACAAACCGAAGGACCCAGTAATGAATACTGCTCTTTTTGCCGATGACACGGAACTTTACGTTGCCAACCACAATAAAAAAATCCTCACAGAGATGCTACAAACAGCAGTCAACCGCTTGGGTGATTGGTGCGTAACCAATCACCTAAGCGGTTGACTTGTTGCGGTTGATTCATGGAGAATCGATGTGAATCCCAAAAAAATGTAGCAATAGCTTTAAAACCATGCCGACTCTCAACTGTCAAAACAAAAATCCCAAGAAATATAAAGGTAATGTCATCTTGTACGGCCACCAGATTCCCTGGTAATCAATGGCTAAATAGCTAGTAGTTACATTTGACCAGGGTATGGCATTCGCGAAACACATTCGCAATGTTCGATATCGTGCCAAAATTGTCACTAGTCGCCTACACCCACTAGTTAACAGAAAAAGCAAACTGTCCTTAAGGTACAAGCTTCATCTGTACAAAGCATGCGGAAGATCTATCATCTCTTATGCAAGTCATCGGTGTACAGAGATAATAAAGGTTTGCTCTCATTTAAACTTTGAGAATTGTGAAATTTTACAGGTTCAAATTCCTACAAAACAGAGAGAACGCAGCGTTTGTTAAATCCAAACGTCTATAATTAAACGAGATTTTGAGATTATTTTATATCGTCAGGGCTTGATTACTTCTGTGACAAATGCTGCGTAGGTTTGTTCAATATTGGTCACTTTTTAGCTCGTTTTGGTCATTTTTACCTATTTGTTTTCAGATGAGGCGCGACAGAATACGCACCTTGTGGTCGCGGCCTCCAACTTCACGGAGGGCATGGGGCCAGAAAAACAAGCACTCGGAGCCTTCCTGATCCCAGCGGCTAGTATATTGCTCCGCCGCTAAACAAATTAAATTTCAGACGCGGAGAGCAGAGCGAGCAGTGCCTCGCAACACCAACACTCCTCTCCCGTCGCAGCCTCACCGACACTGCAAAAATACTGCGACCCAGAGTCACGGAGGAGGAAAAATAAAAAAATATATTTCATAATAAATATTTTCATACATTTCTTCCAATTTTGCTCTTGCCTGATATTGGCTTGCCAATACTGTATTATTTATTACTATTGGTAATTTTTAGATTACACATATTTTATTTATATAAACCATTTTTGTAATTATCCTGGAGATACGAACATAAAAAATATGGATAAAAGCCACTGTAAGACTTAACTGGTTGTCTACAAAAATTGTTACATTCGCTCAATTTTTTCAGACTAACTTCATATCCATACATCTTAAAAGATATTTGAAGGATAATACAATTCCACGTAAAGAAATTGCATATATAACATTAGCACCGGTAAATGTAATCATGTGAAAAAGATTAATTCAACATCTGAGAATATGATAGCTCGAGGCTACAGATAACAGCACTGAAGAAGAAAATATAAGCTTATTCATTGGCTGTAATAACTGTTTCCTGAGATTATATTTAACCAAATTGAATATCCTATAAGAAATCATATGTATATTGAAATAAATGTATATTTGAAAAATAAATCAATATTCGATATCATTTCTTGTTGAAAATCTCAGTTTTTAAAAATACTAAATGGCAGTTGTTTAATTAAATAAATAAATATTTTTCCATAATTTATGATTTTTTTTAAAATTACTTTATAGAACAACGAAAAACGTGCTTAGCAAATTTTCGGCAAACACGAAAGTCGGCAAATGTCTACTAGATCGTTTAATGATTACGGCCTAGATGATTTTTTTATAAATGTGACTATCACATAATCTTTTTAATTAATTTTATTATACTGTAAATACTATTTTATTTAGTAAACGAAGTAAGTACGGCCTTCTTAATAGACCAATAAGAATTTTTAGTTACTTTAGTATTCGTTGCAACAAATTGCAATTTGTGGATGTTAACAACGTAGGCAAACAAGTCAACTTATATTTAGGGCAACCAATAATAAAGAAATAATAATGGAAACCGTACTACCGTGGAATTCGGTCATACCACGTTCACTATAGTAAATTTTAAGGATAAAAAATTGCCTAGCCTTTTTAATGTTTCCAACTATCTTAATACCAAATATCGTCAAATTCCCAAACCAAATTCCCCAAGTACCAAAACGGCAAAACTCCCGATTCCATGTGGATGCTTGGCGGTCCATCACGATACGAATTAGGGACCTTCAAAAAATGAGCTTACTCCTTTTTAAGAGGCCGGCAACGCACCTGCAATTCCGTTGGTGTTGCAGTTGTTCATGGGCGGCGGTAGTCACTAGTCACTTAACATCAGGTAAGCCGTATGCTCGTATGCCCCTTTCCTATAAAAAAGTACGAAGTGAACGGCTAATAACGACCATATTTGACTGTTATTTAACTTAACCAGACATCAAACTATCTCAATTTTATCATAATCTGTTTAGCAGTCATAAAAGCTGGACAGATTTTTGTATTAAAATAGAAAATTATGGATTTCTCATACAGATGATTCTGAACAACTCTCTGTTTATTGATCTGCAATTCATTTTGACAGAGGATTATGTTTTTCTCTTATATTTTTTGAAGTAAAATTTAAATCTGGCAACATTAAACAATAGATAATAACATGTTTAGTAATTTTATACATATTTGTATAATTTTGAACTTAATTTTGGATTTTTTTATCAAAAAATTTACTAATTAAGGTTATGTCGACCCTTAAAACATAAACTAGCAAATATTATTAAAATATTTCAAAATATATTGGTGGGTACCGGTTACCAGTAAATCACTAAATAAGACTACATTCCTAGCTGTGATACCAACATACTACAATTTGCTTAAAAGCACAAAATAATATGATGCTACTCATACGTGCTCAACATTTTTTTATTTACAATATAAAATAATAGTACATACCATCATTGTATTTGCAATAAGTTTCACACTTTTACAAATAAATATGTTTTAAAATTTAAACGATTTCTGTTTTTTTTTTTGATGATCATGAACATCGGTCAATAGCCTAAATTGTGCAAATTTGCTCAGTCTGTCACAGTTATCCCTTTTCTTTGTTTTCCGAAAGATACGGCCTGTGAAGATTCGTTGTGAATTCGTTGTTATTGTCTTGGAATAAAGTTTTATTTTATGTAATATAAAAATGCTTTGTAACATTGTATGTACGACCAATGAGCGAATCGTGTTTCTACCACTGATAATATGACGTCACCACTTGCATACGTGCTCTCGGCGACACCGGTTTACGTACAAAATAAGGATGGCAGCAATTCTGTTGTGTATTGTAGTATTCTATGCTTTGGATGATATTCTACATTAAGAGATTCCGATTTAACTAATAAATCGGCTTTTATCTAGAAAAAACACTTCAGTGAGACTTGATTTGGCATGAGAATATACATACCTAAATACCCTTTTTCGAGGCGCATACTGCGCATTAAGATGTGGAAGCAGTTCAGAATTGAATCATATCAGCTTTTAATAATTTACGTATAAATTTGGAAATTTTTCATTCACTTATGTTTTATAGCATATCTTATATTGTACACAAAGCAAATACGATATGGCAGCGCCGTATACTGAACTATAGGTGTCACTAAAATATTATTTGCTTGGAAATACGTACAGGACATCTAAACGCAGGTCATTATCGCCACCGTATTGCGATAACAATATATCCTGTTTTACAAATACATTTACACCGCTCACTCTATTTTTTTAAGATGTTTCTTAAGTTTCTAATTGTAAAAGGTAGACAGTTAAAATTTTCACAAAATTTATATTTTAGTAGCCGCTATAACAACAAATTAAAAATTAAAAAAAAATTAAAAGGGGCTCCCCTACTAGAGTTGAATATTACGATGGTACGGAACCCTTCATGCGCGATTCGGACTCGTATTTGGCCGGTTATTTTTTTAATGTATTAATAAAATATATAATAAAATACCTCGGGGTATTAACACATTTTGTTTATCGGTGCGATCGGCCGTACGACACAACGCGCCTTGGAGGTGTCATGGTAAATTAACACTTAAAATACAATTAACAATTTTATTTGAGTTGGGGATGCAGGTTGCGCGTTTACTGTGAAATTTACTGAAAAATATAAATTTCTTATAAAACATTATTTTGTTTACATTTTGGTAAACTTGGGATATTAATGTGATAATTACCTAAACTTATTCATTTCTTGATATTAAAAGTTATGGAATATGAAACACAACATGCGTGGATCACAATAGTGATGAACAGTTACATTGCGGCAAAAATAGGCAAGAAAGTGTAACTAACCCAGGTGAACTCTTAGGCAGAAGAGGTGAATCAACTGGTATAGGAGTGACATGGACGTAACACGTGACGTTTGTTTTGTTAATGTTCATCTTAAGACCTATCCGTTGGGAGACATTATTGAGGTCATTGAGTATAGAGCTTAGATCCTCCAGCGATTCTGCCATAAGGACTTTATCTATGCCGATCTTAATAATTTTTATCAATTTACCCTCAACCAACAAAATATTATGGAATATTACAGTTATTTTTTTTAATAAAATTGCAAAACTGCGTTAGAATAAAAATTATGTTTTAAACAGCAATCAATACAATATTATAAAATGAACAATTTTATATTAAGTAACCGTTATACTAGGTGAACATTTATATAGGAATTGACACATAATAAGGTTTTAGGTTAAAATCTTAATATTATGACTTAAAATTAGCCAATATTTAATATTTATTAAATTTTAATTAACCATATCCGACTCGGAGGACCAAACGATTTGGTGGGTTTTTCTATAAATGGGCCACTAGCTAATTTATTTAATTAGCTTAATTGAGGGATTCGAACCACAAATTTTGTAAGAATCTGCAGCTCGAGAAAAATACCAGAAATGGTATGCGGGGTTTGACCAGGAAAACCCAGTCTATGAGGTAAGTGTGGCCCAAGAGGCGCCCACGCGCTTGAGGTCTTAAGCAATTTCTTCCTACGATAGCTCAGGCTCCCAGGTAGATGTGACTGGTTCGAGATAAGGGTGATAAATGCGAAGGACCAGCGGGTAATTGCATGTTCATAAGACCAAATAGGCTCACCTGCGATTTTCGGATGCAGGGCGGCTCAGCGAACTCCCTACTTCAACAGCTGCGATGCGGTTATCTTCAGCACGATTGGCTGATTAATACGAATAGTTCTTTGCGATATCCCGTTTTGCGACACGTTGGCGTGTTTCTTGCGAGCGGTAAAGCGACGAACTTTTACTATGCAGTGCGTTGCGCGAACGTGCGTGCGTGTCTACAATTGTGACGCGACTGTATCGACCGGGTTTGCCCACAAGGTTATGAATTGCAACTCCCAAGGCGAAACAGATTATTTAAAATAATGGCAGGAAGCTGCTTCTGGCGCATCCACAAAGTTTTGTTGTAAGATGGCGTTGAACTAAAAAGTTTTATATTGATTTTGCAAAAAAATCTTTAAAAGACGGCAAAAAAGTATTAAGACCTTTCTCGTGTAAAATTTGAAACTAAAAAGTTGAAATAATCATCACAAACCATTAATTTTCTCAGTTCTTCGATTTTACAAAATGCATGATTTTTAGATAAATATGGACTAGATGCCTTCCGGCATATTTATTTGTGAAGTTTCAACACAAATGCTCAAGCCATTACAAAGATTGGCCCGGACAGACAGACAGACATTAGCATGTAAATAACCCAACAACGACAAGCTAAATAGTTGTAAGCCTTCGATATTGTAGACAGACATTTACTTTTATTTATATGTTAATATGTAAATACATTTAAAAATGTGGTTAAGGTTAGGTTCTGTATAGATTTTGGCCATCAGTTAATCGCCACAGTCTCATATTTTTTATATAGATATTGCAGACTGTGTACACCAACAATCAACTTAAAAAAAAATGAGGTATGAGATAAAAAAGTACGAACACTGCTTGGAAGTAGGTAAAGAAAAATCATTAGTTGGTATGCAGAGTAACCAGGCTGCGCTTGTATGAAAAGTAGTTTATTCTTTCTGATTTCTTCTTTAATAATCACAAAAATATGTAAAATATTGTTTAGTATTTTTAATAAGATTGACTAGTGGCGATGTAAGAGAACCTGATACCCCATTTCATTATGTAATTGTCGTAAAAGACGGCAGAGGCAAATGGGCACCAGCATCCTCATGATAAGCACTGAAAATAATACGAAACTGGTTGCAGGCTGTATCTAAAATATTGAAACGTTTCAATATAATTTGGGAGCGTTATATCATCCAATGAGAATAACAACAACCTACGCTAAAACAAATCGATGAAATAGAGTTATAATTTGTGCTTAGATTTGTTATCGAATTTCCGTTTCAATTAAATTCATTTCGAGATAAAGTTTAGATGCGGGTTCACGTTCGGATTTTATTTGTTTTGGAGCTGGAATTTGATGTTGAATTTATTAGTACATATTCTGCAACTTTATTGAGTTTCCCTCACTCGATAATAAATTTTTAACCTCTAAAATCTACATTTCGCAATGTTTGAGGTTTTTAATGGATATCATTAATATGAAAATATTACGAAATATAATAAAATAAATTATCATTTATCTAGTTTGCGCCAGACGCAAAACACTGAAACCGATGATGGAGAGCAGCGCCATGGATGCAAGATGTTGACTACTGTCAATTAAGACAAATCCTCCTTAAAACTGGAGAGTCCCATACTCAGCAGTGGACTTTTACGGTTTCTTGATGATATAACCAGCTCCAGTCAATCAGACGGTTAATGGTCAACTACAAACCATAAACTCCTGAAACCAAATTTAAATAATTGTTGTTAGTAGAAGCGTTATCCACGTTTAGAACGAAAATGCCATGTTACATTAGTATAGTTGTAGTACGAATGGTTCGGCTTGACCGGGGAAGGACACGCTCGCACAGAATAACAGCGTATAATTGCAGCTTAACGCTTCTGTGTTTCGTATTGTGAGTGTAGAGAACTGGATACCCTTTTTACTGGAAACGAGGTATTCCATCTTAATCCTCACGGGTGACAACGCATCTGCATTTTGATTCATAATCCATGATAGATGTAGATGTCTATGGGCTACAGTAACCAACTACCATCAGGTGGACTGTCTGCTCGTTTGTCACCCTTACCTTTAAAAAATGTATCACAACTTGCAATCATACTCTATCTGATTCATAAAAACCAGAAGAAGAAGAAGAAGAAGAAAAGAAGCATTTTACTATCCTATATAATGAACGTCTAAATGTGTCTAAGTAGTAGAATATGTACGTACATACCAAAAATGCAATCGTAAATTTTAAATATACTCGTTATACCCAGAAGAAACCGTAATTTATAAACATAACAAATAAAAATAATATAAATTGCTATATTGAATGAATCCTACTATGGAATATTTTTTTTAAATACAAGTAATGCTATTAAACATCACTAATATTCCCTTTAACTACTTCTGGTAAGCTTAAAATGCTTGTGTTAGAAGTGGTTCACGACAGTAGTCGAATGGCGGATTCGAACCCACGACCTTTCGAGTTCGTGGTCCGCACCCTTACATTAGGCTACTGACGCTTCAATAACTATTTATCATTAATAAATACATGTAATGTTAGAATTTAAAAAAAAACCTTAAACAACACGCACTGATCATGAGCTGTGATTATTACATCAAAGAATACTATAATAGGTCATAGTCATGAAAGTATTGTATTGTCATCGGTTCCTAAAAGTCTAAGTAAAATTTAAATGTCTAGAAGTGGTTGATAACTGAACTATAATTTTCCATTACATTCATACATAGACATAGGTCAAATTATTAAAAAGCATGTAAAAATAAGAATATCCCTTTATAATTAACGTGTATGCATTAATACGGCGTCAATAAAGGCTACAAGAACATTTTATTACTCTTTGTTGGCGGAGCAAAAATTATTGATGCGAAAAGGATTATGTATGGTAAGGCACGTTTATGTAAAATCCGTAGTTTCTTGATATAACCATAACTGATTTTAAAAATTAAAAGGGATATTAAAAATACCTACACAACAATATAAAACAGATTATAATAGATATTTAACTACTATCTAAATAATTTTACTAACGGTCTAACAATCGAATACCTGAAATTATTAACCACATCAAGGGAACAAACTTTTTACCGTAATCGTATAATTTTAAACTGTAGAACATTAAAACACAATGCTTTTCCTTTTTGTTGCGCCTTTCTCATTATTTTTATTATGGACAATTTTTCATGCATTTTGATATTTGACTTGTTAAGGTATTTTTCATCCAGAATATTAAGACATATGAATACCATAACTGGCTCTATACCTGTGTTTAAATAATATGTGTGAAACGCTTCTTTGATGCGACAGAAATTCCTATGATTGAAATTTTGAACTGTTCGATTATTTAGTACGTTTTACTGATTCATGTGTATTTTAATTTGAAAAACGAATGTTAGCAAAATTTTGCTTTCCTCTGCTGAAAATAATTAAAGAGTGTATCAAAACGTACTCTGAGTATGGCGTTTTTCAACTCTAGTCCTGATAAAAAGTTGATCACATAAAGACAAAAATTTTTTTTTGTATGTTGTGTTGTGTTGTGCTGAACGGGATTGCTATGGTTTTAAATCTGAAAAAATATAGGCTTAAATGGACAAATAATTAAAAAATCCATGAAATGGCCACTGCATTATGGGTGGTTGCTAACCACACAAAAAAAAGCAGGCGGCGATTGCGTTGCTATTTTCATAAAGCACGGTACAAAGTATTACAGGCTGTAATTGAACTTATTGGATATTATATTCTTAAAATCAGAACAGAATATTTGATGTACTGCTGCTAGTTGGTAATAAGTATAACAGTAATAACAACTTCGACAGTCTTGTTAAAAAGTTCTCAGTTCTCTACTGAACCACAAATATTAATATTTATCCATAAAATATTACATGTGGTTTCATTGGGAATTAATTACATAAGTTATATACAGTCTACATACACTGATATATCGTGGGTCGACTTAATCGGCTTATACGTATTCTATTTGCATTATCTCGAAGACATTGATTAACGAACAATATTAAGCTGATATACTACAAGAGCCATGGTGTCATTTATTATTTACTCAGTTCATCTTGCTACAAAACGTGGTATATTGACAATCTCGTGCTTAACATATTTTTGAAGAAGTCCTTGAGCCGTGGCTTCAGTGTTAATTTCTTAGAGTTTTAAGGCCAGCAACGCAATCAACGCATCTGCAATCCCCCTGGTGTTGCAGTTGTTCATGGGCGGCGGTAGTCACTTACCATCAGGTGAGCCGCATGCTCGTTTGCCGCATCTCCTATAAAAATAATTAAATAAAAGAAATTTGACTATTGCTGTTGAATTCCATACTTCTTATTTTAGTTCGCATATTTTTCACAGGTATTTTTAATGAAGGAGGCTCTAGTTTAAGCTTGAGACGAAATATTAAACTCTTTTCTTTATTCAGGCGGACTAAAATATTTACAATATTACAATTTGGATACTGAGTTGAGCAAACTATATACCACGACCTCAAAGAATACCAGCGTGAAGTAGAGGTCTGCGTTTCGCTTGGTAAGTGCAAGTGATCGAAAGCCTAATTCCCCCCCATCCCCCCATCAACATAGTAGCGGAATTAAACGGAAGAATCAGCACCCCTGGAAAATCCCTCGCTGAGCATCCATGACCAAGCTACTCCACTCCTGAGCGTGGGTGCTCCGACTGACCCGCGTATTATGAGGGGGGGGGGGGGAGCGATATTCCGTTCGCGACTAAAACTGTTCGGGGCAAGCGGAGCAATAAGACCAAGGCGACCCCTGTCACGCTATCCGCGAATTTTTGCAACATCAGGGGACTCCATTCCAACCTTAACGTTGTCCACTTCCAAATGAAGAAGGCGAAACCGGACTTGCTCTTTTTAATCGAGACACAGGTATCCTATCTCTGGCTGATATTTTATGTCTCTGCTACCCGGGGTACAAATTAGAACACTTTTTTGTGACCCAAACTGGAGTTTGCGTATATGTCAGAGAGGACATCTGTTTTCGACGCCTCGGCAGTCTTGAATGTACGAACCTGTCCAACCTATGGCTGCGCGTAGACAGCGATGAACATCCTCGCGTCTGTGGGTGCCTCTATAGGTCCCATAGCGGTAATGCCGAAACAGACCGACTCATCGACCACATCCAAATGGCTACAGATTCCTTGTTACAGCAGATCCCATCCACAGAGATCGTGATCCTTGGCAATTTTAACGCCTACGACGCCGAATAGCTCGGTTCACTTTCAAACGATCATACGTGGAGATCTATTTATAACTTTTCCTTGGTATATGATCTTACACAGCTGGTTACTTTGTCTACGCGAATTCCAAATGTGGAGGATCATGCACCTTCCCTGTTGGACCTTCTGCTGACCTCTCATCCGGACGAATATTAGGTTTCCGTCGACGCTGCTTTAGGATCGTTGAAACATTGTCTTGTCCGAAGTGTGGTGCCACTCACACTAACATCGCGGTGGCATTCTTCAGGCTGCTGCCGTGTTTGGCATTAAGGGTCATCCGATTTCGACAGGATGCGGTCTTTTTTGCATCCTATCCTTGGGTTTGCTTCTCGCCGGAAGATCCCAGCGTTGTTGCTGATTCTCTTGCTGATCTGGTACTTCAGGCTATGGAACTTTTTATTCCATCCTCTGTGGTGCCTGTCGGAGGCAGATGCCAGCCAATTTTTTGTCGCTTCTGTAAAATTGCATCACGCTATAAGCAGGAGTGTTACTGGGCCTAGGCTGACGCATCAACTTCTCATGATTTAAACATCAGCGCACTTAAAAAGGAGTATAGTACCATCTCCAGGTCCTTCAACAGAGTCATTGTCAAGGCAAAGTTTGAGCTCATCGGCAAGATTGGCGAGAAGCTAGTTCACCTTCCTTCGGTAACCCGTGCATTCTGGTTGCTTGCCAAGGCTGTCCAAGGGAACTTTTATTAGCCATCTCTTCCATCTCTGCGCAGACAGGACAACTCATTAACCCATGCCGCAAAGGAGAAAGCCGATCTGTTAGGCTCTCTCTTTGCGTCCAACTCGACGCTCAATGACGCGAGGAACACACCGCTGAACATTCCGCGGTGTGAGTGATCCATGCCAGATGTGCGGTATACGCAGCGCTCGATTCGCAAAGCACTCCTCTCCCTGGACGTCAGCAAGTCGAGTGCCCACTCGACTGATGGAGTCCCTCCCATTCTGCTGAAGACGTGTGCTCTGTAGTTAGCACCGGTTTTAACGCGTCTTTTCCAGTACTTCTACTCCAAAGGCGTAGTTCCGAATTCATGGAACATGGACAGCTTTGGTCCACCCGATCACTAAAAAGGTGACCACTCAGACCAGTGCAATTACGGGCGTATCGCCATCACTTCCTTGTTCTCCGAGATAATGAGTCCTTTATAAACTGCCAGCTCATGAGGTACCTTGAGCATCACCAGCTTATTAGTGACTGCCAATACGGCTTTCGTCGGGGTCGATCACGGGGTTGAGTCCAAGTAGTAGGAACTGGCTGTTAGTTTGGACATAGCGAAAGCCTTCGATCGGGTCTGGCACAAAGCGTTTCTTTAGAAGCTCCCTTCCTATGTATGGGCTTCTAGAAAAATTGTGCAATTGGATCACTGGTTTACTTGCTGATGATCAACAGCATTAAGGTCGTAGTAGACGTTTTATGCTCTGATTACAAGCCTTCTATCGCTGGTGTTCCACAAGGCTTACGTGCTATCACCTACCCTGTGTCCTTTGCATATCAGTGATGTGTTGCAAACTGGTACCATTCATTGCTATAGAGGCGACAGCACTGGTGATGCTTTATACACCGGCTGAGAAATTGTGCAAATGGATCACCAATTTCCTTGCTGATCGGAGTATCAAGGTCGTAGTAGACGGTACATGCTCTGATTTCAAGCCTATCAACGCTGGTGTTCCACAAGGCTGCGTGCTATCACCGACGCTGTTTCTCCTGCATATCAATGATATGTTGCTAACTGGTAGCATTCATTGCTATGCAGACGACAGCACTGGTGATGCCTTATATACCGGCCTTGTCAATATTTCTCGGGAAAACGTTTTTGAGTACTGAGATAAAATTGTGTCTGAAGTCGAGTCTTTGCTGAACAAAGTCTCGGGTTGGAGGCGACTAAATGTAGTTCAGTTTAATCCCCAGAAGACATAGGTTTGCGCGCTTACGGCTGAAAAAACCTCTTTATCGTATCTCCTCAGTTTCAAGGCACTCCCCTTGCTGTCTCAGCTAGCATCGGAATCCTCAGCGTCGACATATTGAATACTGTGCAGTTTTATGGTCACTTGGAAGGGAAGGTCAAATTGGTCTCTAAAAAGCTTGCCGTGCTCAGTAGATCAAGACAGTATTTCATGCCAGCACATGGCTTGCAACTTAACAAAGCGTAAGTTCGGCCTCACATGGAATACTGTTCTCAACTCTGGGCTGGGGCACCCCAGCTGTGCTACTTGACCACATCTAGCGCAGAGCAGTTCGAATCGTGGACGACCGAGTTCTTTCTGATCGGCTCGATTCACTGACGCTGCTTATGGATGTGGCATCCCTTTGCATTTTATGAAGAATTTAGCACGGGGAGTGCTCTGAGGAATTGTTCGGATTAATTCCAGTCGCCAAATTTCACAAACACACATCGTGTCAATTCACGATACCATCCTCACCATCTGAATGCTTGAAGGACTACCACTGTGAATTTTACTAAGAGTTTTCTTCCTCTTACAACTTATGTGTAGAATTGATTATCAACGGCGAATTTTTCGGTCCGATACGGCTTAGGGACATTCAGGAAAAGACCTTACACCTTTCTAAAAGCCGGCAACTCATCTGCAATTCCCCTGGTGTTGCAGTTGTTCATGGGCGGCAGTGTGTGTAAGTTACTACACTTACCATCAGGTAAGCATCATGCTCGTTTGCCTCTCTTCTAAAAAATGGTACTGAGAAATACAAACAATATTTATTACACTAATTTATAATTTACTATACGAAGTTAAACCTGAACTCTACATTTTAGTAGAGAGATATAATAATTTGAAAAAGTGTGTGAATGATGAAAGCTTCTAAAGCCGACTAAAAAAAACTAAACAGAATAAAATTATTTTAACATCATTGCTAGAAAAGTCGGTATATTTTACATAAAGTATAAAAGCATCAACTTCAGAAGCCATAATTTTTTTCTTTTTATTATTTTGATTCAACTTTTACTTCTTTTTAAGTCTTTTACTTTTTGAGTTTTTCGAGTCCGATAAGAAATATCACAACCTCTAAACTAGAAAAAAGGGCATTCAAAGGCAAACATTTTCAAAACCACTGAAACAAAACAGCCGATGACCTTGAAACGGCTGATCCGATTTTGATGGAACATGTTTAAGAAATACCTGGGCCACCGGGACAGACATACACATACCCAGCGTTCAAATTGCTAACACCCCTTTTTTTGCGTCGGGGGTTAAAACAACAAACTTAATTACGGAGCTTTGATCATAGCACGTGTCATGTACTAACTTTCTTTTCCGAATTAACTCCATTTTGGTATTGATAGGCATATTAAGACTAGAAGCGGTACTAATTTAAGTGAATTATAGGTTATCTTGCTTCCGATGGTCACATGTACATAATAATGGCCGTATGTATCGAAAGAATTGCAGGATATTTCGTTTATCTCTCTCAACTTGACTATCAATTATTTTGTGTAAGTAAATGCCTCACCTTATAGTGGTAGTGCATGAGAATCTATTACCCCATATCATCTTGTGGGTGGGGTTTGAGCTAAAAAAGAGGAAAGAAATGTAAGACGGACAGCAGCATCTTCCTAATAATGACTCAAATTAATAAAACTGTGGTTACTAACACGCCTGCTAACCGTGGCAAATATCCCTCTTATAAGAAAATATTTAGGGCTGGCCTATGCTCAGCTTAATTTAGGTTGCGAGATTTTATAAAATAACAAAAATGAATAGAAACGATTTAAAGCTAATGAGCGTTTGCTGTTTGCGTGAGCGTAGAATTTGTTTTTTGTGAAATATTACATGTTGATCTACATCGATCTTTTGAAATCGTATCAGGTCAAAAAAATTTTCGTTTGACCTTTTGTCATTTAATGACTATTTCTTTAATAAAAGTTTACTATTTTCAACAGATTACTGATAAGGTTAGCCAAGTAAGTGTTTATTCGTCACCAAAAATCTTTTTCCGGTTAACAAAAACAGCCTTAGGGAGCCTTAAATTTTCGTAAAGGGTAATCTGTATTTATTGATTAATCTGAATTAGAATTGAATTAATTAACAGTTTAGTACATATGATGCATAGTACATTTGGTGTAAAGCGGCTCTTATGTAAAGTTCATAGCACTTGGTGACACAAATATAATTGGTAAGAGATGGCGACAACAAGTTTCAAGCACTTTTGAGCATTGTTTTCAATTTCACATTGACCTGGCACCGTTGCTCGTTATAATAACTTCGAATTGAACCTTATTACCTCGATGAAAAGTTTGTGTTGCATTAAATTGCGTTCAGTCAACGTAAATGTTATAGCTAATATATTTCTACGTTTAACTAAAAATTGTTAACATCGTTTATTAAATTATTCAATTAATAATTCTTTAAGAAGATTTCTTTTTTGTTTATATTCTATAAAAAGTTTAATAAATTAATAGTCAAAAAAACAAAAGCAAGAACAACTAATTTTTATTTAAACGTTCTAAAAAGAAGAAAATAAACTACAAATAAAATCAAACCCATCAGTTTATTATATAACACAATTTACAGGGTTATTTTGCAATAACTCTCCAAATTTGCAAAGATGGTTCAGAATAACTAATAAAGGCTTATGGTGAAGAAAAATTTATTTAAAAATATCTTAAACATCTGAATTTTCTATCTTTTTAATTCAAAATGCGTGGCAATGCAACTGACACACTTGTAACTGCGAACGCACACATTTGTAAGGGTCGATCGGTAGGCAAAAACGTTGTTGCCTCTAAATCACATTTAATTTGGGATAATTTCAAATTAAAGTAGAAACCTTACTTACTCGTATTTTCAAAAACTACATTAACGTTTTATCATTATTAATATATTTGAGCTTAAGTTTAAAATATGATATGATGTAAAATCTTTTCGCCAAATTTACCTATTTTATAACAAACATTTTTTTTCTAAGAATTACCTGCTTCAATATCAGATTACATATTGTATTGTTTAGGTATAATCTACTAATTAGTCTGTGATTGTATTCTTGTTTATATACACAGGTAAATCTCGTGGTAAGCTTTTATATCATATAAAATGTGTAATGTTTATTACATTGATGGGCTTGATTTAATTTAAAGTTTATTTTCCTCTTTTTAAAGCGTTTAAATAAAAACTTGCTTATAAAAATGTTTTTTACCATTCATTTATTTTTTGTTTTTTAGTTATCGCTGGACATGTTTCAAACTCTGTTCATTTTATTTAAATGCGTCATTCTTGGTTTTTAATCGCCAATAGTAGACCCTTGTTGGTCCTTACAACATTATTTCGAGCACCACCATATTATACCTAACCTTTCCCGAGTAAGAAGTCTTTAAAGTTAATATGATGGTTATTTGTTTTCCGTCATTTTGATTTTTTTTTCACTACCGCTATAACTTGCACAAGATGTAGGTCAAATATTAGTTAAGGCCTAACTCCCCTTAGTCGTACAGTTAAGCCGAACAGCAGTATCATTAACCATTATCATTATCTATTTGAAGCTAATTACATTAACAACTTAATTTCGTTTTCTTTTACTATTTATAACAATCTTTTTATTTCGGTTAGTATTATAACCTTACAATCAGCTATTTTTACTGTACAATACTGACATTACTTTGTTTATTACATTGTTTTGTTCAATTACTTTGTGTATCTAAATGTGACTATACACATTAAATAATTGCTATTTTCTATATTATTATTTTAAGTTTTATTGGTGTTTTTAGTTTGTTTTGTTTCTTTGAGAATAATTACAGTGCTATATATTGCAAATCTTATGATACTGACTGCCTTCGATATTGCAACTAGTTCCGCCTGATAAACGCTGCAGTCATTACCTAATTTAATTTTCACCTTATGGGGTTTCCTTACCATTTTAACAGCAGCTTACAGCGGGCCTGATCTCGCCTGTAATTTTACTGCCATTAGTATAGATAGCGGGCCAGTTGTGTTCTATCGTTTCAACATCTTTCTTTCGTAAATATGTGATTGTAAGTCTCTTGGACACGGAGCGCCGGATGTAGGAGGTTAAAGGAACTTACTGGTATGGCAAGTTTTCTCTCTAGTAGTTGGTTAATTGACTTTCTTCTTGCTATTTCGTATATCACTAGTTGTTCTTGAACTCTTAAGTCCAATTATTGCTAAAGTAGCACCAGGAGGTTAGCGAAGATGTTCGGTGAACTTTACAAATCATAATAGAGAGTATTCTGGTTATAACATCGAGTCGATTGCATATCTGTATTATTGATGCTTTGTTTCACCAGCATTTGCCGCGTATAACATTATAAGCTCTACAACCGTGATATATATAATCCTTAGAATTGTTAAGTTGAGTCCCCATTGAGCTCTTGCTGTTTTCGAAACCTTTCTTTCAAATGCAATAGTTGCTTTTGTGGTGTCTTCTATATGTTTACGAAGTTTAATTTTTTGTTAAAGTACAAGCCGAGAATTTTCGGGTTTTCACTAAATACGATATTGGTGTCATTGAGCTTTAATTTAGGCATCTCGTATTTATATTTCTTTGTCATAAAAATAGCTTGCGCTTTATGTGCTCCGAAGCTCATTTTTCTAGGGGAACCCCACTTAGATATTTTATTGAGCGATAGGTTGATTTTTTTTTATTGACGCGTCTTCTCGGTCCCTATTAATGTAATATAGTCGACATAAGCCTGGACGTGTACATTCTAGGCCACTGTTTCTTGAAGCAGGGAACCCAGAAAGATGTTCCACATGAGAGGTCCGCAGATAGAGCCTTGTATGCAACCTTTTTTGTGCTCTTTCCGAACTCTGTGTTTGCGTACCTAAGTGTAATAAACCTGTCTTTTGTAATTCAATCAATCATTGCGGGCCACCAGGCGTTACCGAAAGCACCCTCTATATCTATCGAGATGATTACCGCCATTTCCTTGTTCTTGACGCAGTTTTTGACAACATCTAGTTCGTCGTACAACGCGGCCTCTTTCCCTTGCTAAGGAACAAACCTGTACTGTCAATTACTTAGTTTTCTTTCGCGGTCTATTTACCACGTTAGTCTGGTCACGAACAGTTTCTCAGGTACTTCCCTTAGTATTGGTAACAGGATCATTCTGTACACTTTGCCACATATTATCTCTATCTTGATTCGTGCAAATTTTTTTCCAACTCATCATCATGAGTAATGAGGCGTCGGTAATGAGATTTTTGTAATAGTCTTTAGCCTGTATATATTCTTCAATTACGTAAGCTTTCCGTCTTGGATTGGCTTGTTTTATCCCTTTCCTTTTTCTGATTACTACCTTTTTCTTCGCATGTAGCTCTTAAGTCCACCATTTTTTAATAATTTTCCTTGATATTTTTGGAATAGCATTCTTACAAGAGGTAAGTAAGCTAGTCTTGGTGCATTGTTCTAGGAGTTGTGTTGTATCTATAGACTCTATAGATTTTGGAAAGGTTTTGAATGTTTAAGTTCCTCTCTCAATTTTGATGTGAAGGTTTCTCAGTTTGCAGTTTTCGTGTTATATATATGTGATGAAGTTCTTTGCTTTATTTCGTCTGTTGCTTTCAAAATGTTAAGCTCAAAATTTAGCTTTATCGTCGGACAAGGTGACGAGGTCAGGGTCCACTTTCCGGCTTTTTACTTTCTTTAATAAATTTGATGTACATGTGGCAATATGAATGATACTGGTGTATTATTTATTACCCCTGCATGCATGAAATGTTAGTATATGTCCCTCAATTACGATTTGAACTACTTGAGCATACGCCTTACTCGCCAGATCTAGCCTCAAGCGACTTCTTTTTGTTCCGTAATTTCAAAACTGCGCTCGAAGGATAGACATTTTCGTCAATTGAGAATGCAATCACCTTCGTGAACAATTATTTTGCAAAGAAAAACGCCGAGTACTATTTAAACAGATTAGTGAGATGCGAGCATTGCTGGGAGATGTGTGTAGAGCTACAAGGAACGTATGTAGAAAATAAAAATTTATTTTAAGAAAAATATCTTGAGATTTCAAATCGACAAAACTATATAATACACATTTCATAAAAGTCATATTACATATTTTGTTACATATGTTACATAGCTGCAACTTGGGCTTTCATATACTACTGCAAGGTATCTAGATAATTGCTACTACGATCTAACCGCGTGCCTGTGTCTGCTGTCTTAGGAGGTGACTCCATGTACCCACTCGCGTAGGTATCAATTTTCACCGAAAGTAAGGTTTTTTATTTTGGTTTATATGCATCAATATGATGTTTGTATTATCCATTTACTAATATATTGATCCTAACTGTTCCTAGTTAAGATGGTAATTTTTTTATTGCAACCACTGTATAACAACGATAGCGACTTGATTGTGTATGAAGTATATTTATTTTAATGTTATTAATACACATAATAATATTATGTGAAATTATTAATTTTTGATGTTAAAAAGTGTGTGTGTGTGTGTGTGTGTGTGTGTGTGTGTGTGTGTGTGTATGTGTGTGTGTGTGTGTGTGTGTGTGTGTGTGTGTGTGTGTGTGTGTGTGTGTGTGTGTGTGTGTGTGTGTGTGTGTGTGTGTGTGTGTGTGTGTGTGTATGTCAGCTCCGACGCACGACTGGAATTCACAAATTACGAGCGATTATTAGTTTATATGGGAGCTGCACAAGATAAGTAGCGCACGACATTACGTAGTCATGGAAACATGAATACGTAATTAATTAAAATAATAAGTAATTACTCTACTTATTTTATTATTTAATTAATGAGATTTTTTGGAGTTTACTCCTTTCGAATCTTAAGTAATAAACTACAATAATTACTGTACTTATTTTATTATTTAAGTATTGAGATTTTTTGTGCACATAACATAGATTTTAGTTGATCGAAATGAGGGAAATTTTATTATGATGAAGGCCATTTGCCTCTAATTTGAATTTCTGGAAGGATTTCTTTGTTTTGAGTAAAAAACAAAGTTGAAGATTTTTACTGGCCAGGTTTAAATTTTTATACATAAAAATATTGTTTTTATGTTTTATAAATCAATATTATTTACTTGTAGAACAAAAGCGTTTTGTTGTATAGACAATATGTTATAATCCCGTCGTGCATGGTCAACAAGAGGACAGATAATGTACTAAGAGGCTTTGTTTAAACTGAAACAGATTGGAAAGTAAAGAGACCTTATAATATCATGTCTGTAGCTCTATAAAGTTAGCAGTGAAAAGTCAGCAGAAACCTTAAAATTTTATCTAGGAATTTGTAGTTAATTTGTTGTTAATTAGTTTTTTCAAAAGGTAGCAGATATTTTTTTTCTCGTCAACATTGGAAGCTGCAACGCAGCAGTAGCCAGCAACAAAATAAAGTAGATCGATTTTTTCCTATAATTTTCATAAAAATATAGCATGTACACAAATAATTACTAACTAATTACTAGATGTTCCTTATCGATCTATTTTATTTTGTTGCTGACTCTTTATGACTTGCTGCTTCCATAACTGACTAGCAACAAAATATCTATCTTTTTTTCCTGAAATTTTAATAAAAATATAGCATGTACACAAATAATTACTAACTTATTACTTGGTGCAGCTTATCTATCGATTTTATATTGTTGCTGGCCCTTTATGATTTACTGCTTCCATTGTTGATGAGAAACAAAATGTCTGCTTTATTTTTTCCTAAAATTTTCATAATAATATAGCATGTACACAAATAATTACTAACTAATTACTTGGTGCAGCTTCTCGATCATTTTTATTTTGTTGCTTGCTCTTAATAAGTTGCTGCTTCAGTTACTGACCAGCAACAAAATATCTGCTACCTTTATTTCTAAAATTTTCATAAAAATATAGCATGTACACAAATAATTTCTAACTAATAACTTGGTGCAGCTCATAGATCGATTTTATTTTATTTCTTGCTCTTTATGACTTGCTGCTTCTATAACTGAATACCAACAATATAACTGTTGTTCTGTTTTTAAATATTCCGTATAGGCATCATGTCCACATTTATTTGTAACCTATTACTTGATACAGGTTATCGACCAATTTTATGTTGTTGTTGGCTGTCTGGGAGTTATTGTTTTAGTTATTAATCAGCAGAAAAAATTTTGTTAATTTGGATCTTCAGAATCAATATTAAATCATCACTTGATTTTTATATCTTTTATTATTTTAACATTTTTTTTATATTTTTATATTTATATTTCAGCAACTAATTAACAACAAATTACCCTATTTTATCCGCAACGGTGGGGTTGATTGAAAGATTTTACTGCTATCTTAATATAAAGATAGCAATAAATCAATTTTCTCGAAACCGGTTGCAGCAACAAAATCGCGATTTTGGCAACTTATTAGCAACAAATTAGCTACAAATTCCTAGATACAATTTTAAGGTTTCTGCTGACTTTTCACTGCTAACTTTATAGAGCTCATGTCTGTAGATGAAGTGTATTATAGGTAGGTATTTATCAAAAATTAATAAATATTTTATTTAATTTCAATTAGGTATATACTGTACATGATTTAAATAAAAGAATTGTATTTTTAAGAAATTAATTTGGAATCAAATGCTTATTGGACACCGATTAAAAAACGATGCTAAAGGAATTTGTGAATACATCAATATAATTTGTATTATAAATAATTATTTATGAATACAAAAATGGTTCAATAGTTGCTAAATGTCCAGAACGAATTTCGGTCATGGCGACTAGTGTCAACATAGATTAGCCATCTTCGCAAGACAGTAATGTAATCGACGAGTGGGCACACACTCGTCGATTACATTACATAAGTACAAATGTGAGAGTACTCTCATATCTCATCTATTCCTTCACTCTCATCATCCGATGGAACGGCAATAGAACTTGACCGAAAAAATATCGGGTGTAGGGTGCTTTTCGAGACACCGCCAACTTTGTAACGCTGGGTTGTTGTTGAAAATTTTTAACAGAATTTTTTTTGAGAATTTTACAACAACAAAAAATTTAACCAAAAACTGATTTTCCCGAGACTTAGGACCTAGGACTACGTGATCAGCAGTGACCGTGCTTACGACCATTAGACCAATAAGGCGATGTTTTTTAACTTATAAACTTATTTATAAACACTTACAAACCTGGACTTATTATTAATTTTTAAAACAATTTTATTATGCTTGTAAAAAGTAAAGTTAAAGTCTGTATAAATCGCACTGCTGGCCACTAACTTCTCCTTCTTTAAAAGAGCAGTTTGGTCGCCGCGTACCTGTTATTTATATACCTAATCGTGGACATAGCTAGTTTTACTAAAAATATACTTCAGTTTTTGAAGTGTAAAGATCAAAGATTATAACATATATTTAGATGTGTGAGCTAAATATGATCAGGATATGAATATGGGTAGAAAATAAAAACAATTCAACGAGGTGAGGGTAAAACTCGAAGCTCCCACTCGTTCGAGGAGTATAAATATAAAGCAGGCAACTTCCTTGGATCAGTCAAACATTCTTAGAGTCTTAATAAGTTTCCTGATGCTAAATGGTTAGCTAATGAGCATGATAACAGGTTTGCACAATTCATTTCACCTGTTAAATTTATTCATGTTTTATTACTTAAAGTTGTTACTGAGAATTATTTTCATATTGATCTTATTAATAATTTAAATTAAATAATTTAATTGTCATTTCTAATGACAATGATATTACCGTCTCTGATGATATCACATACAACATTACTTCTACAGTATTAAAAGTATAATTTTAATATTTAACGAAAACGTGCAAATAGTATATCTTGCTGATTTTACGTGCGACAAACTCACGTGAGTTCTTAAGCATTTTTAAATAAACTTTTATATTCAAGTGGGTCGTTGCCACGTATTCCCATTAACGGTTCCATCAATGGTTCATTTAAAATTTTTGCATTTAAAAACTTTAAATGCAAACGTGTTTATATCATTAAAATAAGTTAAACTTTGTTTTTACAGCCGATTTAAAAAAAGGAGAATGTTTAAAAATCAACTTTATGTTTTTTTATGTGTGATACGCGATGGCTAACTTCGTCAATTGTGAACCATTTTTAATTATTCTTTTTTTATTGAATAGGTTAATTTCAGGACTGGTCCCTTATGAAAATTGGAAAAAATATCTGCTCCCAGTGTTGGCCAAATAGAGGGATGAACTATTTAATTTAGGCGAAATGGAGATTGTGATAAAACTAAGTCCAATCAAAACTGTACAAAAGTATTTTTTGTAATAAGTAAAAACCCATTTCAAAGAACTAAAATCATAATGTGAAATCATTTCACCTCTTTGCCTAGAAATATTTAATTTCACCGGTTGGTAGAGTTCTTTTTGTGCCTAAGTGCCAGTCTGAGTTTAGTACTAACCTCATATTTATTTCTTTTATTTAGTAGGACACCCATTGTTGTGTTCCAGTTGCAGGCATAATTAGATTCTCCATTTCATTTCCACGGATGACGGCGCGTCGGCAGCCTCTTTCATTTGAAAGTGGTAGCAGTCGTCTAAAGACTACAATCGCTTGTTATTGTATATATATATATATATATATATATATATATATATATATATATATATATATATATATATATATATATACATATCTGTAAGAGCGTCTATTAAATATCCGTTGGATTGAGGTGGAATTGAGGGTATATTGAGAAACCCGAGTGTGATGGATGAGAGATTAGGCAACGGTGTAAATTGTCCTGATAATTAACAACTTGTTTTTTCACTCAGATCACGATGACGACAACCCCGATAATGCATGTGAACCCTCAGGTGCTCCTGCTGCTCCCGTTCATGCTTCGAGTGTGTGATGCGGCGCAGCGTTTCGCCGACGCTGGTGCGGCGCGAGGGCTTGCTGTGCGAGTGCGGCACGCCCTGTGCTGTTGTTTTGACCACGTGAGCTTGCTTCATGGACGCTAACTGTGGCGTGTGCTAGATTGTTTTAATAGCCACGTGCGCTTGCCTTATGCCTGCCGCTGAGACGAGCAGTGAGCAACGTATTGACGTTTGATATGTGAGCAATCCTAGCGGCGTGCTGGTGAATACTGATGAGTCGTAACCATTTTATTATGATTCTAGTGCCAAACGCATTCTCATCAAAGATTGTGTTGCGGCAAAGTTTAGTGGTAAAAGTATAAGTAATATTGTAAGTTTAACCAAAATTGGTGAAAGTTTAGTGTGCAAAGTACCAAATACCCCCATGTTCATGTGAGAAAGATCCCCGATAACCAAGTTCCTCGAGAGTTAGATGTCATAGTTGATGACAGTGGTAGTGAGATCAAATTTGATTAAGAATGGCTTGTATACTCTTACTCAAAACTTTAAACCGCACCTCATGAGTAACATGTGGCGATGGGTCTGTAAGGAATCGTTGGTGCGATTCAGGCCTGTGTTGGTGCACAAAGCCCCTCATGTGTTGTAGCATATATGGCGGCAGATATGTGGAGAATCGTTGATGCGATTCTGGTATATGTGACGGCAGATGTGTAAAGAATCGTTGGTGCGATTCTGGCCTGTGTTGGTGCGATTCTGGCCTGTGTTGGTGCGATTCTGGCCTGTGTTGGTTCGCAGATTTCAATAAAAGTTTCACGAGTTGAATATGCATTGCTTATGAATTATGTTAAAGAGTGACAAAATTGTTACATTTACTGTAATGTAACTTGTTGATCGGACCTTTCACAATAAATCATGTTGTGCAGGAAGCACTGTGTAAGAAGCCCTAATAATAGGGCATTGACTATTATGACAGTTGACTATTGTACTTAGACTTAGGAGAAGTAAAGTACCATTTGGAATCGACCTTGTTGCTATTGGCAGAATAGCCGAGCTTGATTAATTTCTGAGCATATTTTGTCTGCAGTCACTGCAACCGAGGCCGGATGCAAGTCAGGGATGGCCGTGTCGTGAATTAACGACGCCATATTGCAACAAGCAGCGCCATCTAACAATTAGTTTTGCAAACTAATAATATGTACCTGCTCATGTCAGGGCGGACGAGCGGACGAATTGGTGGTTAAATAGTGTTTGTTACAGGAATGCATCAAAATACACGCCCGGTGACGGTCGTACGTCAGGATGGCCGTGTCGGAGCGTCTATAAAATACCCGTTGGATTGAGGTGGAATTGAGGGTATATCGAGAAACCCCTACTTGTTTGTGCAGTATAAAATTCAGTGTAGGCGCCGTGGGTCATTCTGCGGGTGTGGCCATTCGATTAGTGCTAAGATAGTGTCGTGGTTCTGTTCATTGTTGTAATTCTTCTAGTGCAGGCAAGGAGGATTAGTGTTTCTGAGAGGCTGTCCTGTGTTACATTGAGATAAGTAGTGTTGCTGTTGGTTTACATATTTTGGTGTTATCATGTAATTACGTACCTCACGTTACATTGGTGTGTGATTGTGGCGGAGACGTGTTACGGTGTGTTCGAACTGTAATTTCACTATGCTGAATGTACAGTGTGTTACTTTGTCTTATTACTGATAATAGTTAATGCGTAAGCAAGAGAGCAAGTTGAACATCCGCTCTCACAATTTTACTATTTTTAACAATTAATGCTATCCTGATGTATTACCGAAATGAAAATCGGGATTGTAGTGTTTGCATATATATATATATATATATATATAGTATAGAGTAAATATTGTTATTTGTTTATTTACTAATAATTTTCCATGCACAAATACACAAACATACATTTATATATAAGTCACTGTCTCGAGCGCACCGCGTCAGTTACTCGAGAGCCTCGGGCGAGAGTGGACGTGTTAGTTAAGTGCGTGCCGAGCCTGTGTTACACTACAGTGATTAGAGAAAATAGCAGACAATACAGGGATCCTCTGTTGTAATTCTAACGACACACACACATGTATATATATATATATATATATATATATATATATATATATATATACCAACAGAAAAACTGCTGGACACAATGTAATGCAAGCAGCTTTAACAAAAAGATTTACTACCACGTAGAGAATTACGACACCGTCTCTCGACTCGTCGAATTCAAAGCTATTCCTTTGTTTTGAGATGTTAGTGCAGTTAACCTCTTCGATTTTACAGCTTCTTTGACTCAGAAGTCGCAGCTCGTAGCCTGCAATGATGGATGGATGGATATAAAAGAGAATGGTGATGACAATATATAAACAAAGGTAATGATGATGATGCTGATGATAATTCATCACTTGCAATAATAATCACAAACACGCCGTGATAAATCTGCTTCAAATTTAGTGATCATCTTACACGAAAGTAAATTCTTTTGAAAGTTTGCTGATTTAATCTGCAATATGTGCTGAATCCCATCATATGTAATTCGTATTATTTTCCTCTAGTTTCCATTCGTAACAACCGTCAAAGGGCGACCACTTTTTTCTTCACCTCTCAAAGCTAGGTGACTGTGCTAAAAATGTGTTACACCAGCAGTACACGGTTGCCTTATTAGGACTTTTATCCTTAAATGCCATTTTTGAAGGCCATCAAACGGTTCGTCCGGCGATATTTGAAATAGTAACTATTTAGTATACCTGGGTGACCGAAAATTGCACAACGTTAGAAAAGAGTAATATATTTTTCTGAGGGATTAATCCTATTTATTTACACTAAGTACCTACTTTAAAAGATTTTTGCGACGCAGGGCAAGTTGCTAATTAAAATAGTTAACTGAGACAGAGTTCATTAATTGAATATAAATTATAAAGTTTAAACTTGTAGGGTTTTTTATAAAATTCAATATGTTTAGGCAATAAAAAGAAATGTATTGTAATAATCCTTTTTTAAAATTAAGGCTTTACATAACAAAATTCATATTTTATCAATAAATTAGATGTAAAATTACTAATGTGAAAGAAATTTTACAGTTAAATTTGCAGTTGCTTTAGTCACACAGATAGCTATGCTTTTTAGTACATATTCCGTCCATTTGCTTCGAATCATTGGCGAGTGGAATAAAGCTGACACGTCGTTTGGTCTTATCAGTTACTCATGTTAACGTGGCCTGTGAAAGATACCCTTAGGAACCCAAGTGAGCATCGCAACTATGTGACATGAGATAACTTTATGGTTTTTATGCACTGGCCTTTATATCTGGACTGACTAAATACTGTGACATAATGAGGCGATTTGATTTTCTTCATTTTGCCGCTAACAACAGAAGTGAACATCCACGAAATTAATAATAGAGATAAGACAGTGTGAAAAAATATATCAAAAAAATTCGATACCCAAGCCGTTCTATTTATGTAACTAAGTATGTAATTTAATAATAATAATGTAATTAAGTAACATCCATTCTATTTATGTATCATATTAGTATAATGTCATACAATAAATAAATATATCAATTAATACCTAGGAATTAGACGCAAGCATTATACCTCATATAAAACCATCAACTCATTTAAAATCAAATCGCCGCTACGTTGATCTATCTACGTATAACTACAGAACGGATTTTGTTCCGAGTTTCAAATGAGAAAATACATACGCATACCATTACGGGGGCAAAAACGGATTATTTCGGACTTGCACCTACTAAAACCCCGTGATGTTCCACCTTCACCACACATTGACTGGGCCACGGAAACGCTTTCAAGCATGTGCTTGAAAGCGTTTCCGTGGCCCAGCAGCGAGGACCCCTCCATAGTTGAGGACTTCCCTCCCAGACTTCCCGAGATCGATATGTGGAGGCCATGGAGCCAATACAAACGAGCATTTGGAAGCACTAAGTGGTACAGTCCCGCCAAAGTTGCGGGAGCGCATTACCATACCAACAATCCTCTTTCCTTGCAACTCCACCGCGGCTGCATTGATATATAGAGAAGACTCTTCTCTAGCCGCAGCTCACTAACACACATCTAAGTGCTCGACAATCCTCCTCAGAGTAGCCACCTTGGGCCAGCCCTTCACTTATTCGTCACGTTTCGTCTTGTAAATACAAAGTTGTGGCCCTTGAGTCTGGGGGAAAATAAAGAGAGAAGAAATAAAAAAAAAATTCGAAATAATTATCTAATACTTTTATTATTAGTGGTACTGGTACTAACAGAAAATATTGTGGATATAATGCACTTTTTCAAAGTGGTGCGTTTCTCATGTCCAATAAAACAGTCATCTGTAATGTGATTAGAACAAAGTTAATCATTTTGTTTCAGACGTCAATTCACAATTTTTGTGCATTTTAGCCATAATTTTAGTCTAGGTTCAGTAAGAAACCTGTTAATTGATAAATATTTGATAATTACCTGCTTGCGGCGACTTTGGTTGCGAACAAATATGGGTAGAAAAGAACATCGATAAGTATTATAGACAAGGAACTCGACAACCCTATTGAATTTTATTGTTTATCAAAACTCAGTCAGTAAATAAAGCCAAACATGTTGGTAATTACGATATTAAGATTAGTAACACATTTTAAGTACCTATATTATCAAATAGTTTTAATTTGCTTAATATTAGCTGCAAATTTATTTACTTGCGGAATGTTATCCCACTTTCTTTTTGGTAACGAGTTTTACATATTACGCACACTCGTTATTACTAAAAATAATTCTTATTTATTTATTTATTTATTTAACCATTTATGTACACACAAAATAATGTTAAAATGAAGAAAAAAAAGATATTTTGTACAAAGGCACTGCTTATTTCATATTGAAATCTCTTCCAGCAGGCCTGATACTGGACAAATTAAAAGAGAAGCTGAACTAGTGTGCACTCTTATAATAAAATTTTATAATATTAATATACTTAACATAAAGTAAAGCTAATAAAAAAATATCCATGTATACATACATATAACTAAATACCACTACAAATACATATACACATACACATATATATACATATATATATATTACATATATAAATATAATAATATATTATATATATAATCATTAGGACGACAAAGAAAGATAGTGCTCTTTGACTCGCCTTTTGAACACGGACACTGTTTGAGCCTCTCGAATTGCAGCAGGAAGAGAATTCCATAACCTAACTGCATGTACTGTAAAAGAGTGAGAATAGGACTTTGTTCTAGAGGAAGAGAAATTTAGGAGGGTTTTTAAATGTGATCTGCAAACTGCATCGGGGGAGTGCGCAAAGTGGAATCGATCACGTAGATAGGGTGGTGATGTTGGATTGTATAGTATGTTAAAGAGTAGGCAAAGGATTCGAGTATTCCTGCGAAGTCGGATTGGGAGCCACTTGAGCTGTTTGCGATATGAGGAGACGTGGTCATACTTTTTCAGCCCAAAAATATAACGAATACATAAGTTTTGCAACCGCTCAAGTTTGTTTATTTGCTCCTCAGTCGCATCCAAATAACAGACATCAGCATAATCAAGAATCGGGAAAATAAGTGTTTGGACAAGAGAAATCTTCGTTGATAACGGCAGAAAATGTTGAAGGCATTTTAAGGAATGAAAAGTATAATTGATTTTCCTGCTAATTTCAGTGATATGTGCATTCCATGTCAACTTGCAATCCATGATGACGCCCAGATTCTTAACCGTTTCTGAAATGCTTAGTGGAATGCCATTAATTTGCAGAGTTGGCAGTGTAGAAAAGTCAAGTAATTTACGAGTAAACCTGGTGCCTATAATCATAGCTTGTGATTTTTTAGGGTTTATAACAAGTCCGTATGATCTAGACCACTTATCGATTTTATTTAGATCGTTATTTATTTCAAATAGTGCTGAATTTGCTTCAGTCACTAGAAAATGACGATACAGCTGCAAATCGTCTGCATAGAGATGGAAGTTTGAAGATATCACCTGAGTGATACAGTTGATAAAGATGGAAAAGAGTAAAGGAGAAAGGACGCCACCTTGAGGTACACCCGTGGTTAGATTGCACCACTTAGAAAAAGTTTCATTGATACGAATACACTGAGAGCGGCCACGGAGGTAGGAATCAAACCATTGAATAGTTGAAGGAGACACATTAATAGAATGAAGAATGCTAAGAAGTATATCAAAATCAATAGAATTGAAGGCACTACTAAAATCTAGCAGCACAAGTACCGTTAAATATTTTTGGTCTATACCGCACCGGATATCATCCGTTATCTTGAGGAGAGCAGTAGTTGTACTGTGACCAGGCCTAAAACCGGATTGAAAAGTACTTAAGATATTGTTACGGTTAAGAAACTTGGTCAATTGTGTGTGGACAATATGTTCAAGCACCTTTGAAAGAAATGGTAAAATGGAAATAGGGCGGTAATGTGTTGCAGATGAAGGATTCGAAACTTTGGGTATAGGAATAATATGAGCTAACTTCCATGATGACGGAAAGCAACAAGAAGATAAAGAGAAATTAAAGATATGAGTAAGAATAGGGAGCAGAAAGGGAAGAATCAACGTAATCATTTTAGAGCAGATGTTATCATTACCCATAGCAGTAGATGAAATTGCAAGGACGGATCGCATAGAATCATCTTCAGTAAGAGAAGTGAAATTAAATGAGGAATAATGACGTATTGGACATTTGGATAATTCAAGTAGGGTTCTGGCTTTGTTGAATGATGAAACTATGACAGGAGGGTTGACAAAATGTTCGTTAAGACTATCCAAGTTAATTTCACTTCCCACACTAGCAGAATATTTTTCGACACCGACAGATCTCAGAAAATTCCATGCTTATGCAGTATCGCAACTTGTGAGGGTATCATGAAAATAGCGCCTTTTAGCATCTCTACACAAACGATTGCAGCGATTTCGTAGTATTTTAAAGTTGATTAAATTGCGTTCAAGGGGATATCGCTTATACCTTCTTTTAGCTTTATCTCTACGCGCCATCAGGTCTTTTATATCAGCTGTGATCCACGGAGCAGGGTTGTGCCTTATTTTCACACGTTTTACTGGTGCATGGTGATTATATAAATCTAAAATTAGAGAATTGAAGTTAATCACTTTGTCCTCAATGTTAGAACAATCCATAACCGGTGTCCAGTCAATTAAACTAGCATCGCTCCTCAACGTCTCCAAGTTAATGCCCTTATAACTTCTAAGATATCGAAAATGTGACTTGCGTTTAGGGGGACGTACACGGTAAGATAAGTAAATGAGATCGTGATATGAAAATGAGGCACATATTTGTCCGTGGTTAGCAACACTATTTAAAGACGACACAATAATCAGATCTAGAAGAGATGCAGTACAATTGGGAAAGTGATGGGTGGCAGATAGAGGCAAGATTTCTAGGTTATAAGATGACATAAGAGATTTCAATTTATAAGTACGTAAATCATTTTTAATTATACATGTGTTGAAATCCCCCATCAAGATTACATGGTTATATACAGGACAGAAATTATTAAGAAGTGTATCTAATGTATCAAAGTAATTGATATTAAGGTTAGGACTATACAATACTCCAAGGAAAATTTTTGTATGATAAAGTGTGATTTCAAGGAACAAATGTTCAGCAGATTTCGAGTAAGTTGATGGAGATACGCTAATAACCCTGTAAGGTATTTCCGAACGTAAATAGATAGCAACACCTCCACCACCTTTGCCTACCCTATCGTTACGAATAAGAACAAAACCAGGTAATGAATATTGAATAGATGGGAGGGAAGGCAAAAAAAGAAAAAGAAAAGACTCAGAAATTAGAAGAGCATCTAGATGAGTACTGTCAATGGATGCGAGAAGGTCAGAATAATGGCAAGGAATACTTTGTGCGTTTATGTGAGCTATATTAAGATTGCCAGGATATTGAGAAAAAAGGGTTGAAATACGATCATTTAGGTTAAGATCTACGGAAGGCTCTGAGTCCAGGCTTAAAAAGCTGTTAGATGAAGACAAACATGAGAAAAAGCTATCATTATTATCTGTATCGTTATCTGTATACATATTTAAAAAAGGCACAATACTAATAAAATATTTAAAAAAAAAGAAATATACTAAAATATAAAATAATATGTACATAAGTAAATTAAAAATAAATTATCTTATACTTATACAATATTATATATAAAAAAGAAAAGTAACATTTAGGGCAACTCATCTTACTCACTGGCGTGATGGAAGAAATTTATACTAACAACTAACATTAGTAACTTAACAATTAGTGTGAATGAAATAGAAAAAAGAAAAAAAAAGAAAAGAAAACAAAAGAAAGCTGGCTACAGTATACTGTACAAATCAATATAAACACATACTATATGATAAAAAAGTAACAATACTACTAAAGTAATATTATATTTTATATATAGTACAAACAATGAAATGTCAAACCCATGTATGTACTATAATCACTTTAATATAAATAAGATATTAGTTATTAAAATTAAGATACTTTGTGTTTCGTGCAATAAAGAATATCTATTATCACTTTCTAAAAATGCTGTAACGGAATGTCGCATATAATTTGATGAAATAAAATAAAAATAGAAATATTCCACGACACCGACACAAATGTGTTCATTTGTGTTGAACGCCAATGTCGCAGAATACCTTTATTTTACTTGATGTCAAACGTTCAAACTATGAATGTATTCAAAATAAAAACTTGTTAAAGTGTAAGGTGAACTTTTGCAAGCACTTTAATACGAATGATAATGTACCTACAAAGAAAACTATATTGGTTAATTATAGTACAAACAAAAGTTTTGATTACCGACATGAAACATTATAGATGATACGGCGAAATATGGGACATTGTATAAATGTAATATATAACTTCACGAAAACAATATTAACGCCGGCGTGTTTTCTTAGGAACTTTTGCACTGTTCGTCGAAGATTTTTTAGGAGATGCCATTGTTTCAGTTTGTGGTGCATTACTTACATCTGAACTGGATGGATATTTAGATGTGAGCAGTTCTAATTCTGCCATACTTTCAATTTTTCTTCGAGATTTATCGGGAAGACTAATTATTATTTTGCCATCGGACGACCAGCAATGTTTTATGCCAAAATGTTTACGCGCTGAAGTGAATACTTGATGCCTAGTCTTGGTCAAAAACTCGGAGATGGTTATACCGGAGCCCTTAAGTCCGGTTTTACTATCCCATATCAACTGCCTGTGTTCGGCATCATAAAATCTAACTAGCACAGGTCGGGTCTTATTTTGTGAGGTGCCCAATCGATGACAGACCTTCAAACAATCTTTATTTACCTCAGGCAACTGCAATTGGCTGGATATTAGTTCATGCACTACATCATTGAGATTCTCATTTTGCTTTTCGGGCAATCCATGAAATAAGAGCACTTTTCTTCTCATAGCAGTTTCATGTCTATCAAGCCCAAGGCAGAGTAATTGGATTTGAGTTTTCATTGCTGAAAGGGATTGCCAAACAAAGGATTTGAATTCACAAAACTCACGTTCTAGTGAAGATAAATCTGTATGTGACGAATTGCCTTCCATGTTGACTTTTTGCAGCTTCTTTTCGTATTCGCACATTCGGGATCCAAACATCTTCTCAAGTTCAGACAGATTATTTGCCAGTTGAACATCCATTGTTGACATAAAAAAGAGTCTTCCAGATATCTTTTAATTAAGGAGAAGTAGTGAGCAGTGGGTATAGGTGAGTCTAGTTGATTCTTACAACATATATAAAATCACAATAAACATATAATAATAATTTTAATTAATTTAAAATTGCGCACACTAAATTCGCGTGTTTACGTAGCGACTGTTACCATGGCAACTTAGTGTGTAACTAAAATCAAACATAGTCAAACCACATAAAATACTTTCATTTTTTAGTTTAAAAATTCAAAATATACAGATACGATTTTAATAATACAACAGACTTTAGAATAAAGGCGCTTCAAATCGACATAAGAATTTTATAGCTATTGGTATATATATTGACATAGCCAGTCCAGCGTACTTGTATATAGAGGTCAGTGTTTTTATGACATGAACATTCATCCGTAACAATACGTTTTACATATTATTTCTTGATGACTCTTATGAAATTATATGTAATTAAATTCACAAATTCTTACGTTATTTTATCACCCTAATGATAAAAATGGCATTACAAAAATTAAGTGACTTAAATTGTGTGATTAAAAAACCTAAAAATATTATTTTAAATGTTCAAATATTTAAAAAAAATCTAGTTAAAGAAAGGATTTTTTATATTTACGCAAACACTAAATACACACTAAAATTAAATTAGTATTTAAAAATATTTTACGGATTTTTTTGCGTTTAATTTTACTTATTTTTAATTTCAATAGCCTCACCGATGGAAAAATTACTGGTAACGTGAGGACATTAATTCATTATCATTAAAATTGAAAAACATCTTTATTTCAATAAAGAAGGAGGCTGGGTACTGATGGGTGCCAACTGTTTGGGATCCTGTAATTAACAAAATCTATCCTTTTTTTACTTATTATAAACCTAAAAATATGCTCCAAGATAATGGACTACGAGTATTTTCTATGTTCAAATTCATTTACAGCGCCATAGCACCATTTGTTCGGCGGCCGCTTGAATTGCCTTGCCGTAAGATCAGCCGACAAGTTACCGGCTGTAGCGGTGTAGGCTCAATCTTACCAGCGCTCGGCCGTACCTGACCATGTTTGATTAGCCGTCACAATATCTTCCTCATTGATCATTGTTGTAGAGACTTTTACGAATCCCTCGACATCAAACCCCAATCTTGTCGACGACACAATATTCGGAGCAAACTGCAACACTGATCAACACATTAGAACACAAAAATGTCACTTATTATTTTCAATTCATAGCGTGTTAAAGTTAATCCTTTATTTTGGTACATCCCTTAAACGTTTTGAACTTCAAAATATAGCAAATGATAACCATGTTTCGCGTGAACTATCAAATTACAACATAACTTGAATAAGTTAATTAGAAAGCCTCCAACTTCTTTCGACATTTGTTAACATATTTAGGTTCATCAAGAAATAATGAAAATACTTGCGGGGTACTTTTACAAATCGAACAAATAAAAAAAAATTGGCTGAAATAATTTCACTTTATCTTTTCTCTACACTTTAATGATAAGAAAATATCGTAAGTAGCATAGCAAATTTCATTACGGTATTTAACATAAAAACAGATTTATCAATGCAGAATGCATTACAGTTTTCCACAAATGTAATAATCCTTATTCGAAGATTATATGTTGGCGAAAATGGGGACTTTATCCTACTTCTGATGTAGAAAGGGTAATTGAGTATAGTACAGAGACTAATTTTGTAGTTAGGAATAATATTGATTCGTTTACACGAATTAATTATCCAACGAGTCCAGGATAAACTAGTAACGGAATACGACAAGCGTACCGTTTCACGTCAGAGCCAAGACTGTCCTAACGGCGGCAACGCCGTCCGTTTTATACAAGCAAAACGAGCGCCACTGCAGGTGCAATGGTGCAGGTGTGCGGAACACGTGTTATTTACAACAATTCTGTCTAACTGCACCGACGGCTACCGCGCCGCACGTGCAATGGTGCTGGTCCCGTCATATATATATATATATATATATATATATATATATATATATATATATATATATATATATATATATATATATATAAACATACATAAATACAAAGTTAATACATACATATAAATACGATTAATTAACAATTTTGTAAATACTAGTGATTATTTAGTAAATGCTCGCGTACCTTCTTTTTAAAGGAATGTTTGTTAGATGCTTTTCCGACATCATCAGGCAAGGAACTCCAAAGACGTGCAGCCTGTACAGTCAAGGAGTTACCATAAAACCCCGTAAAATGAGTGGGAATATAAATCTTGTTATTAGAGGAAGATCGAAGAACCCTATAATGACAGGGAGAGAGATATTGAAATCGTTCTTTGACGCAAGAAGGTGAATATGGATCATTAAGAATTGAGAAAAGAACAAGTTATATCCTGGAGTTGCGCCTTATCCTTATAGTAAGCCACTTAAGCTGAGATCTATAATGAGAAATATGGTCATACTAACGCAGACCAAAATAAATATAATACAGTTGTTAAGCAGGCGCTCCAGCTTGTTAAGAAGTTCTTGGGACAGGTCTGGGTAGCACACATCTGCATAATCAAAGATAGGTAAAATAAGAGTTTGCACAAGCATGAGCTTAGACTTAATAGGAAGGAAGTATTTGAGACGATAAAGGGAAAATAAGGTGGTAATGATTTTCCGACTTAAATCGGTAACCTGCACTTTCCAGTTCAGACAGCTATCAGTATACAGGCCAAGGTTTTTAATAGACTCACTAAATGGAATAACAATATTATCATAGCAAACAGGAGGTAAGTCTGCTTGATTAACCCTAGCCAGCATCTTTTTACTTCCCACTAAAATCGCTTGGCATTTTACTGGATTTACATAGCGCGAGGACCAATATTTAATTGTGTATAAATTTTTGTTTAATTTGTGGATGCCATTATGTAATTCTTCATCGCCACAATGCACATATAGCTGCAGGTCATCGCCGTACAGATGATACGAGCAATCAAAATTATGAGTGATCAAGTTTATAAAAACTGAGAAGATGATAGGAGAGAGTATACCGCCTTGCGGTACGCCACATTCAACTTCAGCCCAAGCTGAGGTCATATAACCTACGTGAACTGACTGCTGACGCCCGCGAAGATAGGATGCAAATCAATCTAAGACAATGGGCTTAAAATTAAGATGGGATAGGATGGAAAGAATGATATCATGATCAACTGTGTTAAAAGCATTAGAAAAGTCAACTAGAACTACTACTGCTATCTTTTTCTAGTTCATACATTTTCTTATGTCATCAATGACTTTTATTAAAGCAGTAGTGCCATACACTACAGTTAGTACATACTATCAGGTAGTGCTGTGACCTAAACGAAACCCGGACTGAAATGGACTCAGTAGGTTATGTTTCAAAATGACCGTAGTGATTTGGTTATAAACACAGGCTTCTAAAACTTTAGAGAGGAACGGCAAAATTGATATAGGGCGAAAATGGCTGGGAAGGATAGGAAGGAAGGTAGGAAGGATAGGTACATTAGGAAGGGGCTTAACATATGGCTTTTTCCAATGACTACGATATAGCCCCGAGTCAAGTGAAAAATTTATAATGTGAGTTATTGCCGGGAGAAGATGATATAAGATAGTGATGACCATTTGTCTGCTTATTACATCACAGCCCAGAGCCTTAGACTTGATTGCTAAAAAAAACTTCTTAATTTCATCGTGATCGACAGGACAGAACATGAATGCTGGAATGTGGGGAGATTGCATTGACGCAATAGCATTTAAAGTGTTAGTTCGGACTAAAGGATCCCTTGCTTTGAAGGAAGCGAAATGTTGGTTAATCTCATCAAGAGATATCGAAGGACCACAGTCCAGCGTGAATGGCCTGACAATACCCACAGTTCTGAGGAATTTCCACACTTCGGTAGGAGATGAAACATTTATTCAGTTATAAAAATATCGGCGTTTAGCAGCATGTACCATCTGATTACACCTATTTCTGACAGATTTAAAGATTGACCAATTTTCTCTAGATCGTTGCCTCTTGAATTTAAGAAAGACTCGATTCTGTCTAACAATTGCCATTCTTACGCCCTCAGTCATCCAAGAAGCAGGATGCTTCAAACTGACGTTATGGATTGGAGCATGAGCATCAAATAACCTGAGAACTTTATCATTAAGAAAAGAGACTTTACCGTCAATTGTAGGTTCTGCTACCAAACAAATTAAATTGAGATCTCGAGCGTCACTCATTAGCTTATCGTAGTTTATTTTAGAGAAATTGCGTACAGGCAGTAAGGGACAAGAGCGCTTTGGGGGTTTAAGCTTATAAGAAGCGTAAAAAAGGTCGTGACGCGAAAAACCCAAAGCAGGCAACTGTCCGTGTGACACAACATGCTCAGGAGAAGCAGCAAGAATAAGATCAATTAAGTAGTCATCGGTATCGAAATTGCGATGAGTAGCCCCTAGTGGGAGAAAGGTAAGATTGACTGACTCCATGATTGATTGAAGTTTTTGAGAACGAAAAGAAATCTTCAACAAATCGGTATTAAAATTACCTATGATTATACAGTGTTTGTACTCAGAACAAACGTCATCAAGAGCCGTTTCTAAAGTGGCGAAAAAATCAGAGGAGGGCGGGCAATACACAACTCTTAGAAGCATCCTTGCGCCTTTGACATCAAGTTCCAAAAACAAATACTCCACTGAACCTGAATAGCAAGATGGAGAGGCTAACACTATTTTATGCGGAGCCGAAGCACGCAAATAGAAAGCCACCCCACCTCCTCCTTTATCAGTGTGATCATTTCTTATGAGCACATAACCTGGCTAGGGATATAAAGTTGAATGCAAAGATGGCTTTAGCCAGGTCTCCGATACTAGAATTGCATGAACGTAATTAGAGGAGAAAGACAATTCGAGTTCAGAGTAGTGGCAAGGTATGCTTTGAGCGTTAATATAGCATATGTTAAAAAAAATTATCACAAGTTGAAAATACCCCTTCCAGTAAATCATGTAGATTACACCCGCTATCACTAAAATAATCATTACAAGAATTAAAAGAAAGAAATAAATCATCTGCAGAGTAAATAGATTCTACATCGTCTGATAAATAGCAAAATTTACAAAAATTATAAATAAATACAAATAAAATATCTAAGAATAAAATATTTATAAAAATAACAATAGTATAGCAAAATAACCTTATATATAAAAAAATATATGTAAAAGGAGACGGTCCATTTCTGGCCAAGTATATGTACAGTATACCGTAAAAAAGAGAAAAAATCAGGGATTTTGTTAAAAATAAAATAAGAGCATAAATCAAACTAAATAACTTGCTAAAAATAAAAATGCAATTCCAAGTTTTTGATGGTTTTACAAGATGTTGCCCTTCCAGTCATAAAAAAATGACACGGTTATTTGTCAAATATCATTTCTGTCAAATGATGTTTTTATTTATTCCGAGCTTGATTATGTAGTTCTGAACTCGTGAATGCGCTTAATTGTGGATTTCTTTGGCGATTTGGTTTTTTTTGTTTGGACTTTGAATCAGTTACTACTTGTTTGAAACTGCTTTTGTTTTATGGGCTTAATAATATACGTGAGATTTCGATTTCTTCATATCGGACATCTGTATAATCACACTTTGAATCAGTAAACAGGTATGTACTAAAGAAAGATGTTGCCTTAAGCCACTTAATGCATTTGAATGACATGCTTCTATCTGTAGTCTGTTAATAATTATTAATTTCTACATAAGTTCATAATGGCTGCAAAATCTTAATATGATGTAATTATCTTTCAGTTCACCTGTTTAAACATGTTGCATTGTTTAAAATGCGCTTCTGCAATATAGATAGTTTATTAAAGTAAGATTGTTTTGTTCTAGATGGATAAAAATACACCAGTATGTTCACAATGTTTTGCAAACGTATTACAAGAATTATCTGTCGGTTCAAATCATGAAAATGAGCTCCAGCGCTCTATTGCCAATACTATCAGTATATTGTATGTTTGGTGTCGAAGACTGGGTAGCAGATAAGTTGTGACCCAATTAATATCATCACAACAATACTCTGTTTTAATAAGTAGCTGTATAAAATCGAGTGATGGCGAGATTTTATGCATATATATACTGTTGGCGGGACAAGGGACAAATTGGGATAAGATGATTGCAGGTTATTATTGCAGTTGCACTTCTGGACAACAGACAGTGGGTTGCTGCGTCCACATAATGACCGTTGTCTGGTATTTGCGTTGGGCTCTGTATCAAAATTCCATAACCGCACCTGACTCAATTTTGTATGGCATTTTAGTAAGAGAGGATTTTAAAGTAGGGTAAATAAATAAAAAAAATTAAGCTGTTTTATTTATATTACCTTAAGTATCTAAAACATGATTGACCTAATGTTTTACTTTCTATAATTCATAGGACTGTTAACCATTGTTATGACCTTATCCAGGCTTTAAATATCTGTCAAGGCTCAAGGCATACTCTTATACGCAGAGGACCTGTTATATGCAAATATTTGTACGCCGGGAACGGCAGAATATTTAGGATGCGAATTCTTTTGTAACAACTGTAATGGACTATATTATAACAAATAAATTATATTATCTATGATTGTACCCTAGCACTTCAGCAGCCCAGATAGACACAAATACCTGAACAGAAATTAGTATTCAGGATTATTCTGTTAATCCACCCTAAAACAGCCACTCTAAGGTAAAATAAGTTAAATATTTTCTTTATTATTAGTACGAAAAAGTAGTATTTCAGTGTGGACTTTTTAGGGTAGAGAAACTGACTTACCCGCTATTTACAGATAATCTCGGCTTTGAGCTATCTGGCACTGACTACCAAAATGACTAACAAAACACCTAGGCCTGGATGCCCCAGGCACTGAAGTGTGCATTAGTACACACTTATGAATGAAATGAAATAATTTAGTGCGTAGGCACTGTTGATTTATCTCAACAATCTTCTTGTCTGGAATTAGTTAGTACTATTTACATTTCTTTTCTCGTGAACTGCATTTTGATATGCAAATATCAACAAGAACGTTAGTTATTTTAAGACCAAAAAAGCACATACACAATCTATAATACACTTTATTCGTGTTTTTATCAATAAATATAACTTTTTTGCCCTACTTTCCTACTATTTTTAAAACATATTAGCTATTTTATATAATAAATCTACCTGATAGGCTATAGGTGATATGAGGTTGACAGCTAACGTCAAATCAAAACGACATCTATCCGCCATTAGTGTAGCATGTTTTGGTGAGAATAAAATATTAATACCACTGAATTTAAGGTAAATACTTGGATTTGAATGACCAAAAGTGGTTTAATATTTTATTTAAATTTATTTCCATATTAGTACAAAACTAGGCCTACGCTTCATACAATTTTGGACCGTCTCCTTTATCAATCCATTGCAACCAACACCATCCCATTAGTGAACTGTTTACAAAACATTAAAACCTTCATTCAAATTTTTACTATATTAATATGTATTTAAATAAAAAAAAGAAAACTACTTCAAAAGAAATAACAAAAATTAACAAAAGGCAAATACAAGATTAAAGCTACTACTACAGAGATATTAAAAAATCAGACATTTAAGTCGTAAATATATCTTATTACACAAGGCTGCATGATGATTGAACCATTGTATAGTTACTGTCTGAAAAAATAAAGTTGTCAAAATAGAAAACATAACAACGACCGAAGAACCACAGACTAGACGAAGAACACATTGGAAAAAAGTATTTATAAAATATCTCACACCGATTATTACGATACTTATGCGTATTATCTAATGAACTTCTTAATAAAAAGTACTTAACCGCGTTTACACAATACAAAAGTATACAATATAACGTTTACTTAAGTACTCAATGAATACAATATTAATATTATTATACTACAATTATAGTATATGTAGTGTAGTGTATTATGAATATAGCATATGTATATGTAGTATAATGAAGACAATATAATATCTGTGATCTGATGTTATAACTTACACAACATTAAATCTATGTACTCAAGCAAAATTATTTTATTTAAACAATAATAAACTAATCTATACTAGGACTAAGAACCAAAAAGTATAATTGATCACTACGTTTATAACAAAAAACAGAAATTAATATTGATTTTAAATAGGAAATGAGCATACAAATTTCACAAAAACATGGTGTAAACCACACTACCTAATGTTACCTTTTCGGCATTCAATAAAATATATTTAGTAGGTTACTTCTTTACATTGAAGCGACGGAGCCTTGTAGAATTAACATTTTGCGCTGTTGCCCCTACCTGCTTGTGCAGAGCAGCTTCACCTTGACGATTCATTACAGAAGGGCTTTGTGGGGTCAGTTTGGATACCATACGAACGGTTTTAGTATCAATCAAAAGCCAAGCCAGAAGTAGCTGGAGAGCTAATTGCAGGAAATTTTTCAATAAGAATATCCAACTCTTCATCCGAGGAGATCTTCTCCCTTTCATTACTGTGCAGTTTGACATAAATTATCCCAGCAAGTGTCCACACTTTCTTTATACCGAAATCCTTACGGACTTTCTTATGTATGGATTGCCTTGTTCTTGTAAGAAACTCAGAAACTGTAACATGAGACCCTTTTAATTTAGTCTTAGTATTCAAAACCTCATGCTTTGTGTGATAGTCTTTGAATTGGATGAGAATTGGTGAGGATGAGAAAAAAAAAGTTATGTCCATACCACTGAAGTAGATCGATAGCAAATCAACAACTCGTGCTGGTTACAAAAAAATTATTGTGCCACAAAGTGAAAAATACAAATATGTCATTACAAATATATACAAGGTTAACTACACATAATTTATAAAATAATCGTTATCATAATATACAAAACAAACCTTAACTCAAGATACAAATTATTACAAAATATAATAAATATTACATAAAAAAACAATGTGTCGCCAATACTCACTCTACTAAAATGGCGGAATGGTAAGCACAGAGCTAATCTGGCACGGGTAATGCAGTCTTTATTATTGTGTTTTGGGATATTAAGATAAATTTCCCGCCGTCAGTTCTTTGTCAGAACCTCTTTCCTTAGTAAACAGAGTGAAGAAAGTGCAGACGTTGGCTTTTGGAGATCAAAGTTGGTACATTCTCCTTACGGCCCTTTTCTACGTAATATTAGAATCAACAAAACCGTAAGTAAACTTGGTTACAAGTTGGTAAATATTTGTTAATTTTCAATTATATGACAACTCTAATCTTAAAATGATAAAACTTCTTAAAATAGTAAAACACTTTTCTATAATTTTTCAACAAATATTCAGTAAAGTATTCTGAAGCACTAAAGACGATATTTTTGGAAATCTTATTAAACGCCAAAGTTCATCATCATCATTACAGCCCTTCATAAATCCAAATGCTGAACATAGACCTCCCCCAAGGAATGTCACCTGAAACCTACATCCATCGACTTAACTGCTTGTTAGTTGCTGTTGTTTACATCATTTTACTTAAAACATCATACGAAAAATCACTTCCAATCAATTTTTAGGTAGAATTCGTTCTAAATAAAAATAATAAAAGATTAGGTGTCCAAAGGTACCTGTCATTACATTTGTTGCATTCTTTTTAATAAGTTAGAGCAATTCATAACTGGTAAAGAATTCCATAAGGACGGAGATGTATGTGTTTCGGCGTGTCTATAAAATACCTGTTGGATCGAGAGTGAGCGAGAGGTTGCGTCACTCTTGCGGAGTGTCATATCGATGGCAGCGAGGTGGAATTGAGGGTATATTGAGAAACCCCACTTGTTTTTGCAGTATAAAGTTTAATGTAGGCGCCGTGGGCGAGAAATTCCGCTTAAGTCATTCTACAAGTAAAGTCATTATACAAGTGCTAAGATTGCGTCGTGGTTTTGTCCGGTGTGGTGGATCTCCTTGTGCAGGAAAGGCGGATGACGTTGCTGAGAGGCTCCTCTATGTTACACTGAGATGTGTAGTGTTGTTGTTGGTTTGCAATTATGTGATTACGTCCCTCACGTTACACTGGTGTGTGATTGTGTCGGGGACGTGTTACGGTATGGTCGAACTGTAATTGAGATGTACTAAATGTATAGTGTGTTACGCTGTCTTATTATTCATCATCATCTTCATTATGACAGCCACTTACACGGCCACTGCTGAACACAGGCCTCCCCAAAGGAATGATACAAAGCACCGTCCTGAGCCACCTGCATTCTTCGAATTCCTGTATGTCTTTTCAGGTCGTCACTCCATCTAATGGGGAGTCACCCTACACTTCGCCTATTATTGATAATGATTAATTACGTAAGCAAGAGAGCAAGTTGAACATCCGTATTAAAAGTGTGAGTTTTTTAATTTTTTTTAACAATTAATGCTAATCTGATGTATACACGAGATCACAAGTGGGATCTTCTGTTGAATTTCCGAGATAACATATTTAAGACTGATTTATTTAACGGTATAATACATACAAGGTTTCATCAGTAAAGTTTTGAAATACAACAACTGTAAAGGTTTTATTGTGATGCATGTCTCAAATTAAAATTTTCACAAGCAACTATTTTGTCTCTCTGTCTAATGTATGTAGTTGTTTTAGCTGTTTATTAAACGCTTAAGGCGTAATCCCCACTCAGAAAGCATCTTGGCGTATGTCGTTACCTTGATGTCCCTACTGTGTTCATAAATGTTCGTATACATTTCTGCAAACATTGCACAGTTTGTTTAAAGATTATCAAATGAAAAATTACAATCTGTTATATACTCATGAAAGTGGATTTAAGTAAGTTAATAACGAACTGTAATATAAGTTTGCTTGATAAGTGATGTTTGTTTATTGGATGAAAGTTGACACACATATTTACTAAATCAATTCCTTTTTTGAAATTTGATTCGATGTACCTATCACATTTTTTTCCAATTCTTAATTTCTCCGTATTTTATTCACGAATTTTAAAGACGTGTGGGAGATATATATATGTAAAATAACAAGAGCCTGAAAGCATCACTTTGTTCTTTGACGTTATTTTGAGAAGCTACTGGTGTTTATATTTAAATAATTTCTCATAACAAAAGTACTTTTTCTTTTTCAGGGCGGATTAGAACTAGTCAATGAATATATCGTATTATGAATTTCATTTTACTGATTTTTTTAAATACTATTAATGCTATTAAACCTTACTAAAATTCCCTTTAACCACTTCTGGTAAGCTTAATATGCTTGTGTTAGAAATAGTTCACGACAGTAGTCGAATGGCGGATTCGAACCCACGACCTTTTGAGTTCGCGGTCCGCGCCCTGTCATTAGGCTACTGAGGCTACTGTTAGCGAGACACAATGCCACATTTATTTTAGAATATGTATTGCGTTCTATGTACAATTCATATATAAATGTTATGTACCTATTATATATAATTTTTCGTATAATTATGATATAGCTAAGTATAGATTTTCCATAATTTCTCATAACATAAACTCTCACGCCTATCACCCAGGGGGTTAGGCAGAAACGTTGGAAATCCATTTGGACACCTTTCTCGCCTCTTTTTGTAGTAGTTTAACAAACTTCCGTCTATCTAGTCTGTCTATCTGTTTAGTTCTGTCTTTCTGTCTAACCAGTGCGACTTTGCCACTCACTTCTACGGCATAAATTTGCTTGGTCACTTTTTCCTTATTCATTCTTTCTACGCGTCCAAACCACCGAAGCATTCCTTTCTTATTCCTCAATTTTTCACCTTAACATTTAGAGGCAGCCTGAACTTACTTCTGAATTTCTAAAACATTCGTATTGCTGTATCTGCCATAATTGAATTTCACTACCACACATTACGGTATACCCACCTTATAAGTACAAGATATATATCATATACATACAAGGTATTTTTGGAACGCTCTCGAAAACGAAGACAGACGACAATACCAACTATACCTTTGATGATGGGTGAAATATAAAATCGATCCTAATGAAATAAAAATCATCTTTTCACAACGTTTTATTAGCTATATTCATTCTTTATCATGTTAATATAGCTCAATGAAAAGATAATTTCATAAAAAAACCATGAAAATACTGAAACATAAAACCAGCAGTGGAATTACTGTATTACAATCAACTGACTAGAGGTCAATGTACGCGCACACGCCGAATTCATGAGGGCCGCAGGGAGCTATGGTACCACAATACCTTAGTATTTTGCCACTGTGCAGCCACTTTAATCCGAATTTACAGGTTAAAAACCCAAATAACTGGTTCGATTCCCCGCTAATGAAAAAATAATTAAATGAAATGTAATCAAAGTTAGAATCATGCGTTTTTATTCATCGTGTAGGTATGTTTATTATTCTCATGTATCCAGTTATGTACCTTTTCAGATTAGTTCAGAACTAAGTTATTTAAAAAAATAGTTATGAAGCAGCTTACCACTCTATTTCCTCCGTTGTCTTATGAGATGCAGCTCAAATTGTGCTCCATTCATTTCAAGGCAGATTTGGGTTCGGTGTTGCGTCTCCTCATGCAGGCGGAGTATCATCGTGTGGTCTTCGACACAGTCCGTACGTAGTTTGGCAAAACATCCACGATCCTTTGGCGCATTTCGCCAGCACTATCATACTCACGATAAAAAACCCTTTCTTTCACATACCCCCACAGAAAGAAGTCCAACGGGGTCAGATCTGGTGAGCGAGGTGGCCAAGCGTGTGGTTCTATTCTGCCAATCCAGCGATCATCAAATAATTCGGTGAGGCGCTCACGGACGAACCTCACGACATATGGAGGTGCACTATCATGCTGGAACCATGTGCGGCGATATTCAGCCAACGATAGGTCGTCTAAAATGTCCACCAACTGTTCATTTATGAAGTTCAGGTATCGCTGTCCGTTAAGTCGCTGTGGCAGAAACACTGGTCCTAGTATGCGATTCTTAAATAAACCTGTTCATCACGTTAACTGACCATTGGGTTTGGTGCCCGATTTGTCGAACAGCGTGCGGGTTAACCTCGGAATATACGTGTGTATTTCTTCGGTTACACAGGCCGTTTCTAGTAAATGTCGACTCTTCCGTCCAGATGACGGGCTCAATGAAACCAGGCACACGTTGTTGTTGGTCTAATAACCAACGGCAGAAAACTCGCCGGCGGTCGTGATCGCCGGTAACTAACGCTTGCACTTTATACACTTTGTGTGGGCGCATTCGGTTACACTTTAACACTTTGTGAACTGTACAGTATGACACACTTGTTCCATCACGACGCCTTAACTATTTAGCGATACCTAGATGTACCTAGGTTCGGATTCCGGCGAACTACATCTAAAATGCGCTTCCCCTGAGTGAACAGCCACTTGACTTCCAACTCCTGCCGCTATCAGAGCAATGGGCCGATTTTCCAACACCCGCTGAAATGCTGCTGTTATCAAACGAGAGTCAGCTGTATGTCGAGCGGTCGGGAATTTCTCTCGGTAAATTCGCAATGCATGCGAAGCATTCCCGCGAGCTACTCCAAGGCACATTAACATGTTACCGTATTACCTAGCACTATAAACGTACGCGTTAGGCATTATAAAAACAAAACAAGAAACCGTAACAACAAGAATAATATCATTAAGTAATAAATAACAAGAATAATTTAATAAACAAAACAATTGTACTGTTTCTCGTGACATTCAACACGGAACTGTAACAAAAACTAAAATTATTAATTTATTCCGCCTAAACAAATGCGCACATAAGGCAATGTCCTTGAAGCACTTGAACTTTCCACATACCGTTAAAGCGTTATGTATGTTAAGACATCGCCAACGTTTATTTATTTATCCCTACGACTAGTCTTTATATGGAATTTAAAAGTTATGGTTGTCATTTTTAAAACAATTACACAAGCAATTGTACCCTGACGCAACAAGCAGTTCTTTACTACAAAAATTATTGAAATTAATAAACGTACCTAATTGGGTACTCAGTACTCACACAATTATAAATAATATTTCATCGTTGTCTTTGATTTTGTATAAGAAAATAGAAATGAAATGGTACTGAATAATTTAATCGTTTAAATCATTTGCAATTATGATCGACAGTTGATTAATCTATCAGAGTTAATGTAAAAAATAATCCTTTTACTTTATTTTAATTGACTTTCCGTATTTAATCCGGCCAATATTTTGAATTTAAAAAGAGGCACGTAAATTATTAAAAATGACTTGCAGGTTTTATAATGATTGCCGCCTCTAACTCTGTTGTCGCCAGCAAACTAAATTTCAGTGCAACATGGAGGGAGTGTCTGCGCATGGGTACAGTCGCGTTCTAAAGTACTACGGCTAAGTAAGGCTATTGTTTTATAATATTATAGTAATTAAATATTTCATTGTAGTATCATAATAGGTATTTTACTAGCTACTTAGAACTTTGGATAAGGTTGGAATTAAAAATGGATAATGTTTACTTGAGCATTATTTGTTATTTCTATCGTAAAATATTAAGTAGTTTGTAACAAGAAAACTTAAGCTAAGGGTGACACGCCGTCCATTATGTCATCTTGGGTCACATGGAAGCCAGATGTTTATGGTGTGTTGGTGTTACTGGATGTTACTTCATCATCACTTTCATCTTCACTTTGAGCTTGTGTCATCAGGTCGATCACATGATAATTTTTTCGGTATTCTTCCTCATACTTATATTTAAATCTGGTAGTACATTAGACCCCGCCAATTTTAGACCAATTTCTGTACTACCAACATTTAGTAAAATTTTTGAAAAAATTATTTTGGATCAGATGTTAAGTTTTTTTTAATATTAATAAATTGCTACATAAAAATCAATTCGGTTTTACAAGAAGTCACTCGACAACTGACACTGGATTTGAGCTTATTAAACATATTTTTTGTGCATGAGAGAATTCAGAGGATGCTTCGGGTATATTTTGTGACCTTTCCAAGGCCTTCGTTTGTGTTCATCAGGAGACATTAATCAGGAAGCTACAGTATTATGGTGTCAAAAACACAGCGCTTAAACTTATTATTTCATATTTAAGTAATAGAAAGCACAAGGTTATTATCAATGGTAAAAGTTCTTCCGGGTCACCTGTTACTAATGGGTGTCCCTCAGGGCTCAATTCTCGGCCCATTCCTGTTTCTAGTGTATATTAATGACTTACTTCACCATGTAGGGGATAGTCACTATAAAGTATTATTTGCTGATGATACTTCCTTGATTTTTAAACTTAAACGTCAATCATTTAAATGTGACGAAGTGAATAATGTTATATCAAAATTAGTGCAGTGGTTTAACGTTAATAATCTGCATTTGAACGAAAATAAAACTAATTGTGTTAAATTTACAACAAAGAATGTTAAAAATCTGAATACCAATGTGTTTTTTAATGGGGAGAAATTGATCCCTGTTGTATCCACTGTTTTTCTTGGCATCACTCTCGACGCGAAGCTTCAGTGGGGCCCCCATATATCCAAATTAGCAAGCAGACTCAGTTCTGCAGCCTATGCTGTAAAAAGGCTTAGAGGTCTCACTAGTGTCGAGACAGCTAGATTAGATTATTTCAGTTATTTCCATAGCATAATGTCTTATGGGATTTCAGAAACTAATTTTGTTTTACAGAAGAGGGCCATTAGAGCTATTTACAATCTAAAGCCGAGAGAGTCTCTTAGAGATAAATTTAAAGAAATAAATATATTACCTTGGCCTCTCAGTATCTTTACGAAAATTTAATGTATGTTCACAAAAACAAAGGTAGTTTCGGTAAAAAAAGTGATATACATTCTGTAAACACTAGGAACAAACACAAGCTAGTGATACCAGTTTTTTGATTCCACAGAGTCAGTAATTCATTCCTGGGGTAATCTATACGTTATTACAACAAGGTCCTGGAGAGTGTACACGTTCTCACTATTACCAAGTATTAAGCTGAAACTGTATATAAAGGGTTATTTTAGTATAAATGAATACATGGTTGATAATAACCCCTGGGAAAGAAGTGATCGCTTCCAAGCAGTTTTAAAATAAATTTTGTAAATAGTTCGTAATCATTTATATTGTACAAATTATTTAAAAAAAAAGTCCCGCTGGGTTTATTGCTGGTTCGTCCCAAGACAGAAAGTTTTTTTTCGAACCAGTGGTAAAGTAAAAAATGACTTTCAATAAGAATTACACGTGTAATGTATATTAAATAAAAAATTATTCTATTCTATTCTATTCTAAAACTTTTAACTTTACTGCACAATTTTCCCATTCACCTTCTCCTATCATCTTTACCTTTTCGTTCACTAGTTCAGTTATAAAACAATAGATATAAATAATTTTTCTTTCCTTCCTTTTTAAAACCATCGTCGCGAGTCGCAAAGTAAGCTGTATGCGACTGTATTTTGGGAGCGAAAACAGCGCGGGAACCAATAGCATGCGGCCACAGTAATACTGGCGGGTTGACCCACATCGCGCCCCCTTCGTACCACTCACTCATAAATCGCTTAGTGCCAAGGTTCAAGGCCAGCGTTATTTTTTCAGCGTTCGGGCGTACATTGACCTCTAGTCAGCTGATATCAATTCAGTAATTCCACTGCTGGTTTTAAGTTTCAGTATTTTCATGATTTTTTAATGAAATTATCGTTTCATTTAGCTGTACTAACATGATAGAGAATGAAAAAGCTAATAAAACGTTGTGAAAATATGATTTTTCTTTCATCAGGGTCATTTTATATTCCACCCATCATCAGAGGTATAGTTGGTACTGTCGTCTGTCTTCGTTTTCGGGAGCGTTCCAAAAATATCCTGTATATACGACATCTGTGAAGATGGGTCTTTCACAATTCTCTTATTCTACGGATAATGCAGAGGTAATAAAACCACATACAATACGAAAATTATTTTTTTAATAAAAATATTTTTTAATGTTCAAGTTTTTTGAAAAAAGTTATTTCTTTACGTTTGAATACTGACTCTGATAACGCACTTAACGGGAACCACAGGGTTTTTGTTCTATGTATATATACATGTAAATATACATACATATATATATAAATATATATATATATATATATATATATATATATATATATATATATATATATTTCGTTTTAATATTAAATAACATCATGTAAATGCATACAGATATCACCTGATGAATACTAGAAGGTCAAAGACCTATGGCATTTGAAGGCGAAGATAGGTAGTTTAAACGTTGCCAATTCGAATTACTCTTTTTACTTACTTTTTACTTTTTACTGGATATGAGGCATTCCATCCTAGTCCTCAGGGGTGAAAACGCATCTGCATTTTGATCTGTAACAGAGGATGGATGTAGATGTCTATGGGCCGCAGCAACCACTTACCATCAGGTGGACTGTGTGCTCGTTTTTCACCCTTATCCTATAAAAAAAAAAACCCCAAATAAAAAAATCAAGCAAAAAATGTACTTACGGCTAACAATTTTAGACATAATTTTATTCGCTAAATTAAAAACAAAGAAATCGCGCGATGCGGGGTGTGTGACAAGAAATTCAAGCGAAAATTGTACTTAGAATAAAGGACTTAAGGCATAATTCTCTATGCGCGAAGTGACAAGAAATGAGACGGGGTGTCGATATTCATATTTTTCTGGCGCGTGCGACGTTTTGTAAGAAAGTACGTCACTTAGTCCGACGCCGGCGTTCTTGGGGATGGTTCAGAAGTCGCCTGACCTAATTTTCTTTTTACACGTACACGTCCTTTAAGTTTTAATTGTTGGTTTTTTTGGTTTTGTGGACATTTTAATAAGTTTCTTCAATTGTTTGTGATAGGACACGATAATAACAGTTGTGATAAGGTGGTGTGACAGTTTATGCGAAATTAGATTTTTTTTATTGTATTGTATTTTTTATTTGTGATAGGACACATTAATAATACGCTTAATAATCATATTTAATAATTTAGTTGTGTGACAGCCCGTGCGCAATTGCACGCTTTTATTTTTTTAACGTCTTAACTTTTTATAATTTTAATATGCCTTGTATCACAATTTCACGTCGTCAGAATACAACGACATGATTTTTTTTCAAAATTTGTTTTGTTTTGATTATTAAACTTGAGTGATTTCAAGAGTAAAGTGATTATTTGGATAAAACAATACCATGAAATTTATGACTCGTTAATAACATCGGATTAGCATCGCTCTACGCGTGCCTAATTACCTATGTATGGTCAAGTGTAGGTATTATAATTACCGATGTCGATGTCACGTGAGCACTGAGCGTTTTTGCAGCTTTTACAGGTCACTTCAGGTCAGTAAACTAACACTATCAAGGATGATTTATTTCTTGTCATTTTTTACGCTATTTATTTTGGTTGAAAAATGATTTTTTTATTTTCTTTTATTATTGTTTATTTTATTATTTTTACAGACATACATCAACTCGTATTAACTGCTGTGCTATTTAACGTGATAACCTAAGCGCCATCCAGTATATATATATATATATATATATAAATCGTAAGGCAATGAACCTTTAATCCTTCGCATGCCTGGTGGGTCTAACACCCCCATTACTTCAGAAAAACATCAATATTTTTCATAGTTTTTAGTTTCATGCATTGCGCGTCTTTCCAGCTTCTATAGCTTAAAAATCTATTGTTACAGTAACAATGCCCAAATAATTAAGTAATTCTGACATAAGACATGTTTTAAGAGAGGAAGATGTGGAAGATGACGTGATATTAGAGAGAAGTGGGGATGAGTCGGATTATGTGTTTCATCGGTTACGTGTATAGTGTTTTCTCAATACTTTTGCAAGAAATACAAAAATTTTTCAAATTTTGAACACATGTTAAACCACCAACCAGTAGAGTATTCCTAGAAAATTCAGGCATGGCATTGATAGCTCCACATCAAGCTGTAAAAAGCTAATTTGCGGCTTTGCAAAAGAATCAGTACTCACCTCAGGGAACCATCAGGACCACCACCCCATAAACCTTGTGCTGATGTCAATAGACGTTGTTATTTGTGTATGATAAAAAAAGATCGGAAATCTAAATACATTTATGTTGTGTTTTTGAGTCACATCTGCATGGAACACACAAACTTTCTATGCGAAAATTGTCACTTATCTGAGCACAGAATAATTATCGTTAGCCAGTTTGATTTTTATTATAGTATTATCTCTCTATGGTGAATTTATCAGAGCCTTAAATAAACCAAAGTTTTATTTTGATCTCTGTTTTCAGTTTAAGATTTTGATTAAATACTTATGAGTCTATTTTTTGTGAGCTTGAAAAAGGAATATTTTCATTTAATAAATTAATAATTTTTAAACATAAATAGTTGTAGTTTTTAATAACCTCCTTCAAATATAATAAAAATATTTGCAAAATACATGCAATCTGATATCCCTAGAGCATTATTTTATCTAAAAAAATAAATAATTTCCGGTCCGTCAGACGCATACGGCGTGATTTTTATCCACCAGGCATACCGTGGGTTAAGTAATGAGGAGATACTTAACGGAAATCACATGTTTAAAAATAAATGATCTTTAACTATAAGTATGTTGTGAAAGAATTCCATTGCTACACACTTCTGACGTATCTTTCCGCCCGTTTAGATATTAAACCTCTTAGAAATTAGAAGAGGCCTGTGTCCAGAATGGAGAGCATGTGTGTTGTTACTTTATTTTTGAAATATTACTGTTGAACTTTAATAAAATATTGTATATTCATAAGAAGCTGTCACAGAAATCAATCAAATTAATTGTTATATGTTTTTATTAGAGCCAGGGAGATAAAAGTCAAATGGAACGGGGATTGAGCGCTGACATTAACATTGGTGTTTGATTAATATTCTCACATATTAATATTTATAACATAAAATTTCAATTTATAATAAATGAATTGGTTATTCTTCTGAAAATTAATAAAGATTAAAGTTGGTATAAAATCTTCAGGTAATCTAGACTCTGCCATCGCAGAGTCTAGATTACCTGAACATGCCCCGTGTAGAGGCGAAACACGTGTCGTATTGTCATCAGTGGTGTGTCGTTCCTAGTTTAGCGGTGTTGGGAGTTGTGGTGCTGGGATTAGTGGTGATGGTGATAGTGCACGCAATTGAGGGAGGGCGGGAGGTGCTCTTGAAACTAGGTAAGACACATCATTTTATTTTATCGAGCGGATGTACGCGAAGTAATTTTTAACCAACTTTAAAATAATGGAATTCCGCAAAGTAGCGCATGCTTCTATTAATTAATATATATTACTTTTAATATTATAGAGTAGTTTTATTTTATTTGCCATTTTTTAATCATTAGAGACTATAAAAATTTTCACTGTTATACAGAGGTCTCCCTCAAAAATATCTTCATAACGGGGATATATGTCATAGTTAACACGCGGGGCAGGTGAGTTGGCAACCGCATTTATTATTATTTTGATATGTTATCAGGTAGACGTTGCTACCCATCTCCTGTTTCATTTCATACCCACGAGACGATTTTATGTTGTAGTGAATGCTCCTAAAATTTTAGTTATGGTACAGATTGCGATATCAATGTACCTGTATGAAATTATTGATGTTGTAAAGTCTTTCTTTCCTGCTCGATGAGGTAGGTGTTATTTACAACTTAGTACCGAGAAGCTGACATTGCTTATTGTAGCGTTTCTATAGTTTTTCTTTGTAAGTTAGGGAATCACTTTAAAAATGCATCTTAAAATGCTTTGTACTTTTTAATAGAAAAAGGGTGACAAGCGAGCTCACAGTCCACCTGATGGTAAATAGATTCTGTGGCCCATCCACACATATCCTCATTTAAGAATTTAAATGCAGATGCGTTGTCACCTCTGCACACTGAGATGAAATGCTTCGTTTTCAATAAAAAAAATTATTCGGTTCTCTACACTCACCATACGAAACACAGCAGCATTAAGCTGCTATTTTACGCTGATATATTATGTGACAGCGTGGTAACTACTACTACACTATACTTACTGAGCGAAAGCGCTTTGCCATAGATTGAGAATGAAAAATGAAATAAAATAATCGCGATAAAGCTATAATCTATACAAGTTTATAGTTTTATTAAAAAATATATTTGTTCAGAAAATGTAAAAACTAAAAATATGCATATCGATCAAATACATCATTAACAAAATTTTAAATATTTATCTCTATTTTTTACACTTACACTGGCATTAGATAATGAAGGCTATATTTTGTAATAAATAGCCTTCAGTATCAAAAAAACTCTTAATAATGAAACGTTGAGGCAAATCTGTAGAGAATAATACTGAATAAAAGAAATCTTTTTAGAAAATCGATTGAATAGGCAACATTGAATAGGAAATATTTTGTTTATAAAACTAAACAAAATATTTTAATAATATCGGACACAATTGAATGGGTTGTATGGTCGTTGATCATTGCATGTTTCGAAGGAGACTTGGTAACTTCGAGATTAAACTTGTCATGCACATCATAAATTATAAAGTTGATACGCATTTGGCATTGTGGTTGTGTTTGTGGATATATTTCGTATTTTTATTTTCGTGAATTAATTTAACTTGACCCGTGGCTTTTCTCTTGATTTACAGGACAGTAGGTTGTTGCGCCCACATAATAACAGTGATGTGTTACTTGGGTTTTGAGAGGAATAGAACAGACAATGTACAGCCTCAGGCTACTTTTCGAGATGACATTTTATTAATTATTGCAGAAAATAATTAAACAATTAAAAAGTTTGAGTTGTATTTTATTTAATAATAATTAAAAAACTGTATCCTTTTATGTCCTTTCAATTTATTGTAACAACTTATCCTAAGAACGAGTGATTTTACTACATAGCCTACAAAAAATAAACCAAAATAATAACAAAACCCCAGGTTTTACAAAAATATGATTAAGTAGAAAATATTTAAGTCTTTAAAATAAGTTATACTTAATGATTTCTTATATTTACGCGAACACTACACATAGAATAAAACTGTTTTTTACGGATTTTATCGCGTTTATTTTATTATTTTTATTCCCGACGTTTCGAGTGCTTTTCAGCAACCCATGGTCACGGGGGGGACTGAGATGTTTGACGTCCCAATGTCACAGTTAGCCCGGCTACCTTCAGTTTTTTTAATATTAATTTTTAGTTCGATTTACGCAGAATGAACTTACAGTATCCGGAAGTCTTGCAGTGTTATGCTTGGGTTTGGATTTAATTTGTTAATTATAGGATCCCAAGCAGATGGCAGCACCCATCCATCTTCTCTATTGAAATTAGGATGTTTTTTAATTTCAATAGCCTCGCGTATCATCCTTGGTAGGAATCGGTGTTCTTTTGCAAGGATTTGTGGTCTATCAAATCTGATGTAATGGCGGGGACGATCTTGAACATGTTCACAGACTGCAGACTTCCCAGAGCGTCGGTGCTTCACGTCAGCTATATGTTCTTTCACGCGGGTTTTAATGGATCTTTTTGTTTGTCCTATGTAAGAGAGACCACATTCGCAATCAAGCTTGTACACTCCTGCATCTTGTAGAGGGATATTACAATTGAAGGATGGTAAAAATTGACTAATCTTCTTCGGCGGCTTGAAGTATGTTTTAATAGAAGCTCGCTTCAAGATGTAGCCAACCTTGTCTGTGACTCCTCTGAAATAGGGTAGTACAGCAGGCACACGCTCGACTGCGAAAGACGAAAGTACGTACAAAAAGGTCAAAACAGACCCTACAACCAATGTGCTTAAAACAACTAGCGATCTAATAAAGAATTACTCCGAAAAATTAAATCTCGACGTAAACTCGATAATACGACCGTGTACTAAAGCACCGAGGTTATATGGGTTACCGAAAATACACAAACCAAACGCTCAACTACGTCCCATTGTGAGCCAAATCGATTCACCAACTTATAAGTTGGCTCAATACCTGGCAAAAATTCTGTCACCACTGAGAGGACAAACTAGAGCACACACAAAGGATTCGTACCATTTTGTTAGTGAGATAAAAGACCTACATCTTGCTGACAATGAAACTATGGTTAGTTTTGATGTTCAGTCACTATTTACATGCTTACCTATTGAAGACTGCATCTCAATTGTAACCAGGAAGCTAGAAGAATACAACATGCCTACAGAATATGCAGTATTACTCAAACACTGCCTTACATCTGGCTATCTATTGTGGAAGGAGGAGTTTTACAAGCAAGTAGATGGAGTGGCGATGGGCTCACCTGTATCTCCCATAGTCGCCGACATATTCATGGAGGACTTTGAGAAGAAAGCCCTTCATACTGCTCCTGTAAATCCAAGATTCTACAAGCGGTATGTAGACGACACTTTCACAATTTTACCATCTGACAAAGTAACTGCATTTTTAGACCACCTTAATTCCATAAACTCTAAAATACAATTCACAATGGAGTTAGAGGCCAACAATTCTTTAGCTTTCCTAGATGTTTTAGTCATCCGAAATCCTGATAACACTATTGGTCATACTGTGTATAGAAAAAAGACCCATACTAACCGATATTTAAATGGTGAATCGCACCATCATCCATCACAGTTAGCTACCGTGGGAAAATCTTTTTTTCAGAGAGCACGAGGGATCTGTGACAGAAAACATCTGGCCGCCGAGCTTCAGTACGTCAAGCAAGTATTGCAAGACAACAAGCTTCGGGTCCCGCGCCTACGTCACAGTGACCGAGTGAAGCCGACCGCAGTCGAGCGTGTGCCTGCTGTACTACCCTATGTCAGAGGAGTCACAGACAAGGTTGGCTACATCTTGAAGCGAGCTTCTATTAAAACATACTTCAAGCCGCCGAAGAAGATTAGTCAATTTTTACCATCCGTCAAGTGTAATATCCCTCTACAAGATGCAGGAGTGTACAAGCTTGATTGCGAATGTGGTCTCTCTTACATAGGACAAACAAAAAGATCCATTAAAACCCGCGTGAAAGAACATATAGCTGACGTGAAGCACCGACGCTCTGGGAAGTCTGCAGTCTGTGAACATGTTCAAGATCGTCCCCGCCATTACATCAGATTTGATAGACCACAAATCCTTGCAAAAGAACACCGATTCCTACCAAGGATGATACGCGAGGCTATTGAAATTAAAAAACATCCTAATTTCAATAGAGAAGATGGATGGGTGCTGCCATCTGCTTGGGATCCTTAATTAACAAAATTAAATCTAAACCCAAGCATAACACTGCAAGACTTCCGGATACTGTAAGTTCATTCTGCGTAAATCGAACCAAAAATTAATATTAAAAAACTGAAGGTAGCCGGGCTAACTGTGACATTGGGACGTCAAACATCTCAGTCCCCCCCGTGACCATGGGTTGCTGAAAAGCACTCGAAACGTCGGGAATAAAAATAATAAAATAAACGCGATAAAATCCGTAAAAAACAGTTTTATTCAAAGTTATACTTAAACTTTGTTCACGCCGAAACCAAGCTTATATGGAACCAAGTTCATCTCCTTTGGCGTCAAGGTATGTTATTAGGCGTATACTAAAGAAAAATAATGAAAACTGCAAATTATCGATATTCTTATTGAACTACTATAGAGCTTAGTACTTGACTCCTTTTTTACATTAGTGTTTTGTTGGAATTATATTCTAATTATAGGTGTTGATTTATATTGTCTTGTGATGGTGGTGTAAGAGAATACATCAGCCCATTTTGTTTCGTGGTTGAAAAAAATCTTGAGGCTTTCGATAGATGGCCACCAGAGGTAGAATATTCAGACTCTCTGACACCTGGAACTGCGTTAGCCAATCCACACGCCAAGTGTGTGATCAAGGCGAACTTTCCCACATCGTGAAAGTTCATTGTCCACCACTGTGCTTCTACGAGCTGGTGAAGAAGAAGAAGAATGAAAGAAAGGAACGCGTTTATCCCAGTTAAAATATGGAGCATAAAATATAAAAAGTAATAGTAGGAAAAGGAAGAACAACCATAGGAACTTAAATTTGGAAGGCATTCTTGGAGAAAGTGAAAAAATGTTTCATAAATAAAATTTAAAATATATAACTACCAGCGATTTGAATCTTTAGCGCATATGCGAACTTCACACACGTTACATTATAACATTGGAAAGATAGGGATGGTAATTCTACCTCGTTTGTTTGTCTTTTCCGAAATAATATAGTGAACTACCTGATCAAAGGGAAATCCTGCCCTCACTCTCCGATGACGATTGTTCGGTGTCGGTGAAGTGGTTTCTATGTTTACTGACTTGACGACTTTCAATGTCATCAATTCTATAAGATTGATTTTATAATTTTCTATATCAACTTCTAGTAACCATGTTAATTTTTTTCTGCTTCTCTAGTCACCTAAAATATTTAATAATACATATTGTCGCTAATTTATTTAAGTAACGAATAAATGTAAAATTTCGATAATAAGAATGTCCATCAGTTTGAATTTTCGTCACGACAGTCAGTAAAAACGGAGATTAGCTACGATCTCAGGACAGGATAAAAAAAAAATTATCTACCAATCACATTAAGAAATAATAATTGAAATGGCAATAATACTTGAGTCGATTACTTGCACGATAAAGAAAATACTGAACAATGGTAACCGATCGCACAAACTACTCTTTACAAGCAACCAAATCTTGCTAATGAATGATCAAGAACTATATATATATATATATTATTTTTTGACGAAACAGCATTAGTTTTTAATTAAACGTGAGCAAAACGTTGATCCCGAAATTGAATATATATTCGCGCGAGCGTGCCTGCTCCGTCGTCCTGTAACCAACCGCAAGCTCTGTCGCAGTCCGTTTTCGGACATCGTCGAGGGTGGATCGCGCGTCGGTGTTGGAGCAATTTCGTTCAAATATATTTTAGGTTTGTAAGTTTATTCTCCATTATAAATATTTTATGAATAGAAATACTTAATTTAGTTAATATCTGTACATTGGTAACTGTAAATATTCTTTTGTAAATAAATTATTTTTTTAAGTATCCCAAGATTTAGAAGAATTTTCGCGGTGACGTTGATAAGTGAAATTCAAAAATGCATTTTTATATAATTTAGATGTAGAACGACGAACATGCACTGGTTACTTAGATTTCGAAAGTTTTTAAAATTAATACCCATGTCATTTTATTGTTGCATATTTTTATTCATTAGATGATACTGAATTTTAAAATAATGTATTACAATAAAACGCTGTTTTTACGAGTATGACTTTAATAGAACATTATTGGGGAGGGAATTCTAGATACAGGTACTTATATTTACAGGTACACTATTATAAACTTAAATTTATTAATTTAAATAAAATAACAGTGGTACTTCCCTAAGTGCATAAAAAAAGTAATTCTTGGGTTTATGTTTTTTTTTAAATATGAGACAAACCATCATCAGAAAAATATAAAATTTTTAAATTGGAGAGGTTTCTCTGCGTGATAAAGTTAGAAATAAGGATAACCGCAATAGAACCAGAGTAACTGACAAAGCCCAACGGATTATTGAAGTGAAATGGCAATGGCCTGACCATATAGCTTGGAAAATCGATAAACAAAAGGAAGAAAGGTTCTCGAGTGGCAACCTCGTACCAGTAAGAGAAATGCAGGGCAGCCTCCCACTATATGGAGGGAAGACATGGTAAGATATGCAAGAAGTCAATGGATTCAGGTGGCTTAGAACTATGCTCTGTGGGATTCCTTGGAAAGGCCTATATCTATATTTATATAAATAGGTCTTGTGAAGGGCTGTAATGATGATGATAATGAAGCCAAATATACTTAATACGAATACTCAATCTTTATTACTCTTCACATATTCTCATACGATTTTCTCACTCACACACACACACACAAACACACACACGCCAGCGCACAAGCACACGCACCTGCACACGCACACGCACAAACACACACACACACACACACACACACACACACACACACACACAAACAATCATTTACCATCATGTGGTATTGTAGTTAGCGCTTGCTAAGAATACGAGTAGTAAAAATAAAGAAATTTACCCTGTGAAAATTTGCACGTAGATATTTTTTAACCAACCATAAAAATGTACATAAGAATAAAGGTTGTCTTACACGGCAGTTTAATATAATAATATATTTGGAACGACTTTCCATTGACTGCCGTCGAGTTTGGTGTTGATACGTATTTTTACAGAAAGGTTACATTTTTCTTAGCACACACACAATGTTTAAATATGCGGAAACACGTAATTTTTGAGAAATAAATTAATAAAAATCACTTATTTTACAATATTTTGTTGTTTTTTTTTAATTGGCTTTACGGTTCTGGGTTCTAGCTCTTTTGAGCCTATTTTATTACAAATTTACATTGACATTCGTCGAATTGAGGGGTGGGGAGAGGTGTAGGGGGACTGATTCAGAGGTATCTATTTTCAGACTGCAACGTCTCCGGCGCTGCAAGAAGAGCAGCCTCTACGCCTTTGCGTAACAAATCGCAGGCATCCCTCCTCGCCTCCACAGCTTCGGCTTGTTGGTCGCCTTCGGCGACCAGCCTCAGCCGCTCCGCCTCGTCCGATGCCTACGATTTGTTACAGCAGGCGGAGGCTGCTCCCACTACGCGCCTCCAGCTCTTTATAACTACTCTAGGGGTAGGACAGACTCGTACCACGTGGAGTCGGGGTCAATAAATTTGGTTCTTTGACATAAGGGCTTAGCTTTCCATAGAAATCCCTCTGAATTAGTCCCCCTACACCTCCTCTCCCACCCCTCCCCCTCCATTTGACGAATGTCAATGGAAATTTGTAATAAAATAGGCTCAAAAGGGCTAGAACCCAGAGCCGTAAAGCCAATTAAAAAAAAAACAACAAAATATTGAAATAAGTGATTTTTATTAATTTATTTCTCAAAAATTACGTGTTCCGCATATTTAAACATTGTGTGTGTGCTTATAAAAATGTAACCTTTCTGTAAAAATACGTATCAACACCAAACTCGACGGCAGTCAATGGAAAGGCTTGTTCAAATACTTTTAAATTCCATAGAGTACTGCCAAAAGATATCGTTAAATATTTTAAAACTATTGATGTTAAGAAAACGGCAGATTTATGGAGGATTTCCGTTAAAGTTATTTTATCTATAATAGATATAATAGCACCTTATCTAGCCACTATATTTAATACAAGCGTCGAATCTGGTGTGTTTCCTGATTTGATGAAACATAGTAAAGTTATACCTTTATTATTTAAATCTGGTATTACATTAGACCCCGTCAATTTTAGACCAATTTCTGTACTACCAACATTTAGTAAAATTTTTGAAAAAATAATTTTAGATCAGATGTTAAGTTTCTTTAATATTAATAAATTGCTACATAGAAATCAATTCGGTTTTACAAGGGGTCGCTCGACAACTGACGCTGGAGTTGAGCTTATTAAACATATTTTTTTGTGCATGGGAGAATTTAGAGGATGCTTTGGGTATATTTTGTGACCTTTCCAAGGCCTTCAACTGCGTTCACCATGAGACATTAATCAGGAAGCTACAGTACTATGGTGTCAAGAACACAGCGCTTAAACTTATTATTTCATATTAAAGTAATAGAATGCAGAAAGTTATTATCAATGGTAAAAGTTCTTCCGGCTCACCTCTACTAATGGGTGTCCCTCAAGGCTCGATTCTCGGCCCATTCCTATTTCTAGTGTATTAATGACTTAACTTCTCTTGTAGAGGATAATCATGATAAAGTATAATTTGCTGATGATACTTCCTTGATTTTTAAACTTAAACGTCAATCATTTAAATGTGACGAAGTGAATAATGCTATATCAAAATAAGTGCATTGGTTTAACATTAATAATCTACATTTAAACGGAAATAAAACTAAATGTATTAAATTTACAACAACGAATATTAAAAATCTGAGTACCAATGTGTTTTTAAATGGGGAAGAACTGAGCCCTGTTGAATCCACTGTTTTTCTTGGCATCACTCTCGACGCAAAGCTTCAGTGGGGCCCCCATATATCTAAACTAGCAAGCAGACTAAATTCTGCAGCCTATGCTGTAAAAAAGATTAGAGGTCTCACTAGTGTCGAGACAGCTAGATTAGTTTATTTCAGTTATTTCCATAGCATAATGTCTTATGGGATTTTGCTATGGGGAAATGGGGCTGATTCAGAAACTATTTTTGTTTTATAGAAGAGGGCCATTAGAGTTACAACCTAAAACCGAGAGAGTCTCTTAGAGATAAATTTAAAGAAATAAATATATTAACTTTGGCCTCTTAGTATATTTACGAAAATTTAATGTATGTTCACAAAAACAAAGGTAGTTTTAGTAAAAAAAGTGATGTGCATTCTGTAAACACTAGGAACAAACACAAGCTAGTGATACCAGTTTCTCGACTCCAGAGAGTCAGTAATTCATTCTTGGGGCAATGTATACGCTATTACAATAAGGTCCCGGAAAGTGTACAAGCTCTCTCTATTAGCAAGTTTAAATGTTTACTTAAGTAGAAACTGTATAAAAAGGGTTATTATAGTATAAATGAATACATGGTTGATAATAACCCCTGGGAATATGGTGATCGCTTCCAAGCTGTTTCTAAAATAAATTTTGTACTTATATAGTTGTATAACCAATATTTTAAAATTTGCTTTAAAAAAAATTCCCGCAGGGTTTCTTGCTGATTCTTCCCAGGACGTAGGTTTTTTTTTTCGAACCAGTGGTAAAGTAAAAAATGACTTTTAATAAGAATTACACATGTGATCTATATTGAATAAAAAATTATTCTATTCTATTCTATTCTATTCTAAAAAGCTAAGCCATATATTTTTCAGTATATGCGCATAAAAACTTCTAAAATCTCTGAATGCCAAGGTATGTCCGTATTAAGAGGCTGAATAGAGCCAAATTAATGCATGGGGATGGTTTTATGATTTCACATCGTTATCGAAAGAAATTGTACTTACAATAAGCGTATTCCAGGTGGCGGTATTCAAAATACGATTCCACAAAATTCACTTAATAGAATAATTGCAAAATAGCTTCTGAATACACTTAAATTTTCAACTTTCTGAGGTTTCCATATAATAATGTTGAGTATAGTAAGTAAATTTTTGTGTCACATGTCAATAAGGCTATTTTGATTTTTAATAAAGCGATTTTACTTTAACTTAAATAATTTATTTTACTCTTCTATACCAAGTAACGTTTTTTCTGTCATTCTGATTGAATTTAATATTGCTCGCCGAAACTAAGCGTCTCTAGACGGATCTGAATCGCGCGCTTACCCGGCTGTTAAGGTATTGCAAATAATCGAAAATATTTATTTTTACTTTAATGCCGAAGACTATCTTGTTGTATGTTATTACGGTTAAATATGGTAAAGCAAGTATTTACAAATGTTTTCATTATTTTGTCATTCAATTATTTGCAGTTATTATCACAGGTTAGAAAATTTTGTGATAAAATTAAAAAATTACAAACTTATTTTAGATACCCAATACGTTACATAAACACATATAACAAATAATAAACTATTGAGTTTGTGTCAGTTTTTAAAAAGGCTACAAGATGTAACAAAATACACAAATATATATGTCAGAAACTTTCAGGATCTGATTGACGACATAGAGCTAACACTTATTCATGCTTTTGGAAACCACGCCAGTTCTAAACAATACTTCTGTGAAAAGTGGTGTACACAAGAGAATTAAGAACAGACAAAATCTTTCTTTTCAAATTTCCGCGAATTTAAAGTAAAAGCCCAAATACGCCATGTGCCAATTTAATTAAATATATTTTATATAAAGTGATCTTGACAACGTTTCATCAATTTATCATTGATAAAAATAAGAACAACAGTTTAATAATTGCATTATAAGAAACACTAACAGTTGTAACTTGCAGCTCGTTTATTATTTTTATTAAAAATATATACCTACAAATGTATATATTATTAATAAATCATTTCCATAATATTTTGTATTATTTTTTATTTTGCCCAAACTACGAATAAACTCTATAGAAAATGTGGCGTATGAAATATCTGATAATCACTAGAACATTTTATCTAGGTACGAGTACGAAGATGTTTTACGTTTTCGTGGCCTCCACATAATATTTTTGTCAGCAGTAGGTACCCTTCTATATCTGTAACGAAAATGAATATTGCATATGTATAGGATAAAAAAGTAAAGTAACAGGCTATGTAAGACCATCTACTGGGCACAGGCCTCTTCTTAATTCTGAGAGGGTTTTAGGGCAAGGAAATGTCCGCCGCGCTGCCCCAATGCGTGTTGGCGAACTTCACATTTTCTGACGATGTTTTCCTTCACCGCCGAGCACGTGCTAAATCAGCACTTAAATTGCAATTAAAAATTTCATTGGTGCTGCCGGGGATCAAACCTAGGCGAAATTTACAGCGAGCGCTTAGACCCAGAGCTATTAATACGACACAATTAAATACGATTCAACGAATATACTCGTAATAAAAACTCCTACGTACTTAAAACTTAAATACTTTATAGTTCCTGATGCCTACCGGAAAAACTTTAGCACCGCATCGTGCATTTTAATTGAAGATGCTTAACCACGAAATAACTCTCAGTGACGCGCAAGCATAATACTCGTAGATATTATATCACTTATATACTTGTTACCTCTGCAGTATATCAATCTTTGCACTTTTCTAAGTAATACAGAACGTAGTCGCTAGACAGTGTTGACGTTGGCTAAAACCTCTGCAGTTGTCGTGTCGTCAAGGTCATTCAGGCTTCTTAATCCTTAAAGACAGAGATTGAATACCGGTACCAATTTCGGTTCGGGTTCTTCATTTAGGTTCTTATAAAGGTTCCTCTTTTTGGTATGGTTCCAGTTCCGGTATCGTTTCCGGTTCGGGTTCCGATGTACCGGTTCTAAATACCGGTTCCGAGAATTTATAATCAAATTTCTTCAAATCCGTAGATTGGTATAAAAAATTCTGTACAATTCCGTAGATGCTATTTCAAAATAACCGTTCCTTTGAGGATCGACAATATTTGTTTTTGAACTTAGTTGATAAATTCATTCTGTCATGAAAAATTCTTGTTGTAAGTTTAATTGTAGTATAACATCGAATCAAGCTGCACATGTCAGAAAAAAGTACTATAAAAAATTTAATATAATTGTTTTCTTTTAATTAAATAATTTTTAGTAAAAAACAAATAAAGTAAATATACACACTTTAATATTTGTGGATAATTATACTAAAAAAATACGTTACGTTGATTATAACGACTTATTAACATTGATTTTATTTTCTGGTTTTTGTTAGTTTATTATGCGATATATTATGGTGTTTCAGACTCGGGTGATTTACGTCACAATAAAACTATAGCCGTGTAGTGGCGGTTAAGAATATCCACTACCCCATATCTTCCCGTGGGTGTCGTAAGAGGCGATTGAAACGAAACGACTTACGTCGACGACAACTCAGTTGAATCCGTCGGGAAATTATGGTACATCTTCTCGTCAGGTATACCTCAAAACTTAAAAACGAGACAGTACATCCAGTTCATGTTGCCAGAGCTGACTTATAGAACTGAGACGTGGTACTTCACTGCTGGCTGGATGAGGAAGCTCAAGGTCACTCAGCGAGCTATGGAGAGGGCTCTCAGGGATGCTGGCAGTTTATCTGCGTGATAAACTTAGAAATGAGGATATCCGCAGTAGAACCAGAGTTCCCGACATAGCCCAACGGATCAGTAAGCTGAAGTAGCAATGGGCCGGCCATATAGCTCGAAGAACCGACAACCGATGGGTAAAGAAAAGTTCTCGAGAGACGGCCTCGTACCGCGGACGATGTGTAGGGCGTCCCCTCACTAGATGGAGAGACGACCTGGTAAGACATGCAGGAAGTCGATGGATGCAGGTGGCTCAGGACCGTGCTTTGTGGCATTCCTTGGGGGAGGCCTATGTTCAGCAGTCGACTTGTAAAGGGCTGTAATGATGTTAATGTTGATGAAAACCTATACAACTAAGAACTTGGAGATATTTAAAAAAAAATATCGAGGAAAAGGGAAGAATAATCCGGCAGAATTTTTTTAATAATTGTAAAAAAAATAGGATAGCATGGATTAGAAAAATTTATGATATAAGTGACAATTCAATCGTCTATAAAAAAGGTTATAAGCGCTTATATTAACTGGCTATTTTCCAAGAAGTGTTCTTACTTCGAAAAAAACGTAATTTAATACAAAATATCTAAGATTTTATATTATTTACATTTGAAATCGATTAACGTCACAAAAATTTGATATTTATAAGTAAAAATGGTTTTATTTTAATACAGATAGCATAGAATTAATTATTAAATATAATTTAATACAGACAACATTAGAAGAAGAGAGAGAGAGAGTGACATTGTCGGCAAGTTCACACTCATGATAGAAAAAATCTTGTTAAGGCTTTAACTAGCCTGAATGACCTTGACGAAACGGCTACCGCAAAGATTTTAGCCAACGTCAACATTGTCTAGCAACTACGTTCTGCATTACTTATAAAAGTGCAAAGATTAATAGACTGCAGAGATGACAATTATAAAAGTGACGTACTGCCTGTTATGCTTGCGCATCACTGACAATTATGTCGTGGTTACGCATCTTCAATTACCTTGTGCTGTATCTTTTTCCGGTAGGCGTCACGAGCTATCAAGTGTTCAAGTTTCAAGTACGTAAGAGTTTTTTATTATATATGTTAAATCGTATTTATAAGGGATCGAAGTGGACTGTATTTATTTATCACTGTAGCTAGTGGACTATATTGATTAATTGACTGAGGTAAACAATGCTAGGGGACTGCTTGAAGAAAAGATGGTACTGTAGGCTATACTGTATTAAACTATTTACAAATGCGGCTTTCACTAATTAACTATATACACAAAGGGAGTCTTCAATGGAGTATAGATTCTTCTCTCTTGAGGTTTCTTCTCTTGTTGTCTTCGAGTGCCACTTCCGAAATGAACAGGTCACAGACCAATACGCCCTTCTTATATCCCGCAAGAAAGCATCTTAGTCTGTGAGTAGTGTCGCGAGACGATGCTGCACGCTCATTGGTCGTCGCTCTGCTGCCGGTGCGCGGGTGTGCGGGGCGTAACGGGGTATGAAGGGGCGACGGGGCGGCGGGTCCCTCACTGTCCGCAACATCCTCCCCCCGGCGTAGCTTGCGAGCCTAATGTTCCCTCGGGAGGACGTCGATCTTCCTGACCGGCCGCCGCAGCACTCCGCCCCTGGTCCGCTCTCCACGCCCGACGATCACTAGGTGTGCACGGCGCGGTGACTGGTAGGCTCGATGGTCCCAACAGCAGGAAATGGTTGGGTGTCAGCGCCTCTTCATCGTTGATATCGACCGGTATGTGCGTCAACTTCGAGAGTTCACCGTGGGCTCTTCTGGTGCAGAGTGGCTTCGAGTGCGATCTTCACTGAGCGCACGAGACGCTCCTATGCGCCTCCCTGGTTCGGTGCGCCCGATGCGATGAATTTCCAATCTGTCCGCCGAGTCAGCGCGTAGTCCTTCAGCTGTGGTGCCCATTCTTCCATTTCCCGTTGCAGTTCAGTATTTGCCCCATGAAAATTCGTCCCATTGTCCGAGTATATGACCCGTGGCCACCCACGCCTAGCCGCCATGCGCCGCAATGCCGATATCGCCGAGTCCGTCGTAAGGGAGTATACTAGTTCTAAATGCACCGCGCGCGTCGTTAAACAGGTGAATAACGCTACCCACCGTTTTTCATGCCGACGTCCTATCGTAACTGTTATAGGCCCGAAATAATCGATTCCGGTGTAGGTGAATGGTCACGCGAATGCCACTAATCGTTCAGGTAGTAGGTCTCCTATAACCGCTGGCCGTGGTGTCGCCTTGCGTACCCTGCATCGCAGACATCTCCGCTCCACTTCTCGTACTGTTGGTCCTAATCGGAGGATATGATATCTGGTGCGTAGGTCGTTGACCACCCTCTCCCTGTTGGCGTGGCTTGCTTCTTGATGCGCCTTGTCCACAAGTAGCTTCACGAAATGATGGCGTCCGTTTAATATGATGAGCCTCTTCATCTGGCTGTCCACGTCGGCTGCGTCGATTCTTCCCCTGGCTCGTAGTACGCCATCTTCTAGTATAGGGTCAAGCTTCCTTAGCGCGCTGCCGGTGGCCAGGTTCTTCCCCCGCTGAAGTAGACTGATGTCTTCAGCGAAGCTTTCATATTGGCTGTGCTCTATCCACATCCGCTCTGCTCTCTGGATGTGCTGCAATGTCAGTCCGTGCGCCCTTCCTCGTATGGCATCGACGAACTGTAGTACTCGTGCAGTGGCCCTGATTAATCTCTCGTAGGAAGAGAATCTTTCTATGTCTGGCAGGTGTGGAGCGTCCTTGGTGTCGCTCTGATGCGCTACGACTTCCTCCAGTTCTTCATCATCATTCCCTGCATTCTCTTCCTGACGGCGAGGCCATCTGTCTTCGTCCTCGTACAGGAATGGTGGTCCCGTGAACCATCTGTCGCTCTCTTCCTTGTTTACATAATTTACGCGCGTCGCCTGATCTGCCATATTTTTTGCAGTCGGTATCCAACTCCATTGCTCGGGTGACGTCTTTTCCGCTATCTCCCCTAACCTATGAGCCACGTATGGAGTGTAACGCGCCGTATCATTCTGTATCCAGTGGAGCGCCGTAGTGTAGTCTGTCCAATACACTACCTTATCTGCTACCACTCTGTGCTCGCCCTGCACGAATTCCGCGAGTCGCACTCCTATTAAGTTCGCCTGCAACTCTAATCGCGGTATACTTTGCGCCTTAATTGGGGCGACTTTTGCCTTGGCCGTTATAAACGTAGGCCTGTCCCTACCGTCGCGATGCGTATATGCCTTATCGTCGCGCGGTTGGTTCCCTATTACTCCCCCCGTGGAAGCGTAGCGTCTCGGCAGTCGTGAAAACTTCCCAACTGGACTGGCGAGCGCCTGGATGTCCTCATCTGACCGTCCGCTAGTGCTTACGACGTAATATGGTCTCGCCGTCTTCCCTACACGTAAGCCGTGGCCCGTTTCCCTGTATTACCCACCCTAGTAGCGTACGTGCAGCTATAGGCTGCCTTCGACGTCCTATTCTCAAATGACGGGTAATTATTAAATGCCAGTTGTCGGCGCCTAATAATAATCTCGGTTTTGCGTCGTCGTAACAAACCGAACTCGGTAGGTCGCGTAAGTGTTTTAAACGTAAGCACTCCCTACTCACAGACTGCGAACCTATCTTTAAATTTGCTATTGTCCGCGCATTTATATTATACACCTCACTGTGCGTCTTGCCACGTATGCCTATGCTAACTAATCTACTATCGGCCTCGCGCTGACTATTATTTACGCCTCTAATATTGAGCGGCTTTACCAGTCCTTCCGCTCCTAACTCGCGAGCTAAGTCGTCGTCGACTAACGAAATAGTAGAGCCTTCGTCAAGCAGCGCATACGTATCTATTTCCCTACCACGCGGTCCGCGTACGGTAATGGGACACACTTTCAACAATACCGACGCAATACTACCAACGTTCGACGCGACGAGCACGGTTTCATCTGGTTTTACCGACGTTTCAGGTGCACGGGCCTTGCGGGCGTGAAGGAGGGCATAGTGGGGGACGTTGCAGTCGACGCCGCATTTCCTAGCTTTACATCTAATGCGTCGGTGTTTGCTGTTTAAACACCTAAAACACACCTCATCTTCCTTAACCCACTTCCACCGGTCGTCCAATCCCATTTGCGCTAGCTTCCTACATTTTAAGGCCGGTAAAAACAGTAAACTTGTAAGGAAGTTCATTGAAAATAATACCTTCAGTTCAAAAAATCTTGGACCCCCACTTGATCTACTGTCATTAGATTAAAGCCTAACTGAAGCAACTAATAAAGTAAATAATTATTTTATTAATATTGGCAAAAAAAAAGCAGAGACAACTTTAAAATTAAACAAACTCGTAATCCAATTTTTATGCCCACATCCTTTTCTAAGTTAAATTCTTTTGTTTTGTTAAATACCGATATTGATGAGATTTTAAGTATAATATCTGGCTTAAAAGAAGATTGTGCAGTTGGATGGGACAATATACTTAATCACATACTCAAAAGATTTAAACATTTACTGGCCACCCCGTTAACACATATCTTTCAATTATGCCTATCAAATGGTATTTTCCCGAAAGTGTTTAAAAAAAGCAGTGGTTTCTCCTATTTACAAAGTTGGTGATAAAAACTTAGTTAGTAACTATAGGCCGATTTCAGTTTTATCTGAGTTATCTAAAATTTTAGAAAAGATCATAAATACCAGGTTAATAAAATACCTGGAAACTAACAACTTGCTGTCAGACAGACAATTTGGTTTTAGGCCTAATAGATCATGTAATGATGCCTTGCACCAATTGACAGAATACGTCACAAGTAATCTTGACAACGGTATGCACTCAATTGGGATCTTTTTAGACCTTGCCAGAGCATTTGATACTATTTCTAGCCCTATACTACTGCAAAAGCTTGAAACACTTGGCATAAGGGGAACTCAACTACAATTTTTTTTTGATTACCTCAGTGATCGCTTTCAATGTGTAAAAATCGGTGAGTATACAAGTACTGAATTACAAAACAGCTCTTATGGAATCCCACAGGGTAGTATTCTTGGGCCTACATTGTTCCTAATTTATATAAATGACTTATGCAATCTTCAACTTCAAAATGGTGTCATAACGTCGTATGCGGATGACACAGCCCTGTTATTCTAGCTAAATCACGAGATGAGGTTTATAAATACGCTCAGCAAGGCTTTAACATAGTATCTAATTGGCTTCTTAATAATTTCCTACGTTTAAACGCTGATAAAACACAATATATGTTATTTATAATGAGAAATAATAACATAATGTATAATGTATAACGTATAATGACACTGCATGTGCATGTTCCGCATTAACAAAAACAGACAATATAAAATATCTAGGTATCACGCTTGACACAAATTTAAATTTCCGCAAGCACATCGATTTACTTTGTGCTAGAGTTCGTAAATTAATATATATTTTTAAATATCTTCGTAACATCGCTGACTTCAAATTGATTAAACAGGTCTATTTAGCTTTGTATTAATCCATACTCACTTATGGCATTACTTCCTGGTGTGGTGCTTCTAAAACAATATTGCTCCCATTAGAACATGCTCAGAGAGCAGTTCTAAAGGTAGCCACTTTCCGTCCATTCATGTTTCCTACACATTAACTTTACTTGACATGTAGTGTACTAACTGTCCGTCAGTTGTTTATCCTGAACATCATATTAAAACAGCATACTGAACTTCCATTTAACTTAAAATCCATAGACAGGAGAAAAATGGACTTAGTTTGTGTAAACCCTCAAACTAAACACGCATTTGTGAACAAATTTTACATATTTTTAGGACCCTTTCTATATAACAAGTTTAACAAGTCACTAAAGGTATATAGTCTAAATTATAAGAACTGTAATATAAGTGTAAGGGAATTTCTAAATAAATTAAATTACGAAGACACAGAGAAGTTGTTAGAAATACTAAAATAATTTGTATTAATTGTAGGTAACAATTAATTGTTATTTAGTTATTTTACTTATTATATTATTTAATATCGGTTAATTATTTAAATATCTAGTGTCCTACATTAGTAAACCCATTGTTTAAGTGATGTCTGGAACACAGGTACTCAACCTAGTTCAGACAGGTAGCTAATATTATAAACTTGACCTTTTTATTTTTCTTTTGTATATTCTACATTATTAAGCTACACATAGTTTTAATTTTATCATAGCATGTTATTTTTGTTAGACTTATTGTTACTTTATTTATTGTAATCATATTTATTCCTGTATGTAAACATGTGTAATTGGAAATGAAATAAATATTTATTATTTATTTATTTATTTGGCGATTGGGTATTCACCCCCACAACACATACATGAGGCACTACCGGTATCCTCCTGAGTGGTGAACGTCTTTACGTCACGGGCCCTATTCTCTACGCGGCGTGTCAATATAACTCTTTTCGACGGCGGCGCCTCTCGTCTTACAGGCGATTTCATAGTCGGCGCTACGGACGTATAGGCATGACTTAACGCACGGTCAGCCTCTCTCATCATAAACCGGGATAGCGTGACGATGTCCGTCTCGTCCGCACTTCCGTAGTGCTCCGCATAATCGCACCAACGTGACCGTAAGTGAGGGCTAAGTTTGCTAGTGACTTCCCTAGTTAGCATCGGATTTTGTAAATATCCTTTGCCGTCGACGTTCTGCATAATACACACTATATTTTGTAACTTAATCGCGAACGAATTTAATTCCTGGGCGGTTTGACCCGGGCGCGGAAGGCGTTTCAATTCCTCTAACGCACGATCTATAATTACTTCCGGGCGGCCGAAACACTGCTCCAGTGTTCGAATAATATCTGCTGGATCCTTTGCGGTAAACAGCAGTGCCGATACTACTTCCCTAGCCTCACCACGTAGACAATTCCTTAACCTCGCCATATTTTCCGTATTTGTGAATCCATATAAATGCGTAGATTCTTTCATCGCGGCTTTAAAAGCTTACCATTCCGCGGCCGAACCGTTAAAAATAGGCAAGTCCTGCGTCTGCTTCGCGGCGGCGGGCCTGACTCTAATCATGTTTTCTAAAGCTTCCGCTAGTCGATCTATACCCCTCTCTTTCCCTCGCGGAGTAAGCGACCTATCTCTATCCCTATCTCCCTCTAGCCTACGCTGTGGCGCTGGCGACCTATGTACACCTACATCCTTATAACACGGCGACGATAATCTACGATCCGCAAGGCGATGTGGCGATGGCGATCTATGTATACCTACATCCCTACACGGTGACGGTGATCTACGATCCGCGTGGTGATGTGGCGATCTATGTATAGGCGATAGAGTGCGGCGTTAGACGCGCAACGGCGACGTAACCTGTACACGGCGATCCACCTGGTTCATTTCTACAGCGACTCCACTATCCCTCTGTACCGTATCTACGCGACGCGGTTGAACATCATTCGCAACCGACCTCCCCTGGGCATCTTCAGCGTGGTCATAACTGGTTCCCCTATTCGGTAGGGCCTGCTCTATCTCGATGCGGGGCGCGGGCTGAGACGGGCGGTATGGCGGCTCCCCCCGCACAGTCTTTACGTTCTCTAACCACCTATCAACGCGTACCCTATTTTCCACTAAATCGTCTTCGTTTAGACTTTCCCTATCTGTTTCTTCCTGCAGTTGAGCGACGTCCCTAGCGTATTCCTTCTTGATGAGATCTTTTTCGAGTTGCAATTGCTTCCTTCTAATTGCAGCTAGTTCCTCCGCGGCATTATACTCGATTTGTTTTAACTTTGCTATCGTGCTAACTGTCGACCGGGCTGAACGGACTGAACGGACCGACGGGGCGCGGGACGCGGGTCTATGTACAACGTCTGGATTCTGGAACTATCGAACTAGTTTCTGTAGTCGGAAGATCTCCTATAATCGCGGTGAGTGTTTCTGTGCGCGGCGCAGAAGTGCTAACCTCTCCCAAACGATCGGATCGGGCGCGAGCGGTGCCTGGGGCGCGGCGGAGGGCGCTTGTGTCAACGCGAGATAATCGGATGAGGACGCGGGTGCTTCTTCGAATATCCGCATTCCTACCGGCGTTTCGTCGTCGTTCCGTGTCTTCTGGCTTCGTGTCTTCCTCATGACGTCCCACGTTGCGACCTCCGATTGTCTTCAAAAAGACGCACGTATTGGACGCCGTTCCCGCCACAAGGGCATTACCAGATGGTCACAGTTTGGCACCGTTAGGGAGCAACCACCTGGCCGCGTAAACGCGGTTAAGAAACAAGAACTTGTCTGGAAACAGACAATATGACGTATATGACGTAGGCTTAATAAGAAACAGGGAAGAAATTAGTACCGACGATCTTCTCTCTTCGTCGACGAACTTCTGTCTTCCTTGAAGATCTTCTGTAATGATCTTCTCTCTTCTGTAATTAACTTTTTTTCTGTATTTACCTTCTTTCTTGTTTCTTCTTACTTCTGGCTTGAATCCGGCGACGATGGACCAAGAATATAAGGGATCGAAGTGGACTGTATTTATTTATTACTGTAGCTAGTGGACTGTATTGACTAATTGACTGAGGTAAACTATGCTAGGGGACTGCTTGAAGAATAGATGGTACTGTAGACTATGCTGTATTAAACTATTCACAAATGCGGCTTTCATTAATTAACTATATACACAAAGGGAGTCTTCAATGGAGTATAGATTCTTCTCTCTTGATGGTTTTCTTTTGAGGTTTCTTCTCTTGTTGTTTTCGAGTGCTACTTCCGAAATGAACAGCTCACAGGCCAAAACGCCCTTCTTATATCCCGCAAGAGAGCGTCTTAGTCTGTGAGTAGTGTCGCGCGACGTTGCTGCACGCTCATTGGTCGTCGCTCTGCAGCCGGTGCGCGGGTGTGCGGGGCGCAACGGGGTATGATGAGGCGACGGGGCGGCGGGTCCCTCGCTGTCCGCGACAGTATTTATTTGTATTGTATTAGTAGATCTGGATCAAAGCGTTCGCTGTAAATTATTCCCGGGTTTGATTCCCGATAGCACGAATGCAATTTGTAATTGCAATTTTTGTCAACACGCATTGGGGCAGTTTGGCAGGCATTTCCTTGCCCTAAAACCCTCTCAGAAGTAAAAAAAGAGTTTTGTGCCCAGTAGGGGGACTTGTATAGCTTTTACTTTACTTTGTAGCAATATTTATTTTCGTTTCAGATACAGAAGGGTAACTTATGCTGACAAAAATATCATGAGGAGGTGACGAAAACGTAAAACATCTTTGTACCTGGATAAAACGTTCGAAAGATTGTCAGTCATGTCATACGCCACATTTTCTATAGAGCGTAGAAGATTGCAGATAGGGCAAAATAAAAAATAATCCAAAATATTATGGGAAATATTTATTAATAATATATACATTTAAAGGTATTTCTAATAAAAATAAACCTAGCAAGCTGACAGCATATTAAAGTGGCGAAGCAATTCGCTTTTTTTTTAGCAATCAGTTTAAAAATAGAAGGTTCAGATGCCTGGGTGATCAATAATCGATTGCTGAAAACAGAATTTGAAAATTCGAAACCGTTCTTGAGATAATCGTGTGACAGACGGACAGACAGACGGACTGACATAGTGAAATCAATAAACCTAGCAAGCTAACAGCATAGCAAAGAGGCAAAGCAATCAGCTTTGTAGCGGTTTCTAACCGTTGCCGTTGAGCAATCAGTTTCAAAATAGGAGGTTCAGATGCCTGAGTGATCAGTAATTGAATGCTGAAAACAGAATTTGAAAATTCAAAACCGTTCTCGAGATAATCGTGCGACAGACGGATAGACGGATAGACGGACAGATGGACAGACGGACAGACATCGTGAAATCAAAAACCTAGCAAGCTAACAGCATAGCAAAATGGCGAAGCAATCAGCTTTGTAGCAGTTTCTAACGGTTGCCGTTGAGCAATCAGTTTCAAAATAGGAGGTTCAGACGCCTGGGTGATCAGTAATCGATTGCTGAAAACAGAATTTGAAAATTCGAAACCGTTCTCGAGATAATCTTGGGACAGACGGACAGACGTACAGACGGACAGACATCGTGAAATCAATAAGCGTCTTCGCAAGCTTCACCGCTTAATAAGTGTCTTCGCAAGCTTCGCCACTCAATAAGTGTCTTCGCAAGCTTCGCCACTTATTAAGAACAAGCTGCAAGGTTCAACTAATAATGTTTCTTGTAAACGCAATTGTAAAATTCTTGTTTTAATTTTTACTAATGGTTAATTGATGAAACGTAGTCAAGATCACTTCATATAAAATATATTTAATTAAAATTGACACATGATCTATTTGGCTTTCTACTTACAACTCGGCGGAAATTTGAAAAGAAGATTTTGTCTTTTCACACAAGTATTGTTTACAACTGGCGTGGTTTCGAAAAGCGTCATTAAGTGTCAGCGGTATATAATCAATTAAATAATGAACTTTTTTGAAATTTATTTTTTTGTTTATTTTTGTTATATCTTCTTAAACACTGACGCCATCTGACTATTTTATTATTTGTTTTTTTTTTGTAAGGCATAAGGTTAAGTTAGAATAAGTTAGATTAACTTGGATAAGTTTGTAATTTTTTTAATTTTATCACAAAATTTCTGTAGTAAATTATTACCTTTTCTACAGTGATTCTCTCCTCTCTGTTTCGGCGTGACTGTAGGATGTTATACTGAGTCACCGTCAATTACTAAGCGGCCATAAATCATTATATGTATGTATAGATATACATATATTAACTTTTTGATTTTAATATTTATGTTTTTTGAATTTTCATTGATCTTTTTAAACCTGGTAATATTATTTTTTTCCATACCAATTGATGGGCCTGAGTATAATGCCAGTTATGCTCTTTGGCTGAAGTTATTTTTTATTTTATGCTCAATTGCAGACAAAACAATATTGATTGCGCATTTCTAAAACAAAATTTTACTTCTTCTCCTTCTAATAATAGCTCCTGCATCTAACACGGGGGAATGGATATTATTATCTATAAGACCATTTGCAGAAACAGGTTTTGTTAACAGTTATGAGTGTAACATTTTATCAGCTGCTTCGTTTATAGTGCCTTGAGCAATACTTTGCCGGTTTCTGTGCAGAAAATGATGCTGGCTTTGCAAATATGGATGGCCGCTACCATTGAATATAATACCCGCTATGTAACACTTATTTACATAGAAACTTTAATTATCATTTGCATAAAATTCTAAATAGCACTTTTAACACAAGAAAGTAAACTCTTAGATCAGTCCATCTTGTTTTTCACTAATTAAGTGAAAAGTAAAACAAACCAATAGATCCGTGATTAAAAATTTCTTGCAAATTTTTATCGAAAAGCACGACCTTATCATAATATAATAGTCAAACATTTAGCCATGTGATAAAACTTTTAAGTGTGTCAGTCAAACATTAATGATGATATTCGGGTCATTATACTGGAAATAGTCTTTTAAATATTTTGTAGTACAATTGATAATCTTCAGTATGATTGACCGTGTATATGACTTTTATAAGTCTATGTTATTTTTGATGAAAATTATTATTGCAGATAAAAGCCCTTTCACATTTATTGTATTCTCGAATTAAATTTATCATAATGATAAGAATTTTGGCTCTTTATAACTGTTCTTTAAATGTAAAACACTGACTTGAAATTATATAAATATCGGCATTTTTTAATTAACTGAAGTTTTTTAAGATTGTTTTGAAACTCTACTGGTAAAAAAAACCAAATATATATTATAGTTCTTGATGAAAATAAAGTATGCGCGTTAAATCGCATCCCATCAAGAATTTCTAATGTAATTCTTGGTGTAAAGCTAAGACGTGATAATAACTGTAAACAATAGAATAACAAAACAATGAAAATATTTGTAAATACTTGCTTTATAACCTAATAAATATTATTTGACCGTAATAAAATAAAACAAGGTAGTCTTCGGCATGAAAGTAAAAATAAAAATTTTCGATTATTTTTGCAATATCTAACAGCCGGATCAGCGCGCGATTCTGATCCATCTAAAGATGCTAAATTTCAGCAAGCACTATCAAATTCAATAGGAGTGACAGAAAAACGGTTCGTGATATAAAAGGGTAAAGAAATTATTTAACCTATAAAGTAAAATCACTTTATTAAAAATCAAAATAGCCCAATAGCTTTATTAACATGATACACATAAATGTACGAGTGCTTACAATACTTAACATTATTTGAATGAAATCTCAGAAAGTTTTTTTTAATAGAATAAGGGTGACAAACGAGCACACAGTCCACCTGATGGTAAGTGGTTGCTACGGCCCATAGACATCTGCATCTATTCTCGATTACGTATCAAAAAAGGGAGATGCGTTGTCACCCGTGAGGACTAAGATGTAATGCCTCGTTTCCAGTAAAAAGTTTCTCCGGTTCTCTACACTCACCATACCAAACACAGCAGGGTTAAACTGCTATTTAACATGGTATTCCGGGACAGCGTGGCCCTTCCCCGGTCGAGCCGACCCATTCGTGCTACAACTATACCTACTACTAATATAGCTGCAACATGGTTCTACCACGTTAGAAAAAATTGACGTTGAAAATTTAAGTATTTTCGGAAGCAACTTTGCAGTTATTTTCTATTGAGTGAATTTTTGTGCAATGGTGTTTTGCAAACCGCCACCTGAAATACGTAGAATGTTTTTTCGATAACGATGTGAAATCACAAAACGATGCCCATGTATATCAATGTGGCTCTATTCAGCCTCTTAATATGAACATACCTCGGGATTCAGAGATTTTAAAAGTTTTCATGCGTAGATAATGGAAGATATAATATTATATTATTACTGTCCCGTGTGAGGAAACCTTTATACTTATATACATTTTCTTATCATATTTTTATGGCTGGTTAGAAAAATTATATCAAAATGCACACTTTCACAGGGTAATTTTTTTTTAACTATTTTTACCCAGCAAGTAGTAAAGCAACTACAATCCCATCGGTAAGTAGTTATGTAGCCTAAGATGATGAATTGCACTGACTTAACAACACCCTATTCACTCTTGCCTAATAATGATAGGTAAGTATTATTTGCGACCTATTTGTGTGTGTGTGTGTGTGTGTGTGTGTGTGTGTGTGTGTGTGTGTGTGTGTGTGTGTGTGTGTGTGTGTGTGTGTGTGTGTGTGTGTGTGTGTGTGTGTGTGTGTGTGTGTGTGTGTGTGTGTGTGTGTGTGTGTGTGTGTGTGTGTGTGTGTGTGTGTGTGTGTGTGTGTGTGTGTGTGTGTGAAGAAAAGCGTTTGAGAATACGTGAAGAGGAATAAAGGTTAAGTACTACTTCGCTTACCTGTACGAGGTTGCCACTCGAGAACCTTTATTCCTATTTTTTATCTGTTTTCCAAGTTATATAGCCAGCCCATTGCCATTTCACTATAATATTCCGTTGGGCTATGTCAGTTACTCTGGTAAGGAGTAAAGGTTGGAGAGGGGTTTCTCCCTCTCCAATTCAAAATTTTTACTTTTTTTTATGATAGTTTGTCTAACATAAAAAAAACATAACCCAAGAATGTCTTTATATAGTTATTTATACTTAGGAAAGCACCATTTTTTTATTTATTTAAATTGTTAGATTTAATTTGAAAACAGTGTACCTAAACATAAGTATCTGTATCTATATTTACCTCCCCATCAATATTTTATAAGGTCATACTCATAAAAACAGTGTTTATATTATACGTTTATATATAATTATAAAATTCAGTATCAACTAATTAGTAAAAATATGCAACAATAAAATTACATAGGTATTAAAAACTATCGAAATCTAAGTAACGAGAGCATGTTGGTCTTTCCACATCTAAATTATATAAAAATGCATTTTTCAATTTCAATAATCAACGTCGCCGCGAAAATTTCTTCTTCTTTGGGCACTTTAAAAATTAATTTATTTAGAAAATAATATTTACAGTTACTAGTGTACAGATGTAAACTAAATTAAGTATTTCTAGTCATAAAAATATTTACAATTGAGTATAAACTTTTAAAAAACGAATATATAATTGAACGAAGTCGCCCCAACACCGACGCGTGGTCCTCCCTCGACGATTTTCGAAAACGGACTGTGACAGGCTGACAGGGCGACGGAGCATGCGCGCTCCCGTAAATATATTCAATTTCAAGGAAAAATGATACATTCTCTTATAAAACGGGGAATTAAAATAAAACTCTCAATTAAAAATATTAATATTTTCAAGACCTTTTTTAGTGTAAGAACTATTTAAAAAGCTTGTGCCGTTTTGGAGAAATTTTGCAAAATATGACAAAGATAGGTACTCTTTGGGGATTTTTTTTCTAATAAGGGGTTGACAAAAATACAGTTTTGTTTAATTAAAAACATTTACCAAATCCTCTTCTGTTACCCTGCATTTTTTCTTTGTGGATTAAATAAACAGTTATTGAGATTTTTTTACTTAAATATCCAAGATTTAGGCATATAAACCACTGTTAAGGCCTTAAGTTTATAAAAATTCCGTAGATTGCAACGTCAAATTCCGTAGTTCCGTAGATGATGACAAATTTCCGTATATCTATAGAAAAATCCGTAGAGTTGGCAACACTGCATTGATATGCAACAGAAGATCCAAGATATTTTACAAACTCCCCTCTCCTCACACTCCGCCGCGCGCCGAATCGCGCCGTCCAGCCGACCGCACCTCAAACAAGTTTGGACTCGCTTTCGCTTTGCTTAGGAACCGGTAAAATAAAGGTTCTTAAAGGTTCTAATTTAGGTTCTGGTGGTGTAGGTACCGAAACCCCTAAATACCGGTTCTATACCGGTATTTTGGAACCATTTTCAATCCTTGCTTAAAGATAATATGCCACGCCAGTAAGTAAAGGTTGAAAAGGCGGATAGAAAAATAAGTTTATAAATGAAATTAACATAAGATTTTTTTTACAATGAATAAGCCTTACCTATCATGAATATATAATTTATAAATTATAATTTCATGATACTTTCATGAAATGGGATGAGTCAGTATACTCTTACTATTCAGGTGGATTGTGTGCTCGTTTTTTACCCTTATTCTATAAAATAATATGAAATAATACGTTTGAAATTTGTCATATCTAATTTAAATAATAGGTAGTAAGTAGTAAGACATTTTTAATCGTTTGGTCAAAGTGATTATGACTTAATCTAAATACGGGTGCTGAGAGCTGATTTCAAAATGTCTGTTACTGAGATTACAAGATTTTTTTTTTAAATTGGATAAGGGTGACAAACGAGCACACAGTCCACCTGGTGGTAAGTGGTTGCTGCGGCCCATAGACATCTACATCTATCCTCGTTTGCAAATCAAAATGCAGATGCGTTGCCACCCGTGAGGACTAAGATGGAATGCCTCATTTCCAGTAAAAAGGGCCTCCGGCCACCTGCACTCATCAAGCGAAACGCAGAGGTAAACCTCAACTTCACGCTGATATTCTGTGAGGTCGTGGTACCACCCCGGTTCGAGCCGGCCCATCCGTGTGACTGCAAAAGTGCCGCGTGGCTCTACCACTGTTAAAAGATAATTACATTTATACAAATGAAATCGCCTTAAAGTAAAATACTGTAAAATCTGTATTCCCAGTAAAATGAAAAATAAATGTCACGAGCAAAAAGTAAAAAACTCTCTCTGTACCCTTCAGACCGGTACACAGCAGTGACCTTGACGCACTTGTAGATTGACAATAAGTCCTACCACCAACACTTATCATAAATACGTTTTCTATGACTTGGTCTTTTATATAAGTTACACCAATATGCTATGACAACCGATGGGGAAGAAAGGTTCTCGAGTGGCAGCCTCGTTCCGGCAAGCGAAGTGTAAGGCGTCCCCCCACTAGATGGAGTGACGACCTGGTAAGATATGCAGGAAGTCGATGGATGCAGGTGGCTCAGGACCGTGCTTTGTGGCATTCTTTGGGGGAGGCCTATGTTCAGCAGTGGACTTGTGAGGGGCTGTAATGATGATGATGATGAATATGCTAGTTGGCATATTCTTTCATTAGATAATAATACTAGGGTAGATTCAAAAAGGCTGAAAGCTATAACCATAAATGTGTATGAGTAGGAATCCGAAAGAAAAGTCATTATATTTTATTCGAGTCTGTAGCTTAGACAGGATAACTGAAACGTGCTCCCTTTGTTCACAAGACCTATTTATTAGGACGGGACTTGAAAGCGTGTGAAATGATCTGGAATTATTTCGGAAGTTAGTTGCAAGATCCTTTTAGTTTTATTGACTTTTGTGTCCCTTGCTGTATTCTACAATTGTTATAGAATTTAAACAAAATCAAAAAGAGATTTTATAAAATCATATAAATATTATATCATATACATTTTTTAAGAAATTTGCATGATTAAAATCACACAGACTGCAGTAAATACATTTATAGTTATAATTTTATGTTTTTTTTTATTATTTTTTTTTGTATTGAGCACAAATAAAACTGTTTTAATATGCTTATTAATTAGCTATGCATGAATGTAATGAATTTTGTTAATCCAGTTTTCTCTTATTATTGGATGTCCGAATAATCTGAAATTTACAGATGCATTTGGAACTGATGACAATTGACTACGCAATAATTTCGTGAGCAACCTAGTATTTTTTTGATAGTTTATGATCAACATAATGTTTTAGTTTTTTTTTAAACACCAATGTTATTTAAAGTAATGCTTCAATGTTTTCTTTATATTTAAAAACATTTTTTCTTATTTTCTTTATTCATTTGATTACTTAAATGTTCCGTAGTGTTGTTGTTATAGCATTAATTTTATCTAAAAGCAAAATAATTGTAAGATGTGCTTATGTCTGACATTAGTGATCTGTCCTTTCCATTTTATATCGCTGTAAACTTTTTCCAGTAGATTTGCGCACAATTTCACTTTTATAACATCTTACTGTGACAGTTTGAACGAAAGCTTAGGTTTATTGTGTACTGGCCAACTTACTACTCCGTATGTTATAAGTCGTGACGATTCCTGGTGACACAAGATAACAATTCACACGCGAGATTCAGAAAAACTAAATGGATTGAAAAATTCATTTGCTGGTTATCATTGTAGTAAAATAAAACAGAAGAGCTTCAAGATAATAATTCTGTGTAGAATTATAAACTAGAAAAATATATATAGAAATTAGTAGAATTTGTAGAATGTACGTGGTAGAGCCATTCTGTAGCTATCTTACGGTTGTCGCACGAAGGGGTCGACTCGATCAGAGAAAGACCACGCTTTTACAGAATACCAGCGTAAAGTAACAGTTTAATGCTGCTGTGTTTTGTGTAAGTGCAGAGAACCGGAGACCATATTTAAATATTTTTTTCGAACAAGACAATATATTTTAGTCCTCAGAGGTGACAACGCATCTGCATTTTGATTCTTAATCGAAGATAGATGTGAATATCTATAGGCCACAGCATCCACTTACCATCAGGTGGAGTGTGTGCTCGTTTGTCACTCTTATTCTTTAAAAAGAGATATATCAAATAGTCCCTTATTTGATATGAAAATAGTCTAAGACTTCATATTTTTTAAATACGTGATGTCCATCAAAACGTACTGGTACAGCGCGGTGGTCTTATTGCTTCATTATCCTCTTAAACATGAGAGAAGGCCTCTGCACAGCAGTAGGATGTAAACAGATAACTTTAATGCTGTAATTTAATGATAAATAGGAATTGGCAAGTAATACAGCCCTTTCTAATTTTAATGCGACACATTCTTTAGGTGGTTTTTATTGGCATTTTACAAAGAAAACTAAGTGAATAATAAAAACATTTAATTTATTTTTTTATAAAAGCTCAAAATCTTTACATTTTATGATCGAGAAGGTTATAAATAATATAAATGATTACTTTATTAGCTTTCCAGTGGTGCTGCAAGCTTATTAATAAGGGCATTTGCTTAGTACACATGCTATAATCATAGCTTAGACAAATAATGATACGATCATGCTCACCGCTATGACATAACTGTTATTTATTTTGCTTACATATAATTCTAAGATGAGAACAAATTCAATATACTAACGCCCTGGCGCAAAAAATTAGTTTTTACGGAACAAAGGCTTTTTACGACGATGACAGGACATCGGATTAATATAGGTTACCCGAATATTGCAGATATTGTGTTCTGTTACGGTTGCAAAAATTTATTCGTTATGAAAGAAGGGAAGCAAAGGAATAAATTAATTATTATTTCGAAAATGTATATTTCGTCTTTGTACAGTACAGCAAAGGAGTGGATTAATCTGAGGACGTCTATTTTTCAGTCCGTTTACGATCTGGGCGTTTTCAAGGCACGAGTGAAAAGTCTTTTGTTACGCTAAGGCAGTGTTACCGCCAGGTTAGATTGTGATCAAGCTCGGGCTTATAATTAGTAAAAAATGCCTAAAGAACATTTTGTTTCAGTTTATTTTCTAGGCATTACAAGACATTAACAAGAACAAATTTTATGTCAAAGACTTTTATAATTATATATTTTATATAATTGCTTTTGAAATTATTGTAATTTATTTCTTCCACATAAATATATTTTTTTATGTGCTTGTACACATCTATTCAAAGAAAAATTTATTTTATGGCATGTTTAAATTCAGGTAATAATAGTTTTTTTATTGTAGAGGAGGCAAAGGAGATGCGGCTCACCTGATTGTAAGTGATCACTGCCGCCCTTAAACATCTGCATCAGCGGAGGAATTGCAAATGTGATACCAGCCTTTTGAAAAAGAGTAGGCTTTGTTAAGAAGGTCCCTAAGTAGGATCGTTCCGGAAAAACCGCCGGTGACAGTGAGTTCCACAATGTGGACTGTCTACCATCCAGATGACGTGAATAGAATTATGAGTTCTGTCTTGTTTGTCGAGTGGAGTGTACTCGTATAACCTGGAAACAATTACAACAATTTGTCAGAGCACTACTCGTTGTATATATGGTAGAGACGCAAAGTCTCTTCGTAAGGTCAGTGGATTAATACGATAGTGGATATTAGCATATCACTGTAATGAGCAGGTGTATTGGATTAAGTTTTTTTTTATTTTTATGAACGTACCAATTTTTTTCAGACATGCAAAATATTCTAAAAATAAAAACTTGCGGAAGTATACTTACAATTTAGTAGTAAAATATAACGTTCACCGAGCGATAGGCGAGGACCGATAAAGAAGCGTTATGGTCATTAAAATTTATTTAATTTTTATTGTATAAGAAAATTTTTGCCGAACAAAATATCTGCATTGTTTTTTTCCGCATTTCATCTTAATACAAATGTCCCCTCATAGTATTGTTTTACTATCTCTATCGGAGCCGTAAGCATCACCCTGCGTGCCCGCTAAAAGAGATAACCGTTAATTCACAACATCTTCGCCGTTGCATTTTATATTACGTATAATGATGGTGGGGCCGTGTGGTGGAGGCATAATAAAAATATTTCGTCTCGTCGGTGTCGTAAGAGGCGATTTCAGGCGTCAAGGCAAAATATCTCACGGCTCCCGTTAGATGATATTATGACCAACCCTTTTGCGTCACGTGTAAAATACCCATAATATCTGGGCTGCAAAAAAATTTTAGTATAAAGTTTTATCGATTTAGTGCGTTCGCACTGTGCACCGAACAACCGAGACACGCAATCGAAAGAGACAATTAGAGATCGGACTGATTTTGTAAGAGAGTAGTATATTACCGAGTAGGGGCGGTGTAAGAATATCCACTACTCCATATCATTCCGCTGGTGTCGTAAGAGGCGACAGAGGGCAACGAACTAAATGAGCAGTTGATACGGTCCACGGCTGCCCCTACCAAGGTCGAATATCCCGGAGCCCATTGAGCGGGAATCCAACGAGCAGACGCAGACCGGGCCTCCAAAGTGGCCACGTGGAAATCTCTAATTATACTCAACTACATGGGAGAGTCTAGGGAATATACTACGTACCTGTCTCCGAATCTAGGACCACCCCAAGGCTCGGGCAGGCCGCATGTGGGTATAGGGTGCATTGGAAGTAATGGTTAGTGATGTGTACATGTGTGTGACCTGGCCCAACTGAGGTGACCGGCAGCGGCCGGGTTCAATGCTGCCCCACAATGCTGTATCACTCCAGCAGGCTCCACCGCTGGACCATTTCTTTCTTCAGTGTCACTATTTCAGTCTATTAACTTAATTGTACATTCAATCAACTTAAACTCGCCTAATTCCACATTAATCGTAGAATCTAACACGTGATACCCGACACCGTAACGGACAGTAGTTCAAAGTTCAATATTCAATGTCCCGGGTTCACTCATCGCCAAATTACAAATAGGGAAATAACGCGATCTCTTCACGAGTCACAAAGTTCAGCGTTACAAACAACAACTAAGTTCATTCGTTCGATATCAAACATCACGCTGCGATAAGAATCATAAATACGCCTCGTTGACAGGTAAACGAACAAACCGTCAACACACAAAAAGGGCACTTACGCGGCGACTCAATTACAATGATTTCCACACAATCAACTGGGAGACGCCTAAAGGGGAATGTGCTGTTCAAATTCTGACCCTATAGCACACAAAATTCCGCGTCACCCAAGCAAGTTAAAATGTTGCAAAACTTACTTCAAACGCAATCACTATATAATTTGCACAATTACTTTCAACAAAAATAGTTAATCCGTAAAACCCAACAAAGACCTCCCGTCCCGGAACCCAAACCATGGACGACCCAATCCGAGGCGGTTTCTACAAAACCCAATTAAGCAGCGAAGCCACGCGCCCAAAATCCAAATTCTAGACCTAACAAAAAACCGGTCTCGCGCGAATTTCTGCAGCGATCCGCGACACGCGGATTAACCGGGTCGCTGCTGGCAAGCCACTGCCTTCGCACTCGCGTTCTGCCAACACGGCACCTGCCGAGCAACGCACACGGTAGTGGGGAAAGGGTGACCTTTACAAAGTCAGCGGGCGGACACGAGTGGAATGCAAATTTCAAATATTAATTTTTTGGCCTAAATTTTTGGCCTAAACAGCAGTAGTGTCTTCTTTATAAAACCAGAAAATAAAAAAACTGCGGTTTCCAATCCATCAAGCGCGGCAACTATGGCAAAACCCCATACTAATCAGTATATGGGAGAGGTTCATGTTCAGCAGTGGACTTATGGCTGTAAAGTATTGTTAGATAGATGGATTAATACTAGTGGTATTATTTTTAATTTAAGTTTATTATATTTTTATAATTATGTATAAATTTTTACTATGATTAAATAATTTGTAATTTCCACGCATCCAAACTATATTAAGTACTGCACTTACAAAAACAATTGAAGATAACTTAGAGAGCAGAGTGAATTTGCTAACCTTAAAGTTCATAAAGGTCCCAGATGTACTCTAATTACCTTTCCTATCCTGCACCCACACTGACAACATACGAGTATATTCTACGAAATGATGTCTTTCGGGAAATATTAATTAAACGTGTATTTGGAAGATTGCATATATATATATATATATATATATATATATATATATATATATATATATATATATATATATATATATATATATATATATATAATAATAATAATAGAAAAGCAATCAAATATTTCAATGTGCAATTTCATTTAATAAAAAGTAAATGCCTGTTTACTTTTTTTATTAAAAAAAAACGTGACCTGCACACTAGGACTTTCTCCTGTATTGTGGAGGCAGTTTACATACATAAATTGCACAAGAAAAAATATCCAGACCCGGAACAATTACTTGTAGTCTATACAAATACTTGTTCTGTGCAGGATTCGAACCCACGGCATCCAACGCTCCAATTCATTGCTAAGCTACCGCGCTACGATCCTGTCATCTTTTTTATAGGAGAAGGGGCAAACAAGCATGCGGCTCACCTGATGGTAAGTGACTACCGCCGCCCATAAACAACTGCAACACAAGAGGAATCGCAGATGTGTTGCCGGCCTTATAAAAAGGAGTGGGCTATTTCCTTGAAGGTCCCTAAATCGCTTCGGTCCGAAAAAATCGCTGGTAGTAATCGATTCCTCAAGGAAAATATACGAGGAAGAAAACATCTTTTAAATCGCACAGAAGTGGACCGCCAATCGATCAGATGGTATGGATGGTATCGCAATTTTGTCGCGATGTGCGATGGTTGAATTGAGCGGCTGGAATTAGTCCGAACAATTCCTCAGAGTACTCCCCGTGGTAAATGCGATAAGATACGCAAAGAGATGCAACATCTCTACGCAGTTCCAGTGAGACAAGTCGATCGGAAAGAACTCGGTCATCGACGATTCGAACCGCTCTGCGCTGGATGCGGTCAAGTGGAAAGAGCTGGCACTGAGGAGCTCCTGCCCAGAGATGGGAACAGTATTCCATGTGAGGCCTAACCTGCGCCTTATAAATCATCTGTAATTCTCTTCAAATATAATATCAATTCTTAGTCTATTTATTTCATCTGCACGCATTTACAAGATGTATAAGTGTGTAATAAATGGTAAGTATATTGATTTAATAAGTATTTTGTGCAGACTAACTAATGAAACTCTGGCGACCGTCAAGTGGTGGTAGAATCATACGATAATTCTAAGCCAGAAGCCTCTCATATTTAAAATAATAAGCAGCATTACCAAAGCAAGAGTATCTATCGGTTTAGTGTTCACCAGTAGCCTGTCTAGCATGGTGATTATGGACAAATCTTTTAAGGAATGCATGTCATGCAGCTTTTAAAAAAAAGTAACTTAAATAAATCGTGTTGACTTGTTTTAAATTTGACGACTTATAAGCAACATATAAGAGGTTGATAATAATTAAACGAGAACCATATTCAGTTTGTGACATTCTTTGGAGATGCGTGGGGAAACCTATGTTTTTTTTAAAGACGTTTAATGACTCCCCATCCTAGGCTTTTCTCCACTTTTATGTTAACTCTGCATCGGTCAATTGATAAATTTGAGTATAAAAAAAATCGAAAATTTTAAAATACGGGGTCTCATTTCTCTGAGAATACCACACACCATGGTGGTGTGGTCGCTTTTTTTTCCGCAGTATTTCTTTGGATTACATTGAAACCGTGGTGTTAGTAAAAAATTGAACTAAAGATTCAAAAAAAAAAGTCTTACAGCTTCAAAATGCTTTTCTTTATATTTTCGATAAGAATATTTTTAACTTAGATATAGCCTTTCAAAATCCGGGTAAAATTTTTGATTTTTTTGCTCCCTTTATTTTCGTGAGAAATTTATTAGTATATATGTATATATATATATATATATATATATATATATATATATATCATGTTTTATATAATAAAAATTAATAAATATAAAAAAAATATTTTATTACGTTATGTCCCTAGCTCGAGCGCAATTTAAGTTATTATTTATTATTTATAACATACAAAAGAATTTAATCAAATTAATTATATTGATTTGAATAGAAATAAAGATAACTTTATTTCTATTTTGAAATTTAATTAAAATATTCGAAGATTACTTTGAGGGCTCTTTTCAGTTTATTTGTAATATAATTAATTCGCAAATGGGACGATCTTTCCACTTCGTTGAATGCCTTTTGTAGAAAGCTTGATGTTGAGTGTAATGAATAATGGCCTTGGATCTACTGTGGACAAGGCAAAAGAAACGCTTATAATCATGGAACCATATAAACAGTGGGATAAAATATCCCACTGTTTCTATGGCGGCTGCAATAGGTATCAATTTTTTCATCACGGGTGTCATTTTCATGGTTTTCGAGGATGTTGAAGCCGATAGTGCTGTCGAAATGTATTTAAACTTCTTTAAAAATTCCGTATAATCATGTTATACGTAATTTTTTTTAATGCGCTTAAGGTATGCCCAATTGGATTTACCAATATATTTTTATCTACGACATGGTAATCTTTGAAACGATATTCGGATTCCACTTTGTGATTCAAAACCCGAGAAATACACTTCCAATCCTTCTAATTTATATGATTTTATTTCATGACTACGCGTATATATATATATCGTTGGTTATCTTACATATGTATGTTCGAATTGACTCCGAATATTGAACGGATTTATTGAGAATAAATTTAAAGAAATTTATAGTATCTCCTGGTAATTTGCATGATCAATATTATCCTATCCGTTTATCATGACTGCTGCTGTATTCTAACATAAATAGCGAGTATGCAAATATTAAGAGCCCATTACTTAGTCTGACTTATAATTCAGTATGTATTAAACGTCAGGCAACATACTGCTACTAGTCAGGTAGTTGGCGGTGTTTCTCGTACCTCGGAAAGCACGTAAAGCTTTTGTTAGTCCTGCACCTAAGCTCTCTCTGATCGGACTAAGAGAGTGCACCTATGTTTGTGCATACACTATTGCGCTATAATCCTGTCCTGCGAAGAATGCCAGCCTGCCTAGAGACTGGATTCCGTCATTGAAGTTTGGATTGGGCGACATTAAGTGCGGCGTTGCGATTCAGGTGACATACTACCGAGCGGTTGCCACTCGAATAGACCGCGCACCCTGACTTACGATTTTTTTTTGCTGAAAATTACTTGTGAATTTAATTACAGTAACGATTTATTAATTATTTATTATTATTTATTTTATCTTTTGAGAATATTGCTCATTACTGGTTAATTATAAATATGGAATCAATTAATAAGTGCTTAGTAGTCATCGTTACAGTATTATTGGCTTAAGTGGGATGATTGAGCTGTCCTATTACTTTTGATGTACGTTGTGCCTAATCGAGCATTAGTCTTATAATATAATACAATTAATTTATGAGCTTAAATACTTGCTTGTCTGTGAAAATAGCTGGTTTGGCAGAGGTAGAGCCACGCGGCAGATTTTGCTGTCGCACGGATGGGCCGGCTCAAACCAGGGTGGTACCACGACCTCACAGAAAACCAGCGTGAAGTAGAGGTTTACCTCTGCGTTTCGCTTGGTGAGTGCAGGTGGTCGGAGGCCCTTTTTACTGGAAATGAGGCATTTCATCTTAGTCCTCACGGGTGACAACGCATCTATATTTTGATTTGGAATAGAGGATAGATGTAGATGTCTATGGGCCGCAGCAACCACTTACCATCAGGTGGCTCGTTTGTCACCTTATCCTATAAAAAAAAGGTAAATTAAATATTATGTAAACACTACGTTTAATGAAATACAAATACACTATGCAAAATTTAATAAGACGGCGGCGACAGTATATAAATAAAACATAATGCAATCAAAATACAAATATAAATTAACACATCGTGTGTTCGAACACATTGGTTTAAACTGGGGTTGATCTAAATTTTGCTCATAGTGGAAATATATGTGTACCATAGGTATCGTTATCGGATTATTTTGTAAATTAATGAAACATAGAGGTATCACCGTCATTACAGCCCTTCACAAGTCCATTGATGAATAAAGGCCTACCCCAAGTTATGCCGCAAACCGCAACACTGATGTCTTACTAGGTCGTCACTCCATTTATTGGGAGGTCACCCTACACTTCTCCTACTAGTACGAGACTGCCACTCGAGAACCTTTATTCCCATTCGTTTGTCGGTTCTTCAAACTATTGGCCGGTCCATTGTCACTTCAGCTTACTTATCCTTTGGTCTATGTCGGTCACACTAGTTCTACTGCGGATATCATCATTTCTAAGTTTATCACGCAGAGAAAACCCGAGCATAGCTTTTTCTATAGCTCGCTGAGCGATCTTGATCTTCCTTATACGGCCAGTGTTGAAGGACCACGATTCAGTTTCATAAATCATCCTCCTCCGAATATCCATCCGGATATCCTAATTTCTAAGTTTATCATACAAAGAAACACCGAGCATAGCCCTATATAGAGGCATAACATTCTATAGACGTATTTTATCTTAATACCATTACTTTTTCTTTTTATTTTTCATCATCGGCCCATAAAACCATTGTCCACCATTGTCGTCCAGGTCTCCCGTTATAGGAAAGGTTTATGATCATATAATCTTTGTCTTATTTTACACTACGATGAAATTACCGGAAAATTTATTACCTAAGTCTTACGAGAGCCGAGGAATGGTGATGGATCTAATTGTAGCCACTTCCACTAACCAATCTCAACAGAAGACGTCCAAGATAAGTAAGTCAATTATTTTTGTATTTTATTGTAATAGTCTTTGGTTTAAGCCTAAAGAATGAACTTATAAATTGTGATACTCTCTATTAACACTTTGCCTGTCTCGTGCATAAAATGTAATTTATTGCTATTTTTTTACTATTGTGTCTTTAAACAGGACATTCAAAGTGTTAAAATATACAAATAAAACATAGAAACATTTAACCTCCAAAAAATTACCAAACGCAAATTGAGCTGTGGTAGGCGTTCCTTACCAATTGGGCTGTGAACAAGTTTAGTTCGAATATAGTCATTATCATGATTCTCATCATCATCATTACAGCCTTTCATAAGTCCACTGCTGAACATAGGCCGCCCCCAAGAAATGCCACAATGCACGGTCCTGAGCCACCTGCATCCATCGACTTGTCTTACCAGGTCGTCACTCCATCTAGTGGGGGTCGCCCTACACTTCGCCTACCGGTACGAGGCTGCCACTCGAATCTTTCTTCCCCATCGGTTGTTCGAGCTATATGGCCGGCCCACTGCCACTTCAGCTTACTAATCCGTTGGGCTATGTCAGTTACTCTGGTTCTACTGCAGATACCCTCATTTCTAAGTTTATCACGCAGAGAAACCCCGAGCATAGACCTCTCCATAGCTCGCTGAGCAACCTTGAGCTTCCTCATACGGTCAGCAGGGTAGGACTGCGTTTCAGATCCGTAAGTCATCACTGGAAACACGCACTGGTTGTACAATTTCGTTTTCAGGTTTTGAGGTATTTCTAACGAGAAGATGTGTCGTAGTTTCCCCAACGCTGACCAGCCAAACTGAATCCGCCAATTGACCTCTCGGTCGAAGTTGGACTTGCGTAGTCAGACTATTTGTCCCAGGTAAACATACTCGTCAACAACTTCGAGCTAAGTGCTCCCAGCAACTACCGGCATAGGTGTGACATGGATGTTAAACATGTGTTTATTTTAAGACCTATCCGTTGGGAGACACTATTGAGGTTATTGAGCATAGTGCTTAGGTCCACCAGCGATTCTGCCATAAGGACTATATCGTCGGCAAATCGAAGATGAATGATATACTCGCCATTGATGTTAATACCGCATCATTTCCAGTCCAGTAGCCTGAAAATGTCCTCGAATGCAGCGGAAAAGAGTTTTGAGGATGTAACGTCATCCTGTCTTACACGTCTTTGCAGTTGGATAGGTTTCGTACTCTGATTCTGCACTCGGATAGCCATCGTAGCTCTACTGTATAAACACTTCAGCACTTCGATATACCGACAGTCAACTTGGCACCGCTAAAGAGACTGCAGCACCGCCCAAATTTCGACGGAATAAAGAGTTCATCATAAAGAGTCCGACTTTCTTCATGAAGTCGGCCAGCTGCTGGCCCCTTGCGTTTCGTTGCCCTGTTCCAAATTTCCTTACTTTCAGCTCACCATACTCTCTTGTTCCTAGTTTTGCGTTGAAGTCTCCCATTAACACCGTATAGTATGTTTTGGAGGAATGCATGGCTCTAGAGTTATCCTCATACATTTCCTCCACCTCCTCGTCGGGATGTGCCGAGGTTGTTGTGTAAACCTGTATAACTTTCAGCGAATACCGTTTGGTGATTCTGAGTATAAGGTACGCAACCCTCGTCGAAACACTCTCAATCTTTACAACGTTGTTAACGAGAGACTTGTGAACGATAAATCCGACACCTCGTTGGGGCAGATGGTCGCCTTCTTGTTGATAGAGCAGGTTGCCAGATTCGAGGATTACCTTGTCCTCCCTCGGTGCTCGGATAATCCTATAATATGCCGGCGTAACTTATCTATCTTTTCTGCCAGCTCCACGGTTGTTGCGTTGTATGTTGCCAGGTCGAGTCGTTTTAGGTGGCAACTGAACCTCCACCGGAAATTATTAGCACCCCTTTCCCCGCCGTTACCATGGTCGGCACTGAAGCCAGGAATAGCAGGGCCGCCGGGTACTGGGGGCCGTCTATTTTTTGCTTTCATCATAGGGGGGTATTTGATATAGTTACCACGCTCGGCGAGTAGGTAGGTTGGCAACCGCAGTTTTTTTATTGTAATTTTGCTGTTATCAGGAAAATGCTGCTGCTCATCTCTTGCCTGTTTCCCTTTGTCGCCTTTTATGACACCCACGGGAAGATATGGGGTAGTGGATATTCTTAACCATGATACTGATTGATTATAATATGCATTATCCTTTACTGCATTAAATGAACTTGGCGAAAAGAGACGAGCATAACCCCCAGGAGCAATGACAATAATAAACGGCCCCCAGTCCCGGGCGGCCCCGCTATTCTTGGCTACGATGGTGACCAATGTAACGGTGGGGCAGGGGGTGCTAAGAACCTCCGGTAGAGGTTCAGTTGCCATCTACGACGACTCGAACTGGCAACTTATAATGCACGCTGAGGACTGACGACAAGATCCTGGAGCTGGAAGAATAGATAGACAATTTGCGCTGAAATATTATAGGATTATCCGAAGTTTGAAGAGAGGGGGAGGACACGGTAATCCTCGAATCCGGCAACTTGTTCTATTACGTAGTAGAACCATAATGCAGCTATATTATTAGTATAGTTGTAGCACTAATGGGTCGGCTTGACAGGGGAAGGGCCACGCTCTCACATAACACCAGAGTAAATTAGCAGCTTAAAACTGCTGTGTTTTGTATGGTGAGTGTAGAGCACTGGATATCCTTTTTCCTGGAGAAGAGGCATTCCATTTTGTTTCTCACGGATGACAACGCATCTGCATTTTGATTCGCAAGCGAGGATAGATAAGGATATATGTTTGTGTATATATATGAGCCACAGCAACCACTTACCATCAGGTGGACTGTGGGCTCGTTTATCACCCTATCCTATACAAAAAAATCACCGGGAGGGCGACTATCTTTCCCAAGGAGCTATCGCATTTATCGTCTACAAATCTATTGTTAACAACGTTGTAAAGCTTGGGAGTGTGTCGACGAGGGTTGCGTACCGTATACTCAGAATCACCAAACGGTATTCGCTGAAGGTCAAACAAGTTTAAGCACCAACCTCGGCACAAACCGATGAAGAGTTGGAGCAAATGTATGAGGACATCTCTAGAGCCATGGATTCCTCCAAAACCTACTATACGTTGTCAATGGGAGATTTTAACGCAAAACTAGGCACAAGAGTGTATGGTGAGCTTAAATTAGGGAAATTTGGCTTAGGGCAACGAAAACCTTCTCTTCATAGAGAAAGAGGTACATTTTATGATGAACTCTTTCTTACAGAAGCGGTCCCACAGGAAGTGGAATTGGTTGAGTCCAGACGATTCGAAAAGAAATTGGATTAGCTTCATTATGAAAACCAGATGATAACTGTTCAGTGATGTCTCAGTGATCGCGAGGGCAAAAACTGATAGCGATCATCGAATGGTTAGAGGCACACTGAACCTAACTATTAAGTTGGAGAGGTGTCGTCTAATGAAGTCAAGGATCCGTCCCCCTCGTGCTCTAATCCAAAATCCCGAAACTTATCAGCTCGAGTTACAAAATCGTTTTCAGTGTCTAGAAGATAGCAATGTAGTGGAAGATATGAATGACAAGCTCGTGGAAACTCGTTTTGCAAGAACCGCTACAGAAGAAAACCAAAACTCTCCGATCATATCCTAATCTCATAGCTGTTAGACGGGAAATAAAGCTGCAGTCTTCAGTAGATTTAAAAGCATACAGGCAACTCAACAACCAGATCTCCAAATGCATGCGGCGGGACTTACGCAACTTTAATACTGCTCGTATTAAAGAAGCGATCAAGCGGGACCAGTGCTCCAAAGTCTTTGCCAGTGATCGGTCTGCCAGAAAGAGTCAACTAACAAAGCTGAAGATCGAATGTGGCAACATCGTTTCCGAGACACCTGAGATTTTGAGTGAGATTAAAGGGTACTATGGGCAGCTGTACACGTCATCGCTGGAGCCACACGCAAGTGTGAGTAACGATCCAAAAGCAAGTCTTATATGTAACTATTCCAATGATATCCTGGACGTCAGTCTGAGCGAGTTTAGAATGGCTCTCCAACAACTTAAAAACGGCAAGTCCCCGGGCGATGATGGAATTACAGAAGAGCTTTTGAAAGTGGGTGGAAAACCGGTACTTAAAGTCCTTCAGAAGCTCTTAAATTCCATCCTTCATGGAGGTACTATTCCGGAGGCGTGAAGTAGAAGTAAGGTGGTCTTGTTTATTAAAGAAAAACGACAATGCTCTTTTGAAGAACTACAAACCGATTTCCCTTCTGAGCCGTTCTTTTCAGGAGTCATTACGAATCGTCTCACAAGAAGAATCGGCGACTTCCAAATTTCTGAATAAGCCAGTTTCCGAAAAGGCTTTAGCACCATAGACCACATACATACCCTACAGCAAATTGTACAGAAGACCGAACAATCTGCCCATTTGTGTTGCGTATGTGGACTATGGGAAATCCTTTTTAATTCCGACGAAATTTGGGCGGTGCTGCAGTCCCTCCAGAGGTGCCAAATGGACTGTCGGTATATCGAAGTGCTGAAGTGTGTATACAGTAGGGCTACGATAGCTTTCCGAGTACAGTACAAGAGCACGAAACCTATCAAACTTCACAGAGGTGTAAGACAGGATGACGTAATATTTCCGAAACTCTTTACCATTAGAAGACGCATTAGAAGACGTTTTCATGCTACTGGACTGGAAGGATACGGTATTAACGTCAATGGCGAGTAAAACTCTCACCTTCGATTTGCCGACGATATAGTCCTTATGGCAAAATCGCTAGAGGACCTTAGAACTATGCTCAATGACCTCAATAGTGTCTCCCAACGGATATCTTAAGATAAACATGGAAATAACCTAAATCATGTGAAACGTCAACACACAATTTTTTTATTATTTATTATATGTTTATGTTTATATAATATGAAATGCAGCTCTGAAATTTATTTTAGAGCTCGAAATTAATATAATATCAAAATATTACTAACGCTTTTCTTCATTTCAAAAATCAATCACAACAAAATATGGGGATAAATAGTCATAAAATCAATATTACAATTATGTATTTATATTTGATTATAAATTAATAATATGGAATTCAGGATTAATTTAATTGTTCTAATCTTCATTGAAAATATTTTCCTCTTTAACTTATATTTTGACGGATTATTTACGGTGTCTACGCGAATTATCACAATATAATTCATAGTAGCTTTTTTGCTTATACATGTTTAAAAATACTAGAACTTAAACAAAAAACTGACACTACACGTATCTCGCCATCTGGCCCACTAGTGGGACTCTACGGTGGGTAACCGCTAAGATATCTTAGCGGTTAACCACCGTAGAGTTTATATCACCTGAGGATGCCTCGTGTAGAGGCGAAACACAAGTCGTATTCTTAGCGGTTAGCCACCGTAGAGTCTATATCACCTGAGGATGCCTCGTGTAGAGGCGAAACACGTGTCGTATTATCGTCAGTGGTGTGTCTTGCCTAGTGTGGTGGTGTTGGGAGTAGCGGTGCTGGGATTAGTGGTGACGGGGATAGTGCACGCAATTGAGGGAGGGCGGGAGGTGCTCTTCATACTAGGTAAGACACATCATTTTATTTTATAACGCGGATATTTGCGAAGTAAATTTTTCTAAAAGCTTTTATATAATGGATTTCCGCAAAGTAACGCCTGATTCTATTAATTATAATATTCGTTAATGTAGTATAAGTACAAGTAGAAAATTAAATAGAAATTGCACGGTTGTAAATGATTATTGTGACGTAGTATGATGGGTTTAATGAATTTCAAGATACGGGGATGGCTTTTGATGTAAAAGACAAACTTATTTGAGACTTCCTTTTTATAGAATAAGGGAGACGAACTAGCACATAATTCCCATGATGATAAATGGATGCTATGACAATAGATATCTGCATTTATCGTCGTTTGAGATTGAATTCAAATGCAGGTGTGTTGTCACCCCTGAAAACTAAGATTGAGTGCCTCGTTATCAGTAAAAAAGGTCTCCAATCCTCCACTCTCACCATAAGAAACATACCATCATTATTCTGCTTTTTTACGATAGTATAATGTGAGAGTGATGTCACAATCTCGAGCCGATCCATTCGTGCTGCATAATTTCAAATTAATCCAAATATTTGTTTTGCCATGGACTGTGAATATGTTTTACAGCTATGTATGACTAGCAGAGCCGTGAAAGCTCAGATGGTTAGCGCTTGCTGTAAATTTCAACAGAACGCGAGCAACCCGAGTTCGATCCACGCCGCCACCATAGAAATTGTTAGTTGCAATTTTAGTGCTGATTTACCACGTGCTAAATGATGAAGGAAAACATCGCAAGGAAACCTGCATATCTGAGAAGTAAGAAAAAAATATATTTCGAATACAAGTGAAGTTCTCCAACACGCATTGGGACAGAGTGGTTTTTTTATAGGATAACGAGCACACAGTTCACTTGATGGTAAGTGGTTGGTGCTGCCCATAGACATCTACATCTATCCTCGATTATGAATCAAAATACAGATGCGTTGTCACCCGTGAGGACTAAAATGGAATGCCTCGTTTCCAGTAAAAAGGATCTCCGGTACTCTACACTCACCATACGAAGACCCATTCATGCTACAACAATTCTATTAATATAGCTGCAGCATGGCTCTACCACGTAAAAAATGTGGACACTTACTGTCCCAAAAACCCTCGCAAAAATGAGAGGAGTCCTGTACCCAGAAGTCGGACGTATATAGGCTGTAATCTTAACCTAACCATAACCTTACATGCTGCAGAGTGGTTTTACCAAATTAAAAATATTTTAGGAAACGGCAAAGACAAGACAACTCAACATACACTTGACGTAGACTAATCAAATATAGACTATACATTTCGTAACAATTAATATAATGTACTAGTACTTTCGGTAATGAATCATGGAACAATGCCACGAATTGTTTTAAGATTTATCTCATATTGTACTTATAATTTACATTAACCAGCTTAAGAAAAATTATGTGTTTACGGTACGGTATGTACGGTAGTTGAGTTTCCCGTGCAATTGTGTTGCAAATTGTTCCACCAATCGTACAACAAAATATCCCACCAATTTTTGTATATTAAATAATACCGTAAAATGTAGATTGAAACGCGTAAAAATGGGTAATTTTGAAACTATATTTTATAGATAAAGACAATATTTTAGTAGTTCTACGCTGCCTCCTTACGACATATAAAATCATAGGCGGCTTTTATGAAAATATATTTCTAGAGAAAGGAAAAAAATAACATGGGCAAAAAAGGATCCGTCCAGTAGTTTTTGTTTGAATCGTTAATAATTGCTGTTACAATAAAAGAAAATACTGTCAAAACTTAAAATTAAAACAAAATTTTGCTTCAATACTCTGTATATGCCATATTGGAGCTATGATAGCTCAGGGTCTAAGCGCTCACTGTAAATTGCAGAGTACAAGAATTTTATGTACTAACACTACTAAAGTTGTAGATTGCAATTTTAAGTGGCGTTTTACCATGTCTCTTCGGCAAAGGAAAGATCGTGAGGAAAACTACATGTCCAATGAATACAATTTTTTGAGGGCATGTGACGTCTGTAAGGCTACACTGTGACTTTTTAATACATGTGACATTTTATTGATATATGATATTCCCCTTATGATTAATAAAATCATCTGCTACCATTATGAAAATAAAGTTTAAAAACTTAATCATCTGTTTTTGCTACCACAGTGTGATATAAAGTGGTATTTATGTTACCCAGAGCTATAAACTATCTACATATACAATTTCATTAAAATCCGTACAGGAGTTTTCGGTATATCGTGAAGACACAGACAGACCGCTTCAGTATTGCTTGCGTATGTAGGTACCTTTTTCTTAAAATATAAGATGAAAGGCTTTATTTGTATATTATTGATTGTATAATGTTATGTGTAAGTATGTGTATGTACACATACTTATTAAGTGGCGAAGCTTGCGAAGTCACTTATTGATTTCACGATGTCTGTCCGTCTGTCCGTCTGTCCGTCTGTCCGTCTGTCCGTCCGTCTGTCCGTCTGTCCCACGATTATCTCGAGAACGGTTTCGAATTTATAAATTCTGTTTTCAGCAATCGATTACTGATCACCCAGGCATCTGAACCTCCTATTTTGAAACTGACTGCTCAACGGCAACCGTTAGAAACCGCTACAAAGCTGATTGCTTCGCCACTTTGCTATGCTGTTAGCTTGCTAGGTTTATTAATTGTTTAAATTGCGCTGACAAAACAAGTTTGTAGTTGATGATTGTAGTTGATCGTGCTTTATTGTAGCACTCTGCAAGAGAGAGGGATAGGGGGCAATCTTTAGAACATATTTCTTTAAAGAAATTGTCTTTGCAACAAATTTATGTGTACATATTTATTTATCGAAATATTAATGATCAATTATTTAAATAAAAATAATTTTAAGAATGAGACTAACATTTTGAGCTCAACAAGTCCTCTAGTACTAGCCACAATAATCCTCTAGTACTGGCTATAGTCTAATTATAATGAAATTAAAGATGGCTCCATATTTACTTTGTGCAAAGCAATCACTGCATTAGCATACTGGTTACTCATTGCATAACGTAATTTAACAATTGCGTTAAAAACGTGTAAGAAGGATAAACCCACAAACACCCTTTCACATTTATAATATTATTAGGAGAGAGCAACTATTTTTGGAATAAAAATAAAAATACGTATGGTATTAGACACATCAGTTACTAAAAGGTAATCAATGTTGATATAATATTACATTAGCATCTTTTATTGGCCTTCCAGCGAAGTTATTAAAGATAATTATAAGGGACCGCAAAATGAGTGCATTATGTTTTCATAAAATCATTCGCAATGCCTTTTACATCTTTTGACCTTTTCTCAAAAAATATTAATTGCAATCTTTAAATTGGGAAAACAATATGTTGAAATCATTCCGAAGAAAATTTTCGATGTTCTTATTTCTTTGAACGCGTAATTATACTTTATTTTTGACAAAGGTACTTTATAAATTATTCAATAAATTAAAAATATGGGTTGATATAATGGGAGATTTAATAAACTATGTGTTTTTTTAAGGATAAGGGTAACAAGCGAGCACAAAGTCCACCTGATGATAAATGGTTGCTGTGGCCAATAGAAATTTACATCTACCCTCCTTTGCGAATAAAATGCAGATGCGTTGTCAGCCGTGACGACTAAGATGGGATGTCTCTTTTCCAGTAAATGTAGTAAATGTTTTGTTAAATTGAAACCGTATAAAAAGGGTTATTATGGTATAAATGAATACATGGTTGATAATAACCCTTGGGAATGAGGTGGTCGCTTTCAAGCTGTTACTAAAATAAATTTTGTACTTACATAATTTGTAAAACCATTAATGTAAAATTTACTTTAAAAAAAGTCCCGCTGGGTTTCTTGCTGGTTTTTCCCAGGACAGTGTTTTTTTTGGAACCAGTGGTAAAGTAAAAAATCCAGCAAAGTGCGATTCGGACTCGCACACCGAGGGTTCCGAACAAATCCGTAGGTATATAAGTTTAAAATTATTAAAAAATATTTTTATTATATGATGTAACTAAAAATGTATACTATTCACAATTTCTGCTTTATCTGTCCTATAATTAGTTGCTGCGTGCCAAATTTGAAGATTCTGAGTTCACGGAAAGTACCCTGTAGGTTTTGATTCCCTTGCGAATGTCAACAATTTGCGACATAAACGGCTGTATCTTTGGATTGCGTTGGCTTAGAAGTTTGATTTTTTTCTTTTTTTTTATTTGATTTCAAAGTTCCAAGGGACAGTAAACTTGAGTATTTGATGTAAATTTCAGCTTGATACCTTCACGCGTTTCTGAGAAAAAGGGTCTTGACCGACAGACAGATAGACAGATGGACAACAAAGTTGTAACACGAAAATTTTCGTGTAAATTATTTTAGCATATTTATATTATTACATTCGATGAACAGACATCAGTGCGCCATCTAACGTCATTAGTCCGAAGTAACTAGAAATGTATATTGATGAATCGAGCTAGCTAATTGCATGCAATTGACCTTTCGTGTTAGTTCGAAATCCTACCACGGATCGACGGTGCCGCGTAGCCCAAGGGAGGCCTAGTCTTTTTGAGCGAGCCGTTGTAATGATCGGACACGCATATATAATTTTTGAATCGAAACGCCGGAACATGAATTTAAAGTGACGAGTACTTGGGCGTACGGCCCCTTAAACACAATGTCTACAGGCAGTTTAATGTGTTGAAACACATCATCCCATAAATTGTAAGTACTTAATGTTTTTGTCTTCTTAAAAGCACATGTGCTCTAATTAACGGTACATGGTATTTCATAGATTCTTTTGTCTTGTCATAGGGGTCCTTAGTCCTTACTTTGAGTATGGTCCATTATCAAGTTTAACTATGTGAACGAGGCGAGGCAGCTTCAACTGGTGGCTATATTGGGACTGGGCGGTCTAGAGACCGCGACCGGAGTACACCTGGAGGACATCTGTTACCTCACTGCTTCGCCGGATTGACCATAAACAGTGTAATATTGTGTAATCCACCAGGTTAGTCAAAACCTCAGTTCCCAGTGTATTTTAAAGTGACAACTTGATATTTGGGGCTATCCGTATGAACTTTAGAAGGAAATAAACTACTTTTTGTCTGTATATGTAACTTTGAATTTTCATTTACTAAACATCCAACAACAGGCGCCCTGGGATACTTTTATTTTGATACTCGAGTCTCTTAACTCTCCGATGATCGTAACCGGTGAGTAACGCCCCAAAAAGTGTTATAAAGTGGCTACCCAACGTTGAAGCTTAAGTTGCTGGATGTTAGTAGATGAATTAACCTTAATTGTAATTATTTAAGCTGTTAAAAACCCATTTAATATGAAAACTTAGTGAAATATAATGTTAACATTTTTTCGATGTAGGTAGATTTAAGTAAGCTAAGTAAGTTTAACTTGAATGTGATTTATATGTACTTAAATGAATTAAAACTTAACATAATAAAAATATTTGTGCTATTTTAAGTAGATATTTTTAATATCAACCAATTTAAGACTCTTTTGTAACCGTCAGTACATTTTAACAAAATGTCGATCCACAAGTATATAGACTCATTACATAAAGATGAAATCAGATATGAACTCGCCATTATTGGTGTTTCCACAGATGAAAATGTAACCACCGATGCAGTGAGGAAGCAGATCCGCCAGGTGTACAAACTCGCACGCCGTGGAAGCATGAAGTGTGAACCACTCCAGTCACCCAGTATAGCCTCTGAACTAGAGATCTGCACCCCAAAGGTCGAACTTCTGGAATCCCAGCTGCAGGCGGGTAAAGTAGATGATCGCAATTTGACTCTTAAACTGTCTCGTCGTGCAAATTATTTGATGGATAGGCTGGCTCGTATCTCTGAAAGTAGTTCGCATTTGTCAGATCTTCGTAGTCGTTTGATTCGCATTTTGAGTGTCATAGACGGTGAAGATAGCGACACGGATAGTGAATACAAGGAAACCCAGGCACAGCCGTCTAACCAGAAAGTGGAAAGTAACGTGATCTATGTGAAAGATAAACCCTTGAACCTAAATACATTTAACTTAAAGTTTGACGGAACCACGTGTGTTCGTGTATTTATTGAACGGCTTGAGGAACTTAAAGAGGCTCGCAACATTACTGAAGCTCGCATACTTTCAGCTTTTTTTGATCTTTTAGAAAACTCTGCTTTATGTTGGTTTAGAAGTAATAAGCATAATATCCACTCATATTAACAATTACTGAAATGCTTAGGGGACGACTTTGATATTCCCGATTTAGACTATAAACTATTAAATGAAATAAGGCAGCGTACACACGCCAGACACGAAACGATAGTAGTCTATCTTTCCATTATGCAGGGAATGTTCTCGCGACTCACTCACCCGTTGTCGAGTAGACAACAACTCGAAATCTTGATGCATAACATTAGACCAGAGTACATGAAAGATTTAGCTTTACATGATATAACCTCTGTAGACAAACTTAAACTTTATTGTAAACAGTTAGAAATTGCGCGATCGCGTGCGGAACAATTTAGTGAACCTAACTTGAATAACTTTAAAATTACAGCGGACTCAAATAAACAAATGCCGCGATCTCACAGTAAACAAGTCTCTGTGCTGAATGAAGCTGGCTCTTCGAGGCAATTGGATAGGAAATGCTTTAGGTGTGGATTAAACACTCATTTCACTAATCAATGCAATTCAAAAGAGTTAGTGTGTTTTAAGTGTGGATTAAAAGGTGTTAAGCGTACAGATTGTAGTAATTGCAATTCAAAAAACTAGTTAACACGGAACTATCCAACACCTGTAATAAAAATAGGTCTTATACGTCCAATAATGAAGAGGTAGTATTCTGATTAAAAAAAATACTAGTGATATAAGACCATACTTAAAATTAAAAATATTGAACTTACAAGCTTTTGGCTTATTAGATTCGGGTGCAACTTATAGCATTCTTGGAAATAATGCGCATTTGATCTTTTTAGAACACGGATTTCAACTCAACCGGTTTGACACTGAGCATTACGTAAGAACTGCTGATGGTGCGAGATTGCATTGCTTAGGGTATATGTCCTTACCTATTGAATTTAACAATAATTTCAGAGTGATCAATTTTTATGTTGTTGCACAAATAACTTCACCTATAATTCTAGGTGTTGATTTTTGGCAGGTGTTTGACTTAGGGAGTGACCTTGTATCCGAAGTAAAGTTTGACCGAAAGTCGGAGTCACCAATAAGTAATAGCATAAATTCGGTTTCTCTTAATAAAGGCCTTGAAGAATACGAGTCTTTATCCATAGAACAAAAACAAATCATGGATAATTTAGTCCAACCGTTTGATACAATTAACACAGTTAAAGTAGGTTTGGGACGTACCAGTTTAATTCATCACGTCATAGACACAGGGGATAGTAAACCTATTAAGCAAAGGTACTACCATTATCACCTGCTAAGCAACAAGCACTTGAAAAAGAATTGGATAGAATGCTTAGTTTGGGAGTTGTGTCACCTTCACAGTCAGCTTGGAACTCACCTGTAGTAATGGTTCAAAAGCCAAATGGGGACCTAAGGCTTTGTCTAGATTGTAGAAAATTAAATGCAGTTTCCAAACCCGATGCGTATCCTCTCCCGTATATAAGCAGCATATTGGATCAGCTCCGCGACGCGAAATATCTAACGTCAATAGATCTTTCCGCTGCGTATTGGCAAATACCCTATGATAGCGAGCAATCAGCTGATAAGACCGCGTTCACAGTGCCACGCCGGGGGCTATTTAGATTTAATGTAATGTCGTTTGGCCTTGTTTCTGCGTCAAGCACAATGCAGAGATTAATGGATAGGCTATTTGGTCCCGAATTTAACAACAAAGTATTCTGTTTCCAAGATGACATAATCATAATATCCAGCACTTTCTCAGAACATGTGCAGCTCTTGCATAAGGTCTTCGCAAAACTCAGGGACGCAAACTTGACTGTAAACATGGATAAGTCTGTCTTTTGCCGTAGAGAACTTAAGTACTTGGGATATTTATTTGACAAACATGGACTTAGAACTGATCCGGGAAAGGTAGATATTATATTGAATTATCCAACTCCTACTTCCGCTAAAGAGGTTAAAAGGTTTTTAGGCATGGCAGGCTGGTACAGGAGGTTCATTAACAATTTTTCGAAAATTAGTAAACCGTTGAATAAATTAACTAGCAAAAATTTCCGCTTTGAATGGACTACGGAGGCAGATGAGTCATTTAACCACTTAAAAACCGCTTAAGTGTCTGATCCGATACTTAAATGTCCAAATTTTGATTTGCCTTTTTCCATCCATTGTGACGCTTCCTCAGTGGCTGTGGGCGGAGTCTTAACCCAGACTTATGACGGAGTAGAACATCCCATGGCATACTGCAGTCGGTCTCTTGCCAAAAATGAAATTAATTTTTCCACATCGGAGAGAGAACTTATGGCCGTGATTTACGCATTAGAGCAATTTAGATCTTATGTAGAAGGTACAAAGTGTAAAATAATAACCGACCACGCCTCGTTATTATGGTTTTATAAATTAAATAACCCATCAGGTCGGTTAGCCAGGTGGAGCATGCGATTGAGCCAATTTGATTTCGAAATAGAACACAGAAAAGGTAAATTAAATGTTATTCCAGACGCACTAAGTAGGATTCAAGTTGATGCAATCGCTACGCCGGCAACCAGTGATGCGTGGTATAGACATGTATACGAAGATTGTCAGGCCAACCCTCGCAAATATCCCCACTTCATGGTAAAAGACGATAGATTGCTTAGGTACTCTAAAAATAAATATGAGTTAACGAATGAGTTTAATTGGAAGTTAGTGGTACCCGAGGAAGACAGGTTAGGTATTTTAAATAAAGGTCATGATGAACCAGTTAGTGCTCATTTGGGTGTCTTTAAAACCCACAAGCGTCTTAGTCTTAATTATTACTGGCCCAGCATGTACCGAGATGTGAAAGAATATGTCAAAAAATGCGAGATATGTAAACAATACAAACCCGTCAACACGGCTAGACCTGGTTTAATGAGAAACCCGAAGGAGGTTAACAAACCCTGGGAGGCCATATGTTGCGATTTGCTAGGCCCATTTCCGGTTTCTCGCAATAGGAATATTTACTTAATTGTATGTACAGACTATTTTAGCAAGTATGTCATGTTGCATCCTATACGGACCGCAACAGGCGCTGCGGTCGCTAAGTTCATAGAAGAGAAAGTGTTCCTAGTACATGGCGTATGTAAAACTATTTATATTGACAATGGCCCACAGTATGTGTCTAATCAGTTTTGGCAACTGTTACATAAATATAACGTACCGAATATCTATTATAACCCGCGTTATCACCCACAGGTAAATCAAGCCGAAAGAGCGATTAGGAACGTAGTTAACGGTATATCATGTTATGTAGGTACCGAGCATAAACGATGGGACGAGAACATCCCACAGTTGCAATGCGCACTTAATTCAGCCGTGAATGATACCACTAAGTTTACTCCGTATTTTCTTGTGCATGGACGGGAATTCATAATAGATGGAATGTTACACAGCTTAGATAGCACTCAGCCAGTTCAAAGATCACAAGTAACTCTCGGTGAACCACAAGCATACAGTAAAAAATTAGCGGAATTAGACACCATATTTAAAAAGGTACAAAAGCATATTAAAAATGCTCATTCTATAAATGAAAAGTACTATAACTTAAGAAAACGACATGTTGAGTTAAAAGTAGGTCAGATTGTTTATAAACGTACCCATTACCTATCTAATGCCTCAACGAGATTTACGGCTAAACGAGCACCAAATTTTCAAAAATGTGTCATAACAGCGAAATTATCACCTTTAGTGTATACCTTAGCCAGCATGGAAGGTAAGACACTAGGTAATTTTCACATAAAAGACATCCTTAAACAAGATGACTAATAGTTTTGTAGAATGTGAGTGAAGAGTATGATTGAGTGAAAGAATGTAAGAATAATAAACATTTTTCAAAATTTATTTCCACCGGTGAACTTTCTGAGATAAATAAGCTGTGATTGTATTGATGAACGAGCGATACATAAATAGAAGGTCACCTTATGTTTTGAACATCGGCGCGAGTTAGATAAGAACTTGTTTTTTATGCCCGCACTCTGGACATTTTATAAAAAAATGCCTACCAGGCAGTGCGTAGCATTACTTAAGCCGTTTCTTTTAACTTAATATGATTAAACGTTAATTCACTTAACTTAATGCGAGATAGATATTTAACTTAACTTAATACTTAATATGATTTGCAAATCACTTAACTACTCAACTTAATAAACAAGAACACGTTCGTTTTTCGACTACTTAGAGAAAAGGCAAGTCGAAACGTAAACATCGTGTGTAGGCTTAGTGCACTGTAGGTATTCGTTTCTGTCTCGTGATTTTACGTCACGGACCGCATAAATGGTAATAGACTATTCGCGCGTAGGATTCGGGAACGTAATTATTCATAGGTAGTTGTATTTTACTAGCAAAAAAAAAATAACATGTAGGAATAAATGTAAATAAAGTTGCATGCCATTAGATTAATATAGGTATAACAATTATTGCAGTATTTTCTAAATTACAACACAAGTAGGTAAATTTGTGGTAGTGTTGTTTTTGTGTCAACAACACAAGTAGGTAATTACATTTTGAGGTTAAATTGTTTAGTAGAATATAATGTTACTAGGTATACAGATACAGAAATGAAAACTAGGTAATAAGTAGAGTAATAATGAGCCTTGTGTAAGATTAAACGTCGTAATTAAGTGATTAAGTGATGGCTTGGTACTTGTCAGTTGTTGGTGCATGGGTGACTTGGAATTTACTATCTGTGCGAATATTTTGAGTCAGATTGGATTAGAGACACATTACAACTTCTTCACTGTCTTTGGTATTCAGGCGTTGTTCTGCAGGTGGCACGAGATTTCTTCGGAAAAAGTATCTTCATTACGAAGAACTTTTTAACCCAAGCAAAGGGGATGTGTAACAGGCAGTTTAATGTGTTGAAACACATCATCCCTTAAATTGTAAGTACTTAATGTTTTTGTCTTCTTAAAAGCACATGTGCTCTAATTAACGGTACATGGTATTTCATAGATTCTTTTGTCTTGTCATAGGGGTCCTTAGTCCTTACTTTGAGTATGGTCCATTATCAAGTTTAACTATGTGAACGAGGCGAGGCAGCTTCAACTGGTGGCTATATTGGGACTGGGCGGTCAGGAAACCGCGACCGGAGTACACCTGGAGGACATCTGTTTCCTCATTGCTTCGCGGGATTGACCATATACAGTGTAATATTGTGTAATCCACCAGGTTAGTCAAAACCTCAGTTCCCAGTGTATTTTAAAGTGACAACTTGATATTTGGGGCTATCCGTATGAACTTTAGAAGGAAATAAACTACTTTTTGTCTGTATATGTAACTTTGAATTTTCATTTACTAATCATCCAACAACAGGCGCCCTGGGATACTTTTATTTTGATACTCGAGTCTCTTAACTCTCCGATGATCGTAGCCGGTGAGTAACGCCCTAAAAAGTGTTATACAGTGATCCTATAAGGGTTCCGCTTTTTCCTTTGAGGTATGGAACCCCAAAAATGCCTTTCAATAAAAATTTACACATGTGTTCTATATTGAATAAAAATTATTCTATTCTATTCGATTCTATCTTACACTCACCAAACGAAACACAGCAGCGTTAAGCTGCTGTTTTACGCTGGTATTCTGTGAGAGAGTGGTCCTCCGCGGTAGAACCAACTCATTCGTGCTACAACTGTAGATACTATTGTTATAGCTGTAGCATGGCTCTACCACGTAATTATTTTTGAAAAACCTCAATCTCAATTTCATAATTGCTGCTGTATTTCTATGAATTTTATTATGTGGGTACACTTTTTACGTGGGTACGAGTGAAATAAGTAACACACGTTGTGATCTGTCTCGTGCAATTTATATTTTAAAAATAGAAATTAGGATATTTTAATATGTCACACATATATGTAATATTCATTTGCTTACCAATCTTGATTCCTTGATATATATTATCTTTAACTTGCTGTTTATTAACTCTGCACTAAACCTATGGGAGCCCTCAAAAGATCCCTGTCAGCCATGTCAGAACTCTTCAATACTCGTATGAATGAGTTTCAGCAGAACTTACAAAGGGTTGGCTATAGATATCCGGTACTTGATTTTGATTACGTTTTCAATTTAGGAGGCTTGTCTGGGCTTATCATGAACCTTTTACACTATTTTTGATTGTCGGAAATGAGTTTTGAATTAATTACGATAAAAATAAATTTCACTAAAAATTCTGTATAACGAAACCCAAATATGACATTTTGTATAGTATTATGAGATAAGATGTCAATAATCGATGTAAAAAAGTGTAAAATGGGACGGTGTTGACGGCCGTAATTTGAGCAACCGTAAATGTCAAATATCATATATTATCTACGATGTCAAATGTCACTTGTTATTCCGTTTTTGGTCACACGAATGTTCTCTTGTGCTTAGTGTTGTGTTTTCCCTGTTTTTTCGACGACTTCTGCTCTGTTTTGAACTTATTTGATTTAAAATTACATTGTTTCAATTACTACTATCATAGCAGAGTTTAGAGAAACCGGACTTTATAGATAAGATAGATCGAATTTGTACTAAAACTGAATCAGAACACCCCGACTCTACGTAGTCTTGTTTGCCCTACCCCTAGGGTGTTTTTGTAAGCCGTAGGCACGGAGGGAGAGCAGTCGCCGCTCGCTGTAGCAAATCGCAGGCCCCTGTGTGAGCCGTAGCGGCTGAGGCTGGTCGCCGAAGGCATCCAATAAGCCGAAGCTGCGGAGGTGAGCATGGGTGCCTGTGATTTGCTACGCAAGGGCGAAGGGGCTGCACTTTCCGCAGCGCCAAAGCCGTTGCAGAAGTAATTTTGTGTCAATATTCCTGTGTAAAAAGTGAGATTATGATTTTAGAAAAAAAAATATTTCTCATAAACTATACATTTCCGCAACGGGGATAGGGTAGGGGAGGCTTCCACTGAACCTGCCATCGCCTTAGATGTCCAAAAGAAAAAAATGCAAGACCAGTTCTTGTAAAGTTCCAGAATGTCCCAGTCGTGATCAAGTTTGGTTCTTAAAATAAAACTGAAAGGCACGGGTGTCACTATGTCTGAATTCTCAACAAAAGATCATCACATGGTGTTCATGGTGGCCAGGCAGAAATTTGGCATAAGTAACTGCTGGACTAGGGATGGTTATATTCATATTATCGCTTGTGACGGCTCGCTCTATCAAGCTGAATCGCTGGCTGAGCTCGAAGTCATCCCAGTAGCACAAGCTGATGCTTCCCAAGCACAGACGGCAGTCGATGGAAGAAGTAGATCTCCTGACAAGGTAGCTCAACACTCCAAGAGGGCAATGAAGAAATGATGGTGATTTAGTCTATAAACTTTAGTTCTCTTTAATAAACCGTATGTATATCACATTATGCTTTCCATCAATATTTTAGTGTCTTTGCATTGTACTTTTTGCTAACCTGATTTCTTTTCCTTTCGTATCTGTCTGTCAGTCTAATCTTAAGTGTAAAACAAGATTTAAGAGTTAATTAGTAGATTAGTTGGTACAATGTATCTCCATTACATAAAAGTACTATTTGATATCTATCTACGCCACTATGAACTTTTTTGTTTTGATTTTACTGTTCTAAGTTATGTACGCAAGTGTAAGTAACTATCCAAGAGCAAATCTTATCTGAAATTATTCCGATGATATCCCGGACGTCAGTCTGAGCGAGATTAGAATGGCTCTCCAACACCTTAAAAGCGGCAAGTCCCCGGGCGAGAATGGAACTACAGCGGAGCTTCGGAAAGCTGGTGGAAAACCGGTACTTGAAGTCCTTCAGAAGCTCTTTAATTCCGTCCTCCATGGGGCACTACTCCGGAGGCGTGGAGCAGAAGTTAGGTGGTTTTGTTCTTCAAGAAAGGCGACAACGCTCTCTTGAAGAACTACAGACCGATTCCCCTTCTGAGCCGCGTCTACTTGCTGTTTTCGAGAGTCATTACGAATCGTCTTGCACGCAGACTTGACGAATTCCAGCCTCTCGAACAAGCCGGTTTCCGAAAAGGCTTAAGTACCATAGATCTTATACACACCCTCAGGAAAATTGTACAGAAGACAGAGGAGTACAATCTGCCACTTTGCATTGCGTATGTGGACTATGAGGAAGCCTTTGACTCCGTCGAAATTTGGGCGCTGCTGCAGTCCCTTCAGCGGTGTCAAGTTGACTGTCGGTATATTGAAGTGCTGAAGTGTTTGCACAGTAGAGCTACAATGGCTATCCGAGTACAGAATCAGAGTACGAAACTTATCCAATTGCAGAGAGGTGTAAGACAGGGTGACGTTACATCCCCGAAACTCTTCACCGTTGCATTGGAAGGCGTTTTCAAGCTACTGGACTGGAAAGTATGCAGTATTAACATCAATGGCAAGTACATAACTCACCTTCGATTTGCCGACGATATAGTCCTTATAGCAGAATTGCTGGAGGACCTAAGCACTATGCTCAATGACCTCAATAGTGTCTCCCAACCGATATCTCTAAAGATGAACATGGACAAAACAAAAATCATGTTTTCCTATGCCGCTACTTGTTGGGAACACTAAGCTCGAAGTTGTTGACGAGTATGTTTACCTGGGACAAATAGTCCGACTAGGTAAGTCCAACTTCGACCGAGAGGTCAATCGACGGATTCAACTCGGCTGGGCAGCGTTCGGGAAACTACGACACATCTTCTCGTTAGGCATACCTCAAATCTTAAAAACGAAATTTTACAACCAGTGCGTGTTGCCAGTGATGACTTACGGATCTGAGACGTGGTCCTTCATTACTGGCCGTATTAGGAAGCTCAAGGTCGCTCTGCGAGCTATGGAGAGGGCTATGCGCGGGGTTTTTCTGCGTGATAAACTTAGAAATGAGGATAACCGCAGTAGAACCATAGTAACCGACACAGCCCAACGGATTAGTAAGCTGAAGTGGCAGTGGGCCAGCCATATAGCTCGAAGAACCGACAACCGATGCGGAAGAAAGGTACTCAAGTGGCAGCCTCGTACCGGTAGGCGGAGTGTAGGGGCGACCCTTCACTAGATGGAGTGACGACCTGGTAAGACATGCAGGAAGTCGATGGATGCAAGTAGCTCAGGGCCGTGCTTTGTGGCATTCCTTGGGGGAGGCCTATGTTAGGTATCCATTTGAATTCGAGTCTTTCTTGGGGTCCCCAAATTAATGCAGTAAACCGTAAAATGTTTGGAGCTTATGCTTCACTCCGGAGGCTTAATTACTTTTTACCCATTGCCACCAAAATTACGCTTACACAATCTTTACTAGTCCCTATCCTCGACTATGCTGACATTTGTTACCTTGATATCACCGAGGAGCAACTTAACAAGCTTAAGCGACTCTAAAATCTCTGTATACGGTTCATATTTGGACTACGCAAATATGACCATGTCTTAGAATACCGCACTAAGCTCAAGTGGCTCCCAATCCGTCTTCGTCGGAATACTCATTTATTTTCTGCTCTCTACTGCGTCTTATTTAATATATATGGTCCTTCCTATCTAAAATAATGTTTTAAATTTCTCAGTTCCTATCATAATTTTTCTTACGATCCAAAGAAAATCTTTCCCTCCAATGTCCTGTGCACTCCTCGACTTATCATGATAAATCATTCTCTGTTCTTGGGGTAACACTTTGAAACTCCTTATCCCAGGCAATTAGAAGTGCTCAATCCTTAAATGTGTTCCAGAAACAGATTAAAGAATACTATTTGTCTCTCTAACCGCTCTCACTTCCTCCGCTTAATTATGGTCATTGATCTGCCTGAAGAATGTTGTCTTTTTAATGCATAAGTTTGTATCTTTATTTTATTGTTTTGGTTTTTATTTATTTATTTTTTTATTTTGGGGGATGAGTCGCTCGCGTCCGTAGGCTTCGACCACCTAACCCTAGGCCCACCCTACACGTGTCCCCCGGGTGGTGCTAAACGAGCGACAAAGCCGAAACGACAGACTCGGCTCCTCGCCGTGTGGTAGCGGTGTAAAATCTACCACCCCTTATGTCGCACCATGAGCCAAAAATTGAATGAAATGGCCCCGAGTTCCCGGCGCCCCTTTAATGGGGCAGGGGTGCGAAGAATCTCCGGGAGGAAAACCGGCGACGAGGTTCGCCACCCGTCACGTCCTGTCTCCTGGAGGGGCGAAAAGTGGATTGCGGAGGCCCGTCTGGCTACGCTGAATGTATGTGGAGCAATGAATGATAAGATGGATGAAATATGCGAAATGATGAATGATAGAAGAATAGATGTGTTATGTGTGAATGAGACGAAACGAAAGGGAAGAGATGTCACTGCACATGGTATGTATACCGCTTACTGGTCTGGTGTAGACGAGACCGAGCGGGCATGCCAGGGTGTCGGTGTCATCCTTTCAGAAAGAATGGGTCAATGTGTGAAAGAGTATGAATGTGTAAGCCCAAGGCTGCTGTGGATACGAATGAAAGCGGGCTTAAAGAAGTTGTTTGTGCTTGGGGTGTACGCCCCAGATATGTCTAAGCCCACTTATATCCGAGAGCAGTTTTGGGACATGGTAAGGCTGGTGTTGACGAAATGCAAGGAAAATGAAAGTATTATTATGTTAGGAGATTTTAATGGAAGGGTTGGAGTGAAGAGGTCTGGTTATGAAAGGATATTAGGAGCGTTTGGTGATGAAAGAATAAATGAGAATGGTGAAGACCTCCTCACCATATGTGTGGAAAAGAATCTTTTTGTGGCGAACACTTTCTTTCGCCATAAGAGGATTCACATGTATACATGGGAAAGAGGGGATGATAGAAGCATGATAGATTTCATAATTGTGGATGGAAGAATGAGGAGCGCAGTGGTAGATACAAGGGTTTACCGGGGGTCCAACGTAGGGACGGATCATTACTTGGTCTTATGCCAAATTAATGGTCTATTCAAGCGTTGGCGGCATCGGACATCTGTGTCTACCCACTGCGTTACTGCGTATAAGAATAGAGAGGCTACAAGATGAAGGTGTGAAAGAGAAGTATAAATGCAGACTGAGAGAAAATATAAATGTGTTGAATGAATTTAGTATGAATGATTTAGACTTGAAGAATGTATGGAATAATGTTAAAAAAGTTTTGGTGGATACAGCCACCGAAGTATGTGGTGTAAGTAAGAGAACGAATGAAAGGAAAAGTAATACGTTGTGGTGGGATGATGAGGTACGGATGGAAGTTGAAGCAAAGAAGAAAGCATGCTAGATTTACTAGCAACTAAAGCTGGTAATTCCGGCGGTATGAATGATGAGATTGAAAGAAAAAAGGCAGACTTTAGACGTAGAAATAAGAGAGTAAAAGAAGTTGTTGAAAGGAAAAAGCAAGAAAGGACAGATAAGAATGATAGAAGAATATCTGATAACTTCCAGGCAAATATTAAAATGTTCTGGAAGCTCGTAAGAACTGCCAGGGGCAATTCAAAACAGCCTAGAATGAATGCTATACGAGACGAGAATGGCTGCATGCTGAATGATGAAGTTTCGAATTTAAAGAGATGGAAGGAATACTTTGAAAGCGTGTTTAAGAGTGAAGAGTCGTCTGAAGTAAGTGAAATAGAAATTCCGGAAGAAGAGAGAGGTAGAGAAATAAGTGTAGATGAAATAGTGAAAGCAATGAAAAGCATGAAAGCAGGTAAGGCAGCCGGATATGATAGAATATCACTCGAAATGCTAAGGGCTGGAGAGGGTGTAGTTGCAGGCCTGCTGTACACCTTGTTTAATTTATGTTGGGAAACTGAAGCGGGTACCGGAAGACTGGTGCAAAGCCGTTATAGTCCCAATATATAAGGGAAAGGGGTCGCAGCAGGACTGTAAAAACTACCGTGGTATCAGCTTGCTTAGCATTGTGGGTAAACTGTATGCTAAGGTGTTAATTGAAAGAGTTATGGAAGAAACTGATGGAAAAATTTGGGATGTGCAAGCTGGATTTAGAAAGGGGATGGGGTGTACGGATCAAGTCTTTTCCATGCGCATGATTGCGGAGAAATTTTTGGCCAAAAACCAGAAAGTTTTTTGTGCGTTCATGGACTTGGAAAAGGCCTATGACAGAGTGGACAGGAACGTGTTATGGCAAACACTGACCTCATTTGGGTTGAGCGCTGGTCTGATACAGGCATTGAAGTCTCTATATAGGGACTCTAATGCCTGTGTCAGGATCAACGGGGCTTACTCGGACTGGTTTGGCATCCATAAAGGTGTCAGACAGGGCTGTGTGGCTTCCCCGTGGCTGTTCAACCTATTTATGGACAGTTGTTTGGAAAATTTGAAAGTAGAAGAATGCGGGTTAAGAATGGGTGAGTTAACCGTCAAATGCCTTTTGTACGCCGATGATCAAGTCATACTTGCGTCTTCGGCGGCCGAATTGCAAATGATGGTTACATTAATGAACAGGACATTAAAAGAAAAGGGAATGAAAGTGAACGCAAGTAAGACGAAAGTTATGGTTTTTGAAAGAGAAGAAAGTAAAACGATATGTGAAATAAGAATAGAAGGGGAGTTGGTAGAACAAGTAGATGAGTTTGTGTATTTGGGATGTGTGTTTAGTAAGGATGGTAGATATGATAAGGATATAGAACGACGAGTGAATGCAGGAAATAGAGTGAATGGGGCTCTACACTCTATTGTGAAAAGTCAGAATGTGTCCAAAAAGGCACGTATGGCAATTCACAATGCTGTATTAGTGCCTACTTTAATGTATGGTAGTGAAAGTTGGGTGTGGCAGAAGAAGCACGAGAGTAGAATAAATGCTGTAGAAATGCGGTCATTAAGGAGTATGTTAGGGATGAATCTGAATGACAGAGTGAGAAATTGTTTAATAAGAGAAGAGTGTGGTTTGCAAGATGATGTTGTGACCAGGATTAAGAAAGGAATGCTTCGGTGGTTTGGTCATGTAGAAAGAATGAATGAGGAAAGAGTGACAAAGCAAATTTATGTTGCAGAGGTGAACGGCAGAATCGGGAAGGGTCGCCCTAGGCGAAAGTTTATCGACCAAATTGGCGATATATTGAAAATGGGCCAAATCAAGAGAGTACCTTTAACCGACGAGCGTGTATGCGTAGGTATATGGATGTGGAGGAAGCGAGAGAGGTTTGTCAGGATCGTGCCAAATGGAAGTCCATAGTCTCTGCCTACCCCTCTGGGTGACAGGCGTGAGTGTTTATGTTATGTATGTTTTGTATGTTTTTTATTTTAGTGCACCCTACCCATTGTTCTTTTTCTTATTTTTATTTATTTCTTCTTCTGGGTTGTCTGGAAGAGATTGCTATGTAGCAATAAGACCGCCCTTTGTATTTCCCTCAATAGTTGTTTATTTTTTATTTTTGATGTGTTTATCTATTCTTGGTGTAAAATAAAGAGTATGGTATTGTATTGTATTGTACGAGTATGTATGCAATTACTCTATGAATATAATATTTCTTCTTCTTTTAAGTTATGGTTTCTCTTGATAAATAATATTATATATTGTTGACTTTTTACGGATTTGGTAAAGTTTGTCTGTGACACTGACATTCTATTAAAATAATATGACCTTGAAAATATTTTCAGTTTTTATGATGAACCTTGTAAAAGGATTTGTAGTATTTTATTAGAAAATTTGGCAAATTATTACATTTGAGATATGAATGAATTACTGACTTCTAATTGACTTTTACCGTATTGAAAAAAAGTAGGGTGTAACAGGTGAACGGAGTAAAATCCTATGGCACTGATATTTTAAATTATTTAAAAAAAATCAATTAATAAAATTGATCTATCAATAAGTACTACAAATTTGGAGTAAACTTTCCATACTAAAAATTAAAAACAAACGTTTTGAAATAAATAAATAAATTAATTAAAAAACTATCGAAATTAAAATCATACGCAACCTATTTTACGAGCGGCAATTAATATAAATAAATTTGTAACGCGATATTGCCACTGAACCCGCTGTAGGCCTTTTTAATGTTCTTTCCTACGTGCAAGTGCCACCCGCGCATACTCACTTGCGTTCCGCGCTCTTGCTTCAGTTTTCAATCACCTACAATTAGTCACGGCGTGACGTCGTATTGTTTATGTTTCCACGTGTGTATCAGGCGCCCGCTGGTAGCTAGCATAAACATGTATCAATACTCTAATGTCGAGTACCTAGCATGGTGAGATTTTATGTCTTATCTGGTGAAAAATTAGACGGGTGCGCGACGAATGTACTCAGAAGGACACCTACAATCGTTGCGCAGGGGCAGTATACCTCCCCCTCAAATTTCCAGCACTGATTTTATTTTACGGACGCATCTCAGCACTTACGTGATCATGGCCAGTTTCGGCTTCCCAGTCATGCCAGAGACAGGGGCTGGCCACCCTTGTAAAGACACATTGAAGACGCCATATTGGACTACTTCCAACGATACCCGAGAAGGATCAACCGACAAGCAGCACGTCAGTTTGGCGTAAGTCAGTATGTGCTATGGAAACTACTATTTTCAATGAATATGCATCCATACTATATCTCACGCGAGCAAGCTTTGCATGCGCCGAAACCCGGACCACCCGCAGCATGACGGATGTCCAGCTCATTACGGACGATCTGTACACGCATATATGGACTGCAAATTCGGTGATAGGTGGGTAGGTCGTGGTGGGTCTATGAACTGGTCGGCGAGATCAACAGACCTAACACCTCTAGTCTTATATTTGTGGGCCAAACGTACAAGATAAGTACTTATTAGTACTTCAAAGTTATTATAAATTATTCCGTTTCACAAAGCGAAAATTCAACTTATGCACATTAGCTGTTTTAATGCCGGCATCAAATGAATACCTTAATTTCACCGATTTTGTAAGTTTAGTATTTTATTATAGGTTTATTATACCAAAATAAAAAAAAACTAAGATCAAGGAACACAGAGATGAACAATATTTTAATAGTACATTAAGAATCTACTCATATAAAAAAGTGGCGGTTAAGAATAAATACTACCTCAAACCTTCCCGTAGGTATCGTGGGTAGCGACAGTGGGAAACAGGCAGGAGATGGGCAGCAGCATCTTCCTGATAACCGAAAAGTACAATTAAAAAAACCCGCTCGCCAAGCGTGGCAATTATGGCAACCTCCCCCAATAATGAAAGTAACGATGACATAGCCCCTAGTCCACGGTGGGCCCGCTATTCCTGGCAACGGTGGTGACCATGGTAACAGTGGTGCAAGAAGTGCTTAGAATCTTCGGTGAAGGTTCGGTTGCCACCTATAATGACTCAACCTGGCAACATACAACACACGCATCCGGAGGACTGTTAAGAAGATCCTGGTGCTGGCAGAAGAGATAGACAAGTTGCGCTGGGATATTATAGGATGGTCTGAGATCCATAGAGAGGGTAAGGGCATGGTAATCCTTGAATCCGGCAACTTGATTTATCACCGGGAGGGCGACCAGCTGTCCCAAGAAGGTGTTGCACAAGTCTCTTGCTAACAACGTTGTAAAGATTGGGAGTGTGTCGACGAGCGCTGCATACTTTATACTCAGAATCACCTTTTAGCTCTTTAATTCCGTCCTCCGTAGTGGCACTACTCCGGAGGCGTGGCGCAGAAGTGCGGTTTTCTTGTTCTTCAAGAAAGGTGACAACGCTTTTTTGAAGAACTACAGACCGAATTCCCTTCTGAGCCGCCAGGCGAGGATAAAAATTCCGTTTCCGAAAAGGCTGAATTACATCACATCTTCTCATCAGTTATACCTCAAAACTTAGAAACAAGACTATACAACCCGTGTTTTGCCTTTGATGACCTATAGAAGTGAGATGTGGTCCTTTACTGCTGGCCTTCTATGCTCGGGGTATCTCTGCATGATAAACGTGAAAATGAGGATATCCGCAGTAGAACCAGATTAAACTACATAGTCCAGGAAAATGTTTAGCAATGGACCGTCCATATAGCTCTAAGAACCGACAACCGGTGGGTAGAAAAGGCATCGAACTGGTGGACGAAGTGTAGGGCGTCCCGCCACTAGAAGGACTGACGACCTGGTAAGACATGCAGGAAGTCGATGTATGCAGGTGGCTTAGAACCGTGCTTTGTAGTATTCATTGAGGGAGGCCTATGTTCAGCAGTGGATTTCTGAGGGACTGTAATGATGACGATGATGATTATATAGTTCAGAGTTTGGAATATTGTAAGCTTTTAATAAACGATTACAACATTCTTCCCATTTATAGGTAATGAGTGCTTACGTTGCCTACTTACACTAGTAATAGGTATACATAGGTTTAAACGTCAATAAAGCTCATACATAATTGATAAATTGAAGACGAGCTATCATAGCGTCAGTTCTCTGATATTCAATATTTTAAGTGTAATTGGAATTGGAATTGTATGAACAGCTGAATATGCATATATTCGATGAAACCATACGTATGTATTAGTAGCGACCAAGTGAAAATTTTGTCCTAAATAAGTACGATAATATTCCAGGCGTCAGTCTGAGCATCATTAGTGTTCATTAGTAGTCGTGTTTCATAACCTTAACAGGAAATGCGGGCCGAGAGACTTGAAAATTAGGTATTTGAAGAAACATTCGCTGTCGCTCTACGAGTGCTCATTGTCCGATAAGGACAATTGCAGATTCGACAGAATAGCCTAAGTAAAAAGAAAAATTTGAGATTTGGCTCTCTACCATTTCCTCCTCCAATATTGAACTAATTTAAAAGATATTTATACATTAATAAGATATTTTATACACTAAATCAGAAGGATATACACTGTGTATCTTTGTTTTTTTTTTCAGTATTGATTATCAAATTAAACTAGACCTCTTATGGCAAATTATGTGTTAACACATAATTTGTCATCAAAAAGGAAAATGTAGGGACATAGAAGTGGTTAATATTTATTTTACTGTAAAAACTCATTGCTATAAGGGCATGATTGAGAAAGAAAACAGGCGAGAGCGTTTGTATGGAGAAAATACCACCTGCATTTCATATTAATAAGGGAAATCACAGAGTAAGGATGGAGTTAGAGAGAAGTCAGAAAAAGGAACACGTACATCCTATTTTATGATTTTAATATTTAGCAACATAAAAACAAACTCGTTAGAGTATGCGTAATGTGTTTTTTTCGTTTGTTATGGAAATAAATTTATATAATTCGTTTTCATCTAACGAATATTTTTTGTAAAGAACAACAGAACAATTTTATAATTTTATCAAGTTAGTCACTGACTGGCAACACCAGTGTTGCCAGTGATGACCTATGGTACTGAGACGTGGTCCTTCACTGCTGGCCGGATGAGGAAGCTCAAGTTGGCACAGCAAGCTATGAAGAGGGCTATACTTGGAGATTCTCTGTGTGATAAACTTAGAAATGAGTATATCCGCAGTAGAACCAGAGTGACTGACATAGTCCAACGGATTAGTAAGCTGAAATGGTAGTGGGCTGGCCATATAGCTTGAAGAACTGACAACCGATGGGGAAAAAAGGTTCTCCAGTGGCAGCCTCATACCGGCGAATGAAGTGTAGGGCATCCCCCCACTAGATGGAATGACGACCTGGTAAGATATGCAGGAAGTCGATGGATGTAGGTGGCTCAGGACAGTGCTTTGTGGCATTCTGTGGGGGAGGCCTATGTTTACCAGTGGACTTGTGAAGGGCTGTAATGATGAGTCACTGACATTTCATTTTATTTATTTTATTAAACTGAACAGACAAACGAACTAAAGTGCACCTAATGGTAAATGGCTACTGGAGCCACCTGTAGGATACCTGGAATCAATTCAAAACAAATAAAGTTTCAAATGAGTTTCCACCTCTTAGGACTAAAATGGAATACCTGACATCCTGCAATTAGAGTTTATGTTCTTCATAAATTTTGAATTTTTAAAATAATTCTTATCGATTTTCTTTAAAATTAAATCAAAGTCTCACAATCTCGTAAATCAAAGTACAGGCGCAAATAAGCCATTCTTTCCGTGTTTTTCAAATTACATCGGAGCAGTTTCTCACAGTTATTTGGAACCTAACTCAAGAAGCCTTTTGTAATATGACAAATATTTAGGATTCACTAGATTCATAGCCCGTTGTCTTAAACTAATAGGCTAATATCAAGATTTTGGGTATGTCGTCGTAATTTTGTTAACAAAATTGGTTGCATTTTATAAACACCTTTTTTGAAAGGTGTGATAACTCAATATATAAAAAGGCATAAGAATATAATTAATATTAGGTGTTTTCGAATCAATTGAATTACAGTAAAAGGGATTATAAGGGAAAATATTTTCTACTGCTAATTGAGGGACCAAACATTTTCGACCAGCTAATGGTGAGAAGTCCGTTTAACATCGGTTCTTCACGTTAGTTATATAAATGATCGGAGGTCCGGGAAGTCTACAGCCTGTAAACAGTTGGTGAGGATCGCTCCCGTCTTTACATCAGATCTTATAGACCGCAAGACTTCAAGATACTACAAATTTTTTCTCTCTAGATCGAAAATTAATCATTTTTAGCTGTAGATAGATAGCCAGCGCTAAATATGATAATATTGGACCGTTGAAACTCTCAAGATCGTAAGTATTTTAGAATAATTGAAACATGATAAATGTAAAAATAAATATAATTAATCGCGATTTAATCTGTAACCACCTCGTTACTTGACGTGGTAAAGCCATGCTGCAGCTATATTAGTGGTATAATTGTAGCACAAATGGGTCGGCTCGACCGGGGAAGAACCACGTTCTCACAGTATACCAACGTAAAATAGCAGCTTGACGCTGTTGAGTTTTGTATGGTGAGTGTAGAAAACCGGAGACTCTTTTAACTGGAACCGAGGCATTCTATCTTACTCCTCACGGGTGACGACGCATCTGCATTTTGAATCATAATTGAGGATAACTGTAGAAGTCTATGGGTCTCAGCTTCCACTCACCATCCAGTGGACTGTGTGCTCGTTTGTCATCCTTATTCTATAAAAAAAACCTTCTCAATACGATGTTCGGTGATAGATACTCTCATGCTGCGACCACATGGACTATCAACCTTTCTGATTTCGTTTTGAAATATTTAGTGGCATATATTACTAAAAAAATGTAGTGACAAGTTTGAACATTTTTCCATACTATGAACTTCAATGTTTCTTCTTGGATCGCTTTACTGTTTACTTTTTAAATTAAACTATAAAATTTTACCGTCGATAAAGTTTTTGGTGCGGTAAGGTTTATGTGCAGTACTTGGAACTGTTGTGAGCATGTGAACATCCAGACGAATTGTAATTCGTCTGTACGGCAAAGGCATGCGGGAAGTTGATGCACACAGATGGCTCAGGACAGTGATTTGTGGCATTCCTTGGAGAAGACCTATGTTGAGCAGTGGACTTGTGATGGGCTGTAATGATGATGATGATGACTAATTCTAAAGAACAGTTGAAAGCAAGTATTTTAATTGATGTAATAGAAATGTTAATTTAAACCAAATATTGGATTAGAGCGAGTGTTATAGTACGCGCTTATGGACGCCACTGAAGTTCTTGGTCTGCCTGGGTGATAGAACCGCAATATACGTCTGCCATGCAACACATATATGTATACACATACATATATAAATTGCAGCTTTATTGAAATAACGTAAATTATAAAGAAACAATTGTACTTGTCAACCTGTTTGCCATACTCTTGCGACCGCAATAGGTGTCTGCTAATATTATTTTTCGATAACTTTTATTGAATATTTCAAGATGTCAAAGCGGAAGACTTATTATTATCACGTTTGATTTTTAACACCTGAGCGTCTCTCGTATATCGACCGCCGGCCAAACTAAAGAGACCCCATTTCATGTACCTCAGGGATAGGGCATTGACTGAAAAAAACGTGAAGCTTATCGAAATACCGTAAGTCTGCCGCTCACTGGCTCTTAAACTAAAATATACTGGACTCAAACCCACAGCGCCTAGCACTGCAACTCATTTCTAAACCACTGCACCACGGAGCTTTCAAATTTCAATAATTAAATTACAAAGGTAGAGAAGCAGAAAGGTAATTGATTTTGCAATGCTCTTCTATTATGCTGAATAAAATTCCAAGGCACGTAATCCAAATGCACGATGAAAGTTTTCTTATCTTTTTCGATTTTAAAACACTTTAATTTTCAACAGTGACTTAAATAACGGAACTGATTAGACACTGTTTCAAAATTAAACCTCAAAAATATTACAAGGGATCCATTATAGACTTTGATAATGGAATTTAAAAATATGCATCAAATTCGTTTTGTTATAACGAATCCGTTCTGTAAGGTTTTATTCCTGCCGGTATTACTAATGAAGTTGTTTGTATTTATTTTGCAGCAGAACGTTATAAAATATACAACCATAAATAAAAAGACTACCACTGCTACCGCATTTCAGCTTAATTGTAATATTTTATGTGAATCAAATCACAACATGAAAATAAAAATTTACTAGGTAAATCAGCCGAAAGCCCGATTAAACAAATTTTGCTAAAGTGTAATAAATAGGGTTTCTTGTGAGCATACCGAATATTCAACACATGTATATTTTCATAACGAGTAAAATCTGATGACATTGGTAACATCAACATACAAGTATCATCATTTTTAAATTAATATCCGTATTTTTTTCTATATCAAAAACGTGGGTAAATGTTTCTTTTTCATCTTTATCAGCATGTAAAAGTCCACTATACCAGGATTTTCCATAATCGCCACTCTTGGCTGGCACGCATTGGCGATCGTAGTTTTAGATATCTTGCAGCTCACTTTCCGGTGTGAATGAGGGATTTTATGTTTTGCAAAAATAGAATGATTATGCCAACCTCTTTAATAGAGCTAGTCTTTTCCAACTAAGCATATGTTTATTAGAGTGGTTCCGTAATCCTTACCCAAAAACGAAGAAGAAAAGTGCCATGAATGCTCGCTGTGTTTCTAAGAACATTCGTAGCACAATTTTTGGTGCAGGATGTATATTACATATTTCCTTTTGTGTTTGGGAGTTCACCTTCAGCGTTTGAAGTCAGTTGCAGGTGTCCATGGGTGTAGAAGCCGTTTACAATCAGGTGGACTAGATAGTCACCTTGTTACCCTAATGCAGGCAAAAAAGTTGTGATATATAAATAATGTTAAATGGCCTGGGTAAAAAAGCGTAGCGCGCGTAAGCGTAGGCGTAGACGGATCTACACGTTTGTATCAGTGAAATCTGAGAGAATTACAAATTAGGAGAGTCCGCCCCATTGCTTCGGTGATGATTGAGCGATTTCAATCAAAGTTTTCTTGCAATGTTTCCACCATGCAGCACTTGGTAATTCCGATAAAATAACTGATAACAGTTTAAGTTTTAACAGCGGGACTGCGAGTTAATCGCGCACAAAAAAAAATTAAAAGCTAGCGCTTGGCTCCTGGCTTACCACGGATTCACAATGCCTGATACATTTTTTATGGTCTACTACGATCAAATATAAAATAATAAATGTACTTTACATATTAAATACACAGACATACAAAATTATCGTCATCATCATTACAGCCCTTCACAAGTCCTCTGCTGAATATAGGCCTCCCCCAAGGAATGCCACAAAGCACGGTCCTGAGCCACCTGCATCCATCGACTTCCTGCATATCTTAGCAGGTTGTCACTCCATCTAGTGGAGGGCAGGCGTGTTCGCAGCCTGAAGTTTTGCAGGGGGTAACTAAAATAACAGTAACAGTGGTAGAGCCACGCGGCAGCTTTTGCTGTCTCACGGATGGGCCAGCTCGAACCGGGGTGGTACCACGACCTCACAGAAAACCAGCGTGAAGTAGAGGTTTACCTCTGCGTTTCGCTTGGTGAGTGCAGGTGGCCGGAGGCCCTTTTTACTGTAAATGAGGCATTCCATCTTAGTCCTCACGGGTGACAACGCATCTACATTTCGACTTGTAATTGAGAATAGATGTAGATGTCTATGGGCCGCAGCAACCACTTCCCATCAGGTGGACTGTGTGCTCGTTTGTCACCCTTATACTATAAAAAAAATATGTTGAGTAAATCAGACTTTATTGCACAATTCACAATTTTATAGCACACATTATAAAACAAATGTAGATCTTCTATTTTTATTGGCAAATCAGGTGATAATATTTGAGACGTCTGGGGCTATGAATGAATATGTAGAAGAGCTAAACCTGTCAGCCTCTCTTCTAACATATTTGCTCTCAACCAAGATTTTACATGTCTTAGCGCAAAAAATGATCTCTCTAGCTTATAGAAAGAGGTGCCAGAATTTTCAGCAGTCTTTTTTTATGGGATAAGGGTGACAAGTGAGCATACAGTTCAACTGATGTTAAGTCACAGAATACCAGCGTAAAGTAGAGGTTTACCTCAGCGTTTCGCTTGGTGAGTACAAGTGGCCGGAGAGCCTATTCTCTCCCCCCCCCATCAACATGGTAGCGGAATTAAACGAAAGACTACCCCAGGTACCAGCACCCCTGGTGAATCCCTCGCTGAGCATCCACGACCAAGCTACTCTACTACTGAGCGTGGGTACTCAGGCTGCCCCGCAAATTGGGGAGAGCAAGCGACTTTTACTGCTCGGGGCAAGCGGAGCAATAAAACCAAGGCGACCCCTGTCATGCTATCCGTGAATTTCTGCAACATCAGAGGACTTCATTCGAACCTAAACGCCGTCCACTACCATCTCGAGACGGCGAAGCCGGCCTTGTTCTTTTTAACCGAGACTCAGGTGTCCTCTCCGGCTGATACTTCATATCTCTCCTACCCGGGGTACAAATTAGAACACTCCTTTGTGCTCCAGGTTAACGAATGAATCTACTACGAAGAGTGCTCTGAGGAATTGTTCGGATTAAACCCAGCCCCAAATTTCACGAACGCACATCTCGTCAAAATTCACAATACCATCCTTATTATCTGGATGCTTGGCAGTCCAAGACTGTGCGTTTTACTAGGCATTTTCTTCCTTGTACAACTTCTCTGTGGAATTGTTTACCATCGGCAATTTTTCCGGACCAATACGATTTAGGAACCTTCAAGAAAAGAACTTATACCTTTCTAAAAGGCCGACAATGCATCTGCAATTCCCCTGGTGTCGCGGTTGTTCGTGAGCGGCGATAGTCACTTACAATCAGGTGAGCCGCATATTCGTTTGCCCCCTCTTCAATATACATCTATCTCTATCCTCGTTTGCGAATAGAATGCAGATACATTGGCAGCCGTAAGGTCTAAGATGTAATGCCTCTGTTCCAGTAAAAAGCGTGTCTGGTTCTCTACACTGACCAAACGAAACACAGCAGCATTAAGCTGCTATTTTACGCAGCTATCTCTGATAGCGTGGTCCTACTCGGGTGGAACCGACTCAATCGTGCTACAAATATACTATTAATATAGCTGTAGCATGGCTCAACCACGTATTATTTTTATATTAATATTTGTGTAGAGATCATCGTCGTAAATTTCGATTGTAGAAACCACACACTTAGGAAATTTTGTATTAGTATTTTCTCTGAGCTTTTGTATTTATACTCTCGTTTTTATACTCTAGGAACACTCAAGAAATGGTAATAACATTATGATACTTTCTTCCCATTAAGAAAATCTTCTATATATTCAGATTTTTGGGATAAAAGTACCTAATTCGAACAGGTTTTTTGTATCCGCAGAAAGTAGGTGCTGTAAGTTAGTCATTCTGCTATCTATCAGTAGAATATATACAGTCCTCCGAAAATATTCCTTGTTGTTTGCTTGATAATTATCGCGAAGTGTCTGTCAGAAGTTTTTTGAAGATTTTGAAATTTGACGTGTACGATTTGGGGGGGGGGGTGTTCATGTCCCCTGTGACCCTCCATTTCGGACCGCGCCTGGTGGGGGGATGCCCTACACTTCGCCTGCCGGTACGAGGCTGCCACTCGAGAACCTATTTTCCTCATCGGTTGTCGGTTCTTCGAGCTATATGGCTGACCTATTGCCACTTCAGCTTACTAATCCGTTGGCCTATGTCGGTCACTCTGGTTCTACTGCGGATATCTTCATTTCTAAGTTTATCACGCAGAAAAGCTCCGAGGATAGTCCTCTCCGTAGCTCGCTGAACCACCTTGAGCTTCCTCATACGGCCAGCAGTGAAGGACCACGTCTCAGTTCCATATGTCATCACTAGCAACACGCACTTGTTGTACAGTCTTGTTTTCAAGTTTTGAGGTATACCTGACGAGAAGATGTGCCGTAATTTCCCGAACGCTGCCCAACCAAGTTGAATCCGTCGATTGACCTCTCGGTCGAAGTTGGACTTACCTAGTCGGGCTATTTGTCCCAGGTAAACATACTCGTCAACAACTTCAAGCTTAGTGCTCCCAACAATTGCCGGCATAGGTGTGACATTGACATTAAACATGATCTTTGTTTTGTCCATATTCATATTAGAACTATCCGTTGAAGAAATACTATTGAGGTCATTGAGCATAGTGCTTAGGTCCTCCAGCGATTCTGCCATAAGGACTATATCGTCGGCAAATCGAAGGTAAATGAGGTACTCGCGATTGATATTAATACTGTATCCTTTCCAGTTCAGAAGTTTGAAAATGTCTACCAATGCGGTACAGAGTTTCGGGGATATGACGTCACCCTGTTTTACACCTCTGCAATTTGATAGGTTTTGTACTCTGGTTCTGTACTCGGATAACCATCGTAACCCTACTGTACAAACACTTCAGCACTTCGATATACCGACAGTCAACTTGGCACTGCTGAAGGGACTGCAGCACCGCCCAAATTTCGACAGAATAAAAGGCTTTCTCATAGTCCACATACGCCAGACATAGTGGCAAATTGTACTCCTCGGACTTCTGTACAATTTGCCGAAGGGTATGTATGTCGTCTATGGTGCTAAAGCCTTTTCGGAAACCGGCTTGTTCGGGAGGTTGGAAGTCGTCAAGTCTGCGCGCGAGGCGATTCGTAATGACTCTCGAAAACAGCACGTAGACGCGGCTCAGAAGGGGAATTGGTCTGTAGTTGTTCAAGAGAGCGTTGTCGCCTTTTTTGAAGAACAAGACCACCGCACTTCTGCTCCACGCCTTCGGTGCAATGCCACCATGGAGGACGGAATTAAAGCTTCCGAAGGACTTCGAGTAGCGGTTTTCCACCCGCTTTCAAACACTCCGCTGTAATGCCATCCTCGCCTGGGGCCTTGCCGTTTTTAAGGTGCTGGAGAGCCATTCTAATCTCGCTCAGATTAACGTCCGGAATATCATCGGAATAATGTCGGATAAGACAGACAATTTTTTTAAGACATATTGAAGGGTAGGTGATTTGAGTAGTACACATTTTTGACATCTTAGACTTAAATATATTTTAAAAATAGTTAGTTTGAATTTTATGTTAATTATTTACATGTATTAAATAACTACCTACCAGCACTTATTTCTAAGTATTTTCTCTAACATCACTGCACTGTTCAATTATTTTCACCACGGAAGCACTGAAAGGTTCACTAATTGAGATGTTAAAGTCATTTTCAGACTTATTATTTCATATTTAAGTAACAGAATGCAGAAAGTTTTTATCAATGGTAAAGGTTCTTCCGGCTCACCTGTACTAATGGGTGTCCCTCAGGGCTCGATTCTCGGCCCATTCCTATTTCTAATGTATATTAATGACTTACCTTCTCTTGACGAGGATAATCATGATATAGTATTATTTGCTGATGATACTTCCTTGATTTTTAAACTTAAACGTCAATCATTTATATGTGACGAGGTGAATAATGCTATATCTAAATTAGTGCATTGGTTTAACGTTAATAATCTACATTTAAACGGAAATAAAACTAAATGTATTAAATTTAAAACAACGAATGTTAAAAATCTGAGTAGTTTAAAGAATTAAATATATAAACTTTGGCTTCTGAGTATATTTACGAAAATTTAATGTATGTTCACAAAAACAAAGGTAGTTATAGTAAAAACAAAGGTAGTTATAGTCTAAACAGTGGTAGAGCCACGCGGCAGCTTTTGCTGTCGCACGGATGGGCCGGCTCGAACCGGGGTGGCACCACGACCTCACAGAATACCACCATGAAGTAGAGGTTTATTTCTGCGTTTCGCTTGGTGAGTGCAGGTGGCCGGAGGACTTTTTTACTGGAACTGAGGCATTCCATCTTAGTCCTCACGGGTGACAACGCATCTGCATTTTGATTCGCCAACGAGGATAGATGTAGATGTCTATGGGCCGCAGCAACCACTTACCATCAGGTGGACTGTGTGCTCGTTTGTCACCCTCATCCTATAAAAAAGGGTTAGGGTATAAAAAGGGTTATTATAATACTATAATAACCCTTTATATACAGTTACAGTTTTAACGTTTATACAAATGAATACATGGTTTATAATAACCCCTGGGAATGAGGTGATCGCTTTTAAGCTGTTTCTAAAATAAATTTTGTACTTATATAGTATGTACAACCATAAAATTTGCTTTAAAAAAAGTCCCACTGGGTTTCTTGCCGGTTCTTCCCAGGACAGAGGTTTTTTTCGAACCAGTGGTAAAGTAAAAAATGACTTTCAATAAGAATTACACATGTGATCTATATTGAATAAAAATTTATTCTATTCTATTCTATTCTATTTCAAAGTCAAATGGATGACTTTCAACGGGAACTGCAACAATCTAGTTCTGCTGCCTCAACTGCATCCTGGTGATTATAATGCATTTAGAAAATTCATCTTGGCTGCTTTAACATCTTCGCATAACCAATTAGATCTTCTGGGAAGAGAACTAGGTCGTAGTGAAATGCGTCGCCGCAGGAAGATGATCCTACTCCATAGAGTTCCGGAAAAAAATCTGAGGAAATTGCCACCGTCATAAGTACACTTATCAGCATGAAACTACAAGTTTCAGATTTCAGTAAAACATCCATAAGCCGCTGTCATCGTCTAGGACGCCCTTCCGATAAATCTTCCAGACCTGTGGTTGTCAAATTCAGTGATATTGTGATGCGAGACAAGGTTTGGTTCTCCAAAACCAAACTTAAGGGCACAGGTATTACTCAGTCGGAGTTTCTTACAAGGACACGCCACAGTATTTTTCTTGAAGCTAGGCGTAGGTATGGCGTAACCAAATGTTAGACCAGGGATGGAGTTATTAATATTTTAACTCCTGATGGCACAAGGCACCAGCTTAGGACCTTGTCTGAGCTTGACACAATATGCAACGGGTCAACTTCTGCCACACTCGCTTATCCAATTGTGGATGAGGCAAATAAAGCCACCAAAGATAAAAGTGCACCACAGCGTTCTAAGAGGGTCGGTAAAAAATGCACTTTTTTATTTAACATTATCATTTTATTAATTTTGTAGTCCTTATTGTTATAACTTTTCTTTTTTTTTCTAGTTTGATTTCTATCATCATTATTTGTCATTTCTAATCGTTAATTAGATAGTAAAATTTAATGATTAATAATCTCTTTTTGGAATGTTTATTATGAGTGTTATAATTTATTTTTCTGTAAGGTATGTAATTCTTAGTATAATGTTTCATTGGAATGTTTGTTATTGTAAGTTTTGCAAGAGCCTGGACTACTACAGCTGCTGGCGTACCACAAGGTGGCATATTGTCTCCTCTCCTGTTTGCAATTTTCATTAACTCTATAAGTAATAATTTGTCGTCTTCCTACCACTTGTATGCTGATGATCTCCAAATCTATACTCAATCGTCTCTTGAAGATTTGTCTAAATCAGTCGACACTATTAACGCTGATCTGACTTGTATTTATAATTGGAGTAAACGTTATGGTTTAAGGATTAATCCTGTTTTTTTTTTTATTTGAATTGACTGGTCTTCCCTACCTCCTATTTTACTAGTCTACGCTTAAATCCCTTACAGTAACAAGGTTAAAAGCCTGGGGTTGTATCTCGACTCTTGTATGTCTTGGACTTCACAGGTTAATGAGGTTAGTAGAAAAATGTTTGCTGCTTTAAGCTTTTTTACATAGCTTACTTAATTTTCTTCCCACAAGAGCTAAAGTTACACTCGCACAGTCTCTACTTCTACCTATCCTTGACTATGCTCACATATGCTCTCTTGACATTACCGAGGAGGAGCTTAATAAGTTTGAGCGCATTCAAAATTTATGTATTAGATTCATATTTGGGCTTCGCAAATTTGATCATATCTCTGAATTTCGCAAACAGCTCAAATGGCTCCCGATCCGCCTTCGCAGGAATACTCAAAATTCTCTCCACTTTGTATAGCGTGCTGTTTAACGCTTCCACTCCTCATTATTTAAAAGACCGTTTCCAGTATCTTTCCCTTACCCATAATCGGTTCCTTCGATCCTCTGTAAATCTTTATCTCTCTACTCCTTCGCATTCTTCCTCCTTTTTTAAGAAATCCTTTACTGTAACTGCTGTATGTTTGTGGAACTCTTTACCTCTCCACATTCGTCGTGCTTAATCTTTTCATTCTTTCAAAAGTCTTGTTAACCCATTTACAACGACCGATCGTTATAAAGATCAAAAAAAAGTATGGGGAATACCCTCAATTTAAAAATAATAACCAGCGGATAACTCTTGCTTATTGTTAACTAATCACTGCAGTGATCGTTTAAAAGTGTTTCGGTGTATAGATAATTATCTTATGATCATAATTTTGAAGTGCTTTTGTATTTTAATTCGTATTAGCGTAATTAACTTTCACAATGTCTTCAAAACGGTAAGTGTTTACAAATTAGCTTGACCTTGAATTTTATTTTATGAACATTTTTTATAAATTTATAACCTGTCTTACAAAACTGTAAAATAAAATTTGATCTTATCATATATTTTATAAAAAGCAAACGATATTATAATTGATGATCGTTTTAACGACCGATAGTAATTTGGGGATGTATTTATGACTTTTAGACCTAGGGATACCAATAAACCATTGTCACTCAATCAAATCATTGATGAATTGGAACAATTAGACGATGATGCTCCACTTCAAAAGGATATAATCATTTTACCACCAGATAACGCGAATGCTGATATTACAGATGAAGATTCTGGTGATGAGGATTTTCTAACTCTGAAAAATCTTCCAGGTTTTATATAGAACTCGTATAAATCTTTACGTTATTTTCTCATATCAGTAGTTATATACCTATATATATATTTATATTTTTCTATCTAGGTTCTCAGCTAAGACCTCATGCTGAGATAGAATACATGTGTTCCGACAATGACGACGACAGTGTACCCTTGTCTTCATTAGCAAAAAGAAGTCGAACCACCGAAGAACCCCAGATTGTATAAGGTCCTCAACCTGAGCGATCTACATCTAATTCAGCTCCAGTTATTAGCAGCAGGTCAGCCGTTCCTTTTGTTGATCCAACCGCACCAAAAAATCAAAATTATACTTAGAGAAATTGCCATAATCCTCAGGACTGACCGCAATGGCAAGAAAACCATGGGCCAAAACACCTTCAAACGCCCATGTATTACTTTGACTGTATGTTTGATGACTGTGTTATCAAATTATTTGTCAGATATAAAAATATTTACGCGATTCAAAAGAACAAAGTGGGCAATGTGACAACGAGTGAAATGAATTGTTTCCTTGCTATACTTCTTTACAGTGGATATATTGTAGTTCCCCGAAGATACATATACTGGGAGAAATCATCAGACGCTGATTTTAGTATTATATATAACGCCATGTCGAGGGATAGATTTACATTTATCATGACTCACCTCCACTGTTGTGACATTGCACAGATAACTACTGAAAGTGACAAATTTGCAAATTTGAGACAGCTTTTCGATATCCTGAACGAAATATTCCTAAGTATGGCTCCTTTAGAAGAAATGTACAGCATTAACGAGGCTATGGTACCGTATTATGGAGGACACAGCTGTAAACAATTTATACGTGGAAAACCGATTAGATGGTAATGTAAGTTCTAGGTTGGAGTGACTAGATTGGGATACTTACTATGGTTTGATCTGTACCAAGGCCATGCAGCAATTATTTCACCGGCTTATAGGCAGTTAGGTATGGGAGCTGGTGTGATTTTGCGTTTTGCTGATTATTTACAATTTCGTCACCCAGGTGTGCCTTGTAACTTATTCTTTGACAATTTCTTTTCTTCTATTCCACTCTTCCAGGAATTAAGTAATAGAGGGCTCAAAGCTACTGGGACAATTCGCGAGGACCGTACAAAAAAGTGTCCTTTGCCGTCCAATAAAGAATTCAAGAAGACAGAAAGAGGCACATTCAAGTACAAGTCTAGCCAACGAGGGCATATTTTGGTTTGCAAGTGGAATGATAACAGTGTGGTGCAATGAAAGGGAAGGAAGGAATGATAACAGCATCCAATTGTGAAAACATCGAACCCTTACATAAAGCTAAACGGTTCTCGCAGCAGTAGAAAAAATATGTATACATTGATCAGCCTGCAATTATAAAAAGCTACAATGAAAACATGGGGGGATTCGATAGGGCCGACCAAAACATCTGTCTATGTCGTACATCTATTCGTGGCAAGAAATGGTATTTCTCATTGTTTTGTCACTGTTTGGACATGGCCACACACAATGCGTGGCAACTTTAAATAAAAAAATAATGGGGGAGAGTACGATTATCTCACATTCCGGAGAACTATCGCTAGAGGAATCTTGGAAACAAATAAAAAAATGAGAAACGCGGTCTTTGTCCCACTTCTAGAACTTACAGGGAAACTTCACGCTACGATAAGGTTAATCATCTAGTAGAATACAATGACTCTCAGCTTCGATGTTCGCTTTGCAAAAAAACACAAACTTCACTTGTCAAAAATGTAAAATCCTACATAGGTAGACTTGTTTGTAAATTAAAAATTTTCAATTAGATAATAAAGCCTTTTTCATAGCAATAACTGTGTTTCATTAATTTAAAATATAATACAATCGATAAAGTGGTAGTTATATGAGCGTTAACCTACCTGCTTATTACTACTGGCCTACTATTACTATTACTATTATTACTGACCGCCTCGTTGATCTAGTGGTTGTAGTAGTGAGACTACTGATCATGAGGTCCCGGGTTCGGATCCCGGGTCGGGCCAAAAAATCAGTTTTTGAGTTTTTCCATCAAGAAATTCTCAGTAGCTGCCCGGAGTCAGAAAGTTGGCGGTGTTTCACCCCCGTGCCTCGGAAAGCACGTAAAGCCGTTGGTCCTGCGTCTGATCTCTCTCCGGTTGTGTCGGTTTACCGTCCCATCGGGCTATGAAAGTGAGGGAATAGAGAGTGCACCTGTGCTTGCGCATACACTTGGGCACTATAATCCTGTCCTGCACCGATGGCTAGTCTCCGTTGAGACTGGCCGCCGTGGACGAAATTCGGTCTGGAGGACATTATTATTACTACTGATCGTTAAAACGATCCGCATTTTCCGAGCTTTCCTGAAAACTCAGTATTTTATTGGTATTTTTCCATGTTTACTATATGCATCAAGGTAACCATATTAAAAAATTGTTGTAATTCGAGATAAAAAAGTTTCAGTAACAACTGGGTTAAATTGTATTACTTAGAACGCTATTACATAAATTAATTTTCCTTTTTCGTACTCTTTTCATTTAATATATTATATTATATCATACATATTCTTCACTTGTCTTTATTTGTATGTTTTTTCATACGAGGGTGGATTGAAAAGTACTCGGCCTAACCAAGAAAATAAACACATACTAAATCAGTTATATTTTTATTTTTCTACATAATCACCATCAAGTTCAATACACTTTTGCCACCTCCCCTTCCAAGCATTTAGACCGTTGAAAAAAAATGATTCTTCTTTAGAGTCAAAATATGCGTCTACAGCTGCTTTGACCTCCCAAGTGCTTTTTTAGGTTAGGGAACAGAAAGAAGTCTGATGGTGCCAGATCAGGTAAATACGGCGGATGCGGTAACAGTTCAAAGGCACAGTTGTGAATTTCAGCCATTGACTGTACTGACGTGTGAACACGGGCGTTATCTTGATGAAACAGGACTTTTCTTCTGAGCATTCCTCGACGTTTTTCTTTTATTTCCTCTCGTAAACGACGTAGTAAGGTGCAGTAGTAATCAGAGTTTATAGTCTGACCCCTTTCAAGATAATCAATCATAATCACACCTTTCGAGTCTCAGAATACTGAAGCCATCACCTTATTTGCCGACAAAATCGACTTAGCCTTTTTAGGGGGTGGTGAACCAGGTCTTTTCCACTGTTTTGATTGTTGTTTTGTTTCCGGTGTACAGTAATGAACCCATGTTTCGTCTATAGTAACAAAACGATTCAAAAAATCATCTGCATCGGCTTCAAATAACTCCAAACAGTCGCGTGAAATAGTCAATCGCGTCCTTTTTTGTTCAACTGAAAGCAGTCGCGGAACCCACCTCGCAGACACCTTGTGGAAACCCAACTCGTTGACAATGATGTTTTGAGTTCGTTCATAAGAGATGCCTATAATCTCGGCTATCTCTCTAATTTTTAATCTGCGGTCTCCCATTATTAAATCAAGTACTTTTTTAATATTTTCGTCAGTAGTTGACGTCGAAGGCCTTCCAGAGCGGGGTTCATCTTTCACACTCTCTCTACCACGTTTAAATTCTGCTATCCATTTTTTGACGGATGAATATGACAGAGCACAATTGCCTAATGTACTGATCATGTCATCATGGATGGTTTTTGATGATAGCCCCTTCTTATGGAGGTACTTAATGACGGCACGCTGCTCGATTTGCTCCATTCGCGGAAATTATGTCCGATGACTTTGTTAATAAATTTATAAAATCACAACTAATTATCGCACACGTTTCGAACTTCACACAATGAACTAGTCTGAACTGAACTAAATAATGTGGGTAGATTTGATTTTTAGAATTGAATGGATCTGTGTTAGGCCGAGTACTTTTCAATCCACCTATGTATTTTATATTTTTATTTTGTACGCCCCCTCTATTTTTAACTATTGTTTGCATCAGTTCTCCACACTAAGGTTGTCGGGAAGAAATCACTTTCAGAGTGATAAGACCGCCTGTTGTACATTTTCTAATTTAGATTTAACTGTATTCGTTTTGTTTTGTTTTTTGGTGTACAATAAAGAGTAAAATAAATAAATAAATAAATAAGACTCGCTTTTGGATCGTTACTCACACTTGTGTGTGGCTCCGACGACGATGTGTACAGCTGCCCATAAAACCTCTCAATCTCACTCAAAATCTCAGGTGTCCCGGAAACGATGCTGTCACACTCTGTCTTCAGCTTTGACAGTTGGCTCTTTCTGGCAGACAGATCTCTGGCAAAGAATTTTGGAGCCTTGGTTCCGCTCGATCGCTTCTTCAGTACGAGCTGTATTGAAGTTACGTAAGTCCCACCGCATGCATTTGGAGATCTGTCTGTTCAGTTGCCTGTATGCTGTAAAGTCTGTTGAAGAATGTAGCTTCATCTCCCGTCTAACAGCCATGAGATTAAGAGTGTGATCGAAAAGTTTTTGTGTTCTTCTGCGGCGAATCTTGCAAAACTTAGCTCCGACCGCATGGACAGTTTCCACGAGCTTTTCATTCATATTGTTTACTGCATTGCAATCTTCTAGGCACTAAAAACGGTTTTGCAGCTCGAGCTGAAAGGTTTCGGGACCTTGAAACAGAGCACGAGGGGGACGGAGCGTTGACTTCATTAGACGATACCTCTCTAACTTAACGCTTATGTTCAGTGTGTCTGTAACCATTCGGTGATCGCTACCAGTTTTCACCCTCGTGATCACGTAGACATCACTGAACAGTTGTCGTCTGGTCGCCATAATGAACTCAATCTCATTTTTTGTCGAACCATCGTGGCTCGACCAGGTCCACTTCCTGTGGGGCCGCTTCTGGAAGAGAGTTCATCATAAAGAGTTCCTCTTTCTCCATGAAGTCGGCCAGCTGCTGGCCCCTTGGGTTTCGTTGCCTTATTCCAAATTTCCCTACTTTCAGCTCACCGTTCTCTCTTGTGCCTAGTTTTGCATTTAAGTCTCCCATTAACACCGTATAATTGGTTTTGGAGTAATGCATGGCTCTAGAAATATCCTCATACATTTTCTCCACCTCCTCATCGGGATGTGCCGAGGTTGGTGCGTAAATCTATATGATCTTGAGCGAATATCGTTTGGTGATTCTGAGCTTATGGTACGCAACCCTCGTTGACACACTCTCAATCTTTACAACGTTGTTAACGAAAGACTTGTGGACAATAAATCCGACACCTCCTTGGGACAGATGGTCGCCCTCCCGGTGATAGAGCAAGTTGCCGGATTTGAGAATTACCGTGTCCTTCCCCTCTCTTTGGACCTCGGATAATCCTATAATATTTCAGCGCAACTTGTCTATCTCTTCTTCCAGCTCCAGGATCTTCTCGTCAGTCCTCAGGGTGCGTGCGTTGTAAGTTGCCAGGTCAAGTCTTTGTATGTAGCAACCGAACCTCCACCGGAGATTCTTAGCACCCCCTACTCCGCCGTTACCATGGTCGCCACCGTTGCCAGGAATAGCGGGCCGCCGAGGACTGGGGGCTGTCTCTTCGTTACTCTCACGGGGGGTATATTGCCATAGTTGCCACGCTTGGTGTTTTGCTATTATCAGAAAGATTCTACTGCCTATCCTATGCCTCAGTTTCCCTCTGTCGCCTATTACGACACCCACGGGAAGACATGGGGTAGTGAGTATTCTTTCCCGTCACAACACAGGGAAACAAACAAAATTATGTAACTAGTTTATCATTTGCAAAATTTTAAATAAATAGTTAGTTAGTTATTCAACGATACATTCGTGCAGAAATTTTAGTTAGGAGTATGTCTAACGTAGTACTTAATATTACATTTTCTCGGTATTTAGAGGCAACAGATGTTTTCATTATGCGGCATAAGTTAGGAATAGAAGAAATAGTAACAACATTAGTATAAATAATAGCGTTCTGCAAACGCAGGAACTGGGTTACGACTAAGCTTATTTATCCTCCGGTCTTTTTACTTTGACACTGGTTAAGCAAGACACACAAAAAACCAAAGTTAATTTATCAAGATAGAAACACCGCTGAAACATTGTTAAAATACTTGACATATTGCTACACAATAAAATGGTATAAACCTCGTTGAGTTTTAATGCAATAACATGTTTTACCATAATTTTAAAATGTATTAAACAACAAGGGTGCAATTAAGAACTTTTTAAGAATCCTGTGCATCTAATGTACATATTTATGACTAGATGATAAACATATATATAAATTACATTATATCATAAACTATTAGAAAGGAATATAATACATCTGAAACCATTTTCTTTACATTGACCAATTGACCTTTAATGTATGAAAGAATGATAAAGTATAGATATTATTGTATAAGCCTAAAAAATGTTTTCTTATTCGGTAACCGTATACTAAATATGAGTATATTCACCTAAGATATTCAATGAAGATTTGATAAGACTTAAATGAGGACATTGCGGATATTTATATCAAAAACGAAAGAATTATGACGATAAATTTGATATATTTATATGATTTATTATTTGCAATTTCAATATATGTATTTTGTGATCATATGTAACGCATATATTATTTCTATGTATGATACATATTTTATTCATATATTTAACATTCACTATATGCAAAGTTTTTGTATATTACATACATATCTAGGTACGTATCTATGTATGTATATTTGTATTTGCACCTACCACAAAATCTCATCACTCCACGGGTTGACTAGCTGAGAATGCCGTTAGCATTAAGTCCGCCCTTTGTTGACCTCTTATTAAGGTGTTGACAATTAGAATTAAATAATTAAATAAATAAAACTCAAATACGTTTTATAGTATACAATTTATGAATAAATTCGTGTGAATTCCTTAAAATGTATTTTTTTATTGGTCATAGCTAAATTCTTCAAAATATAGTTTTAAGAATCAATTCTTACCGTACGGTGTGTAGTTATGGAAACATAACCTCAATTCCCGCAATTGTAGAACAAAAAGCAATAATGGGTCAGACCAACATGTTCTAATTTGACAATAAAACCTTAATAGCTTTAAAGCTATGTTTATAAAAATAACAATAGTTTTTATTTCATCCAAATTGGTACAGAATTATGAAAGTTATAACGTTTTCAAATTTCGCAATTTTGAAGTTTCGCAATTTTTACCCGCTAGTTCTTTGTGACGTGACATCATAATCAGACAGATCGAACGCGCTGTAGGTACTTGCTAAGTACAGTACTAACCGCGCGCTCGGAAGTATACGGTCGTTTGTCACATATTATTTCGAATGTCAGAGTTCGCCTACATATTATATCGAATGTCAGAGTTAATGTCCGATTGACTGTATTAGATGAAATAATACTTATAACCACTCAGCTGTGAGAAACTCAAAATGAAAATTGTCATGTCTGTGTGGCTGAATTCAGTCACATCACAGACTCGGGTTATTTTTGGCCCTAAGTTTATAAAAACTGTAATTTCTCCAGTTCCCCCAACCCAACGACTATATAATAATTTTGATCTGATAATTTATGAATAATCTAATCTAACATGAATAATCTAAACCAATGTATTCAATATTATTTAAGATGAATAATTTCATCTAATAATCTAATCTATAATTACGAATAATGTAATCAATGAACTATTAATAATATTTGACATTTGTATGCCTATGAGGCTAATCACAGACTGAACTTTATTTGTGTTTAAATAGGACCTTTTTGTAAACTGTGAATCACAAATAAACTATTTGATTAGATTTATAAACTAAAGTATTGAACGATTATATTTATATTATATTTATATTATAGTCACGGTGTGTAGTGCTGTAAAAAAAAAGAAAATGGAAGCGGGCTTTGAAAAAAGACAGTCAGATAATCTGCCAAAAGTGGATATTTTTATGGTTGTGGAGTATTTTTCAGAAAATTATGATTTTTTATCATCAGAAATGCGTGAAATAAAGCTCTAAAGGTAAGTTACTAATAAAAGATTAGGAAAAGTATACAGCTTTACCATTGATTATAATTAGGCAGTAATACATAAGTAAGTATTAACTGACCGAACCAAGAGGTTGCACATGATTTACAACGTCATGAAATGAAAAAACTTACTTAAACTTACTAATTCAGTGAGTATTAATCAACTCGTACTGTTATTTAGCACCTAGTGACACGTGAAGAAATTTTGTTGGTTACGTAGTTCGTCAGTGGTTGCAAACATATTATGGTCCTAGTGTTACTTTGACTTTTTTATCAATATTGCCCTTGGTTTTTTGATTTTGTCACAATAATTCTGCCAATGTCCGGCCTTTGGTCTGTGAAACCTTGTCTTGAGGCTTTTCGATGGGAAAGGGGTTAGCGGTTGTTAGGTGAAAATGTGGATAAAAACAAACCAACTAAATACATGAATTGTGGACCACACAATATAGAGCAAACATCTAGTTATAGAAGAAGATTACTTTGACTTACTTTTGAATAAAGTGATTGCGGTATTACGTTGGTAGTTGGTACCTATTCTGTTTTAAAAATGCAATGGTCGCAAACATTCAATGCGTAATACTAAACAGATTTTGATGAAATTTTGTATTAAGATGTAACTTGACCTACAGAATTTTATCTTTTAATATCGGGCTTTTATTCCCACGGAACGTGATATAACAGAAATTAAAAAAAATACAGAAAAAAAGGTAACTGATAAATAAATAACATGACAAGAAAAATATGGAGTATTAAATATGGACAGAATAAGAAAAATATAACAATAAAGACTACTAGTGGCTTCGAGATGTCGATTTGTGACGTCACATCCCGATGCGGAGCAAAGCGTACCCTTACCGTAAAACCCTTACCGTAAAACACCATCAATATTTCAGTCATTTTTATATGTAGAAAAAAATAAGAATACCGTTGAATTCGTAATTTTTTATACAATTTTTTGATACCCTTAACAAAATTGGGTGGCCAGACCTATTGAGAGAAATTATACAAAAATGAACGTAAGTTCAACCTAAATATAAGCTGAGGCGGTCACTAAACGAAGCTGATACGTGCACTTGATATTTTTAATAAAATAAAAATAAAACGACTTATTTATTCTCAACCTGACATAAAAATAACAAGTCTTTTCATTTAATATAAGTTAGTAGTGAACCCTGTGAAGGTTTTGTTGTGGAATCTCTATAAGGTACACATTTAAATAGTGATATAGTGTCAGCTTTATGATATACTGTTTTTATCAAGCTAATTATTATGATATACGTTTTCGCCTTAACACAACCCTTATACGAATGTTTAGTTTTTTTATAGAATAAGAGTGACAAAGAGCACACATTACACATCTACATTTATCCTCGATAAAGAATTAATATGCAGATGCGTTGTCACTACTCAGGACTAAGCTAAAATGCCTTTTCTCCAGTAAAAAGGGTATCCTATAAAAAGTGTATCAGATTAGTTTTTACAAAATGATTTGTTTTAGCGTAATAATCACCTTTCAGTAGTTATACAGAGGTTTATATTTTATTTTGGTGTGGATTTATCAAGTCCGTATGGCTTCGTAAATACGATAACTTTAGAAAATACCAATTGTTCAACTCAATCTATTTTTAAAACTCTTCATCTATCACGCGGGAAGCTATTGAATGTAAATGGCAGTTTAATTTTGTTTTGTTTAGTTTAGTTAATATGTTTTGGCTGCTAAATGTAGAAATTTTCGGTGTTTTAGCAGCCTTGTGTGAATTCATTTTAGTAAATAGAGACTACCTGACTCGGTTGGTTCGACGTCAACTGCCGTTATGAGTGGATACTACATTGGCTATTTGCAGCGGCTCAAAAAGATCGCTGTACAAATAGATACAAAATATTCGAAAAACAAATTTCATACATGATTATTATGCCCTTTTTACTGGAAATGAGGCATTCAATCTTAGTCCTCGCGGGTGACAACACATCTACATTTTGATTTGGAATAGAGGATAGATGTAGATGTCTATGGGCCACAGCAACCACTTACCATCAGGTGGACTGTGTGCTCGTTTGTCACCCTAATCCTATAAAAAAAATCAGAGAATTCTATTACAATATTTTAAAAGCACAGAATAAATAATAGTAGTACGTACTAAAAGTAAGTAGGATGTAATATTTATGCTTAAATACGTTTTGGACTTTATGGAGTGACATGAATGATGATATGATGATCATATGAGCATTATGAGTTGTGCACTTTTGGTTTGGTTTTGGCCAGTTGACCGGTCCACCACGGCTAATCCATCTCGCAACGAATTCAGTATCCAAAAAATTTCTTACACAACGGGAAACATGATGTGGTGCGCCATCGTGTGGAAACCACATGCGACGAATGAGGTCTAGAATTATTTCGTCAAGTTCATTTCTTAGTTCGCAAAACGCATCCGTAGTTTTCACCACATGAGTAAAGAAACCGACCAGAGGGGAAACTACATACAAACGGCTCGCTCCGAATACACCCATACATAGCGCAGCGATGTGTGCGTGAGCTCTCACTGACAGGTTCACCGACGTCAGGGTACAAGCTGGTTTGCGCCGGCTCGGTCAGAGTATCCATGAAAGGTCTGCTAGTCGTGTGCATTTAAAGAAATAGACCAACAATATTTCGAAATTTTATACATATATTAATTTTCCTTTTTTGTACCCCAGATATCAAGTGAAGTAAGTACCTTTTTATGTATTAAATACAATAAAACTAGATAATTACCTTGATAGGTAAGTGAGAATTTGTTAGACAGGTACGTTGCCGAGTAATGAAATCGGTCTCACCTAGTTGGTTATTATGGTTGGAATACAATCGCCAGACATTGGTGGGAGTGATGGGATTGGTGTTGGTGGAAGTAATGCTGACGTTGGTGGATAATGTTGGTGATGGTGTCAGTGGTGGTGGAGGTGGTAGTATCGTAGGTAGTGGTAGTAGGCAGTGGGCCAACAGTGGCTCCATCAACACCACCACCATCACCGCCATTACCTACACCACCACCACCGTCACTGCCCACGACCACCATCACAGCTATTACTACCACCACCACCACCACTTACACCAAAACCAGCTCTTGATTTCGAATAATTAATAGATGTGTTGTTACATTAATATAAGTTATAATTAATACACTTATGATTATGCTATACAATATTTTTATTTTTTCCTTAAATTTTTCACATGCATCATGTGACAACCCTATCAGTATAGGTATACATTTTCGACGTTGTTAAGAAGCTTCCCGTCTGGTCCTTACTCTTTACTCTGTGGTTTTCACCGTTCATCGTGTGGTCAAGAAAATACGGACCAACAATTTTGTTACCTATAATTCCCGCCCAAACATTGATTTTCCATTGATGTTGAAAGTGGCTTGGTTTATAGGAATTCGGATTAGTCGTCGACCATATGTGTAGTGTTTGCACAAATACATAAACATACATTTATATATAAGTCACAGTCTCGAGCGCACCGCGTCAGTTACACGAGAGCCTCGGGCGAGAGTGGACGTGTTTAGTTAAGTGCGTGCCGAGCCTGTGTTACACTACAGTGATTAGAGAAGGCAGCAGACAATACAAATGGCGACGAGGAAAAAGATAAGTACCTGTTTAGCATAAAGATATAATCAAAAATAGGTTAGCAGTGTGCAACTATTAGCATTGCAATTGTAAATTAATTCCTAGAGTACCCGCGAAAAAAAAACTGTGGATTACGAATTATGATTTATTGTTTTAACCCTGTTATGATCATTTTAATAATTTATATAAATTATATGTTCGCATATGACCACGCTTATGGTCTCCAAAAATTTTTTTTCTTTATGTCTTTAAGTTATATAAGTTCAGATCACTGTGGACAGTTGGTATCATTGCCTTACATACACAAGAAACAGAAAAATAAGAAAGTTGTGTTTGTTCCAATAAATGAACATCACTTGGAGAGGTTTAGAAGTAATATAATAAAAATACTTCCATCACATTCATTTAAAAACAGTGCTAATTATTTGTATGGTACGTTATTTAAAATTATAACTTGTGAATTTAGTAGGATATTTACTTCTAAAACTTCCTCTTTTAACAGTCGCAAATCATTTAATGAATGGGCGACAGTAGGAATTTATAAGAGTAGGCGAAGGTTATACGAGCTTTATAATGAAAGATCATTTAATAGTAGTGTTATATTTAGAGATTATGTATAAACATATGCTAAAGTATTTAAAAAAGTGTGCGCCACAGCTAAGGCTTTATATTTAAGTAACAAAATTAAAACTGCATCAAACAAAATTAAAATGACCTGGAGAATAATAAATAGTGAAACGGGCAAGGTCAAACCGCGCAACCCGGATTTTCAATTGAATATTAACAATAATTTAACCCGATCTGATCAAGAAGTTGCTATGGCTTTTGAAAAACATTTTACTGATATTCTTTTTTTGACAACTAAATCATGAAACTCTTCTCCTACTGTCGCCAAATCATTGCTCAAACAAAATGTAAAGGCTTGTTCAAATACTTTTAAATTCCATCGAGTACTGCCAAAAGATATCGTTAAATATTTTCAAACTATTGATGTTAAAAAACGGCAGATTTATGGGGGATTTCCGTTAAAGTTATTTCATCTATAATAGATATAATAGCAACTTATCTAGCCACTATATTTAATACAAGCGTCGAATCTGGTGTGTTTCCTGATTAAATGAAACTTAGTAAAGTCATACCTTTATTCAAATCTGGTAGTACATTAGACCCCGCCAATTTTGGACCAATTTCTGTACTACCAACATTAAGTTAAATTTTTGAAAAAATAATTTTAGATCAAATGTTTAGTTTCTTTAATATTAATAAATTGCTACATAGAAATCAATTCGGTTTTACAAGGGGTCGCTCAACAACTGACGCTGGAGTTGAGCTTATTAAAAATATTTTTTGTGCATGGGAGAATTCAGAGGATGCTTTGGGTATATTTTGTGATCTTTCCAAGGCCTTCGACTGCGTTCACCATGAGACATTAATCAGGAAGCTACAGTACTATGGTGTCAAGAACACAGCTCTTAAACTTATAATTTCATATTTAAGTAATAGAATGTAGAAAGTTATTATCAATGGTAAAAGTTCTTCCGGCTCACCTGTACTAATAGGTGTCCCTCAGGGCTCAATTCTCGGCCCATTCCTATTTCTAGTGTATATTAATGACTTACCTTCTATTGTAGAGGATAATCATGATATAGTATTATTTGCTGATGATACTTCTTTGATTTTTAAACTTAAACGTCAATCATTTAAATGTGACGAAGTGAATAATGCTACATCAAAATTAGTGCATTGGTTTAACGTTAATAATTTACATTTAAACGGAAATAAAACTAAATGTATTAAATTTACAACAACGAATGTTAGAAATCTGAGTACCAATGTGTTTTTAAATGGGGAAGAACTGAGCCCTGTTGAATCCACTGTTTTTCTTGGCATCACTCTCGACGCAAAGCTTCAGTGGGGCCCCATATATCCAAACTAGCAAGCAGACTAAGTTCTGCAGCCTATGCTGTAAAAAAGATTAGAGGTCTCACTAGTGTCGAGACAGCTAGATTAGTTTATTTCAGTTATTTCCATAGCATAATGTCTTATGGGATTTTGCTATGGGGAAATGCGGTTGATTCGGAAACTATTTTTGTTTTACAGAAGAGGGCCATTAGAGCTATTTACTACCTAAAACTGAGAGAGTCTCTTAGAGATAAATTTAAAGAAATAAATATATTAACTTTGGCCTCTCAGTATATTTACGAAAATTTAATGTATGTTCACAAAAACAAAGGTAGTTTTAGTAAAAAAAGTGATGTGCATTCTGTAAACACTAGGAACAAACACAAGCTAGTGATACCAGTTTCTCGACTCCACAGAGTCAGTAATTCATTCTTGGGGCAATGTATCATCATTCATCATTACAGCCCTTCACAAGTCCACTGCTGAACATAGGCCTCCCCCAAAGAATGCCACAAAGCACGGTCCTGAGCCACCTGCATCCATCGACTTCCTGCATGTCTTACCAGGTCGTCACTCCATCTCGTGGGGGGACGCCCTACACTTCGCCTACCGGTACGAGGCTGCCACTCGAGAACCTTTCTTCCCCATCGGTTGTCGGTTCTTCGAGCTATATGGCCGGCCCACTGCCACTTCAGCTTACTAATCCGTTGGGCTATGTCGGTTACTCTGGTTCTACTGCGGATAACCTCATTCCTAAGTTTATCACGCAGAGAAACTCCGAGCATAGCCCTCTCCATAGCTCGCTGAGCGACCTTGAGCTTCCTCATACGGCCAGCAGTGAAGGACCACGTCTCAGTTCCGTAAGTCATCACTGGCAACACGCACTGGTTGTACAATTTCGTTTTAAGGTTTTGAGGTATGTCTGACGAGAAGATGTGTCGTAGCTTCCCGAACGCTGCCCAGCCGAGTTGAATCCGTCGATTGACCTCTCGGTCGAAGTTGGACTTACCTAGTCGGACTATTTGTCCCAGGTAAACATACTCGTCAACAACTTCGAGCTTAGTGCTCCCAACAACTACCGGCATAGGTGTGACATGGACATTAAACATAATCTTTGTTTTGTCCATGTTCATCTTAAGACCTATCCGTTGGGAGACACTATTGAGGTCATTGAGCATAGTGCTTAGGTCCTCCAGCGATTCTGCCATAAGGACTATATCGTCGGCAAATCGAAGGTGAGTGATGTACTCGCCATTGATGTTAATTCCGTATCCTTTCCAGTCCAGAAGCTTGAAAACGTCTTCCAATGCAGCGGTGAAGAGTTTCGGGGATATAACATCACCCTGTCTTACACCTCTCTGCAATTGGATAGGTTTCGTACTCTGGTTCTGTACTCGGATAGCCATCGTAGCTCTACTGTACAAACACTTCAGCACTTCGATATACCGACAGTCAACTTGGCACCGCTGAAGGGACTGCAGCACCGCCCAAATTTCGACGGAATCAAAGGCTTTCTCATAGTCCACATACGCCAGACATAGTGGCAAATTGTACTCTTCGGACTTCTGTACAATTTGCCGTAGGGTATGTATGTGGTCTATGGTGCTAAAGCCCTTTGGGAAACCGGCTTGTTCGGGAGGCTGGAAGTCGTCAAGTCTGCGCGCGAGACGATTCGTAATGACTCTCGAAAACAGCACGTAGACGCGGCTCAGAAGGGAAATCGGTCTGTAGTTCTTCAAAAGAGCGTTGTCACCTTTCTTGAAGAACAAGACCACCGCACTTCCGCTCCACGCCTCCGGTGTAATGCCACCATGGAGGACGGAATTAAAAAAGCTTCTGAAGGACTTCAAGTACCGGTCTTCCACCCGCTTTCAGAAGCTCCGCTGTTATTCCATCCTCACCTGGGGCCTTGCCGTTTTTAAGGTGTTGGAGAGCCATTCTAATCTCGCTCAGACTGACGTCCGGGATATCTTCGGAATAGTGTCGGATAAGACTCGCTCTTGGATCGTTACTCACACTTGCGTGTGGCTCCAACGATGACGTGTACAGCTGCCCATAGAACCTCTCAATCTCACTCAAAATCTCAGGTGTCCCGGAAACGATGCTGCCACATTCGGTCTTCAGCTTTGACAGTTGGCTCTTTCTGGCAGACAGATCTCTGGCAAAGACTTTGGAGCCTTGGTTCCGCTCGATCGCTTCTTCAATACGAGCTGTATTGAAGTTGCGCAAGTCCCGCCGCATGCATTTGGAGATCTGTCTGTTCAGTTGCCTGTATGCTGTCAAATCTGTTGAAGAATGTAGCCTCATCTCCCGTCTAACAGCCATGAGATTAAGAGTGTGATCGGAGAGTTTTTGTGTTCTTCTGCGGCGGGTCTTGCAGAACTTAGCTCCGACCGCATGGACAGTTTCCACGAGCTTGTCATTCATATCGTCCACTTCATTGCAGTCTTCTAGGCACTGAAAACGGTTTTGTAACTCGAGCTGAAAGGTTTCGGGACTCTGGATTAGAGCACGAGGGGGACGGAGCGTTGACTTCATCAGACGAGACCTCTCCAACTTAACATTTAGGTTCAGTGTGCCTCTAACCATTCGGTGATCGCTGCCGGTTTTCACCCTCGCGATCACTGAGACATCACTGAACAGTTGTCGTCTGGTCGTCATAATGAAGTCAATCTCATTTTTTGTCGAACCGTCGGGGCTTGACCAGGTCCACTTCCTGTGGGGCCGCTTCTGGAAGAAAGAGTTCATCATAAAGAGTCCCTCTTTCTCCATGAAGTCGGCCAGCTGTTGGCCCCTTGGGTTCCGTTGCCCTATTCCAAATTTCCCTACTTTCAGCTCACCGTTCTCTCTTGTGCCTAGTTTTGCATTGAAGTCTCCCATTAACACCGTATATTGGGTTTTGGAGGAATGCATGGCTCTAGAGATATCCTCATACATTTCCTCCACCTCCTCATCGGGGTGTGCCGAGGTTGGTGCGTAAACCTGTATGACCTTCAGCGAATACCGTTTGGTGATTCTGAGTATAAGGTACGCAACCCTCGTCGACACACTCCCGATCTTTACAACGTTGTTAACGAGAGACTTGTGGACGATAAATCCGACACCTCCTTGGGACAGATGGTCGCCCTCCCGGTGATAGAGCAAGTTGCCGGATTCGAGGATTACCGTGTCCTCCCCCTCTCTTCGGACTTCGGATAATCCTATAATATGCCAGCGTAACTTGTCTATCTCTTCTTCCAGCTCCACAATCTTCTCGTCAGTCCTCAGGGTGCGTGCGTTGTACGTTGCCAGGTCGAGTCGTCGTAGGTGGCAACCGAACCTCCACCGGAGATTCTTAGCACCCCCTGCCCCGCCGTTACCATGGTCGCCACCGTAGCCAGGAATAGCGGGGCCGCCGGGGACTGGGGGCCGTCTCTTTGTTACATTCATAGAGGGGTATTTGCCATAGTTGCCACGCTTGGCGAGCGGGTTGGCAACCGCAGTTTTTTTATTGTAATTTCGGCTATTATCAGGGAGATGCTGCTGCCCATCTCCCGCCTGTTTCCCATTGTCGCCTTTTACGACACCCACGGGAGGATATGGGGTAGTGGATATTCTTGACCGCCACTACACGGCTACGGGGCAATGTATACGCTATTACAACAAGGTCCGGAAAAGTGTACAGGCTCTCTCTATTAGCAAGTTTAAATGTTTTGTTAAGTTGAAACTGTATAAAAAGGGTTATTATAGTATAAATTAATACATGGTTGATAATAAACCCTGGGAATGATGTGATCGCTTCCAAGCTGTTTCTAAAATAAATTTTGTACTTATATAGTTAGTACAACCATTATTGTAAAATTTGCTTTAAAAAAAGTCCCGCTGGGTTTCTTGCTGGTTCTTCCCAGGACAGAGGTTTTTTTTTCGAACCAGTGGTAAAGTAAAAAATGACTTTCAATAAGAATTACACATGTGATCTATATTGAATAAAAAATTATTCTATTCTATTCTATTATTTATTATTATAATATTAAAGAATTTATGGATGATAGTGGCCCCTGGAAGTGAGGTGGTCGCTCCCAGGCTGTTTCTAATTTGTTATGTTGTTAATTTGTGTAACATACATGATTGTAAGATGTTCTTTAAAAAAAAAGAGCTTCTTTCTTGCTGGTTTTTCCCGGGACTGAGGTTTTTTCGAACCAGTGGTAATTATACAAAAGAGTGACTTTCAATAAGTATTATTTATAATCTATATTGAATAAAAAAAAGTTTCTGTTTCTGTAGCAATGATAAAATAATGATTTATTTTAACATATGTCTATTAGCACAACTTTTATTTAAAAATATTTTGATGGAAAAATAGTAGATGTAACTAATCACTCCTCTCGATTCGAACCGAAATACAATGTCGTTAGCTAAATTTTAGTGGCATTTTACATGTAGGTGTGATATTTATCACTTTTAATGAAAATACTATTTTACCGCTTTCAGGGCTTACAAATGTCTTACAAAAAAATCGTGGACACTTCACGACTTCTGTAAATTGCATAGTAGGTAACTAGTAATACTGTAAATGCGCATTATAGGTATTGAATTCACCCAAAGCCTAAATGGCACAGCAATGGAAGTAGTTGGTATAACAAATAAACCGAAAGGGAAGGGCGAGTGTTTTGGAACATATTACTATCATGGAATTGAGTTTGGGTACTAAGATACCATCATTAAATTAAGTTGGGTACTAAGATTTCATCATAAAATTGACTTGGGTGCTAAGATACCATTATTAAATTGAGTTGGGTACTAAGATACCATCATTTAATTGAGTTGGGTACTAAGATACCATCATTAAATTGAGTTGGGTACTTAGATACCATCATTAAATTGAGTTGGGTACTAAGATACCATCATTAAATTGAGTTGGGTACTAAGATACCATCATTAAATTGAGTTGGGTATTAAGATACCACCATTAAATTGGAAGTTGGGTATTAATATACCACCATTAAATTGGAAGTTGGGTATTAAGATACCGCCATTAAATTGGAAGTTGGGTATTAAGATACCACCATTAAATTGGAAGTTGGGTATTAAGATACCACCATTAAATTGGAAGTTGGGTATTAAGATACCGCCATTAAATTGGAAGTTGGGTATTAAGATTATTGGATTTGAATTGGAAATAAAAATATAAGAAACTGATTCAGATTGCCCCTGAAATAATAATAATAATGATACCGTTATCAGTTTTAATGTGATAGCACATCTATGGCTATAAGGTGTGAAAAATGGAAAAGGTCTCTACTAATCTATCTGGACGCAGCTGAAGTTACATCAGCACTCAAGTAACGAGCTACGCTATTGTATTTTGGTGGCTCTGGGATACAAGAAATATTCTACAATTTACCGGTTGCCAATGTCGAATCATCAGAAACCGTTGATGCATTTAAAGTAGCCATAAAAAACTCTACGAGTATTTTCAACCTAAACGGAGCAAAGTTTATGAGCGGCATGTTTTCGATTGCTAAAACATGAAAAAGGAGAAAAATTTGGGAAGTTTTTGATAAGATTGCGTCAACAGGCCGAAAAGTGTACATTCGAAAAGCAAGATGATTATCTCATAGATCAAATTTCGGAAAAGTATAATTCGAAATTGCGCAAGAACCTTATATCTAACAAAACGTGGGAAGAGTTAAAAAGCAAAAAAGTATATGCTTTTAATCAAATGTAAAGACAAGCAAGACATTATTAGCATATAGTAGTAACTCTCCTTTGGCAATAGAGGGTGCATTTGAAACTATACTCGAAGTCGATGGAAGAAAGGAACATATAACCATTTACGTGATTTCGGGGGGTACTAGAGACCTGTTGGGTAAGAACACAGCAGTCCGTCTAAGTGTCTTAAAACTTGGTATCGGGATAAATCAAGTAGAGAGTACCGATCCCCATTAAAGAAAAGGTTGCAATCAAAATTAAGGAACCACTAAACAGTGATATAATTGAAGAAGTGCAAGGCCCGTCCAAATGGGTTTCACCAATTTTCCAATCATGAAAGAAAATGGTGAATTACGTTTGTGCGTAGATATGAGATGTACGAACGCCGTTTTATTGCGAGAAAACCACCCCCTGCCTACTATGGACCATATTTGCCTAAAATAAAGAAAGCTCATTATTTTAACAAATTAGACATAAAAAAATGCCTTCCATCAAGTGGAAATTCACTCTGAATCCAGACACAACGACTTTTATAACCCCTAGAAGATTATATAGATATAAAAGAATAATGCTTGGAATTACCTGTGCTTCCGAGATTTTTCAGAAGATCATTGAAAGGATGCTGATAAACTGTGAAGGGGTCGTCAATTTTATTGATGATATCCTGGTATTCGGGAACAGTGAAGAAGAACATGACGCATGACTAAAGAAAGTTCTACAGGTACTTAGTAAAAACAACGCCGTGCTGAATATCAATAAATGGGACACAGGCCTACACATGAAGGAGTAAACCCTTCAAAAAGTACGCTGAGAGCATTATGAAATTTAGGGTCCCAAAGACCATAGAAGAACTCCAAAGTTTTTTAGGACTCTTAAACTACATAAACAAATGGATACCTAACTTGGCCGCCATGACAGAACTTCTGAAGCACCTGCTAAGACAGAAGATGAGCGAAAGGAAGAGCTTGAAAAAACAATGGTCTGGGGAACAAGATAAAGCATTCCAAAAAACTCAAACGGATGCTCACGGAAATACAGATTTTAGGGTATTATGACGTCAGAGATGCAAGACAGGTGATATCAGATGCTAGCCCTGTCGGACTTGGTGCTGTCCTTGTACAAAATGATACAAATTTCCCTAGAATTATTGCCTATAGTAATCGAACTTTGACAGACTGCGAGCGCAGGTATAGCCAAACGGAAAAAGAGGCACTAGCATTAGTTTGGGGGGTCGAACATTAATATTTTTTTATTTGGAAGCTCTATTGATTTAGTCACTGACCAAAAGCCACTAGAGATATTGTTCGGGTCTAAATCAAAACCATGTGCGAGTATTGAACGATGGGTACTGAGGCTACAGTCTTATTCATTCAAGGTTGTATACAAGCCAGGAAAACAAATATAGCTGATCCCTTGTCACGATTATGTAACTATCCTGATAACCCACCAAAAGGGAAAGACCAGCATGTGTACCACATAGTGGAAAATTCTAGACCAGTTGCTATACCAATGAGTACCATTGTAGCATATTCAGAAAAAGACCAAGAGATTTACAAAGTGAAAAAGGTGTCTATCAGAACGACTGGGACGATTCAATTAAGAGTTACAATTTTTTGAAAACGAGTTGTTTCCACGATAGCATTCTACTTCGTGGAAATAAATTTGTAATACCACAGCAACTCTTCAAGAGCGTATTAGATGCGGCATAGGAGGGTCATCCAGGTATCGTAGCGATGAAGGGACGCTTGAGATCAAAGGTATGGTGGCCCCGTATCGATAAAGATGTAGAACAATTAGTAAAGGCCTGCAAAGTTTGTACGTTAGTGGGTTTTCCAAACCCACCTGCACCAATAAAGAGACGAGAGTTGCCTGCAGCTCCATGGATAGATGTCACAAGGGATCTAATAGGACCATTGCCAAGTAATGAGTATCTGTTAGTAGTGGTCGACTACTATAGTCGATACAAAGAAGTAAAAAATTACAAAAACATCACAAGCTTACAGATTATTAAAATGGTAAAAGAAATGTTCAGTAGACTTGGTTATCCTATTTCTATCACCGCAGACAATGGCAAGCAGTTCGTTAGTGAAGAGTTTCGATCTTTCTTCAAAGAATGTAACATAAAGTTATTTAGTACTGTACCATATTGGCCTCAAATGATCGGCGAAGTTGAAAGACAAAACAGAGATATTTTGAAACGTCTTCGTATCAGCCAGATCGAGAGGAAGGATTTAAAAGAATGTTTGTGGGAGTATCTTCTAATGTATAACAGCACCCCTCCTTACAGTTACCGGGAGGTTACCGTCTGAACTGTTTTTTCAACTAAAAAGTAGGGATAAAATTCCATTAATAGGTGAAATAAATCACAGACTATCATTTAGATTCAGATATCAGGGATAGATACAAAATACAAAAAAAAAAATCTTGATAAGAAAGAGATGTAGTGTTTGCACAAATACACAAACATACATTTATATATAAGTCACAGTCTCGAGCGCACCGCGTCAGTTACACGAGAGCCTCGGGCGAGAGTGGACGTGTTTAGTTAAGTGCGTGCCGAGCCTGTGTTACACTACAGTGATTAGAGAAGACAGCAGACAATACAATATGTATTCATTATGAGCGTTAAATACGCCTGTTCTAACAAAACAGCATTCCTCCATGAAAAGTACGCACTTCAAAACTCAGGATCTCCTTCAAACTTATCGAGTAACCATCTACAGTAATCCATTCTCGGCTCGTAGTCGTTGGTAAGGAGATACTGAATTCGAGGATAATGATACGGGTGCTGGTCATCATCTCTGAAGGCTCTCCAAACATGCATATGTTTTACACCTAGGTCACGTGCCACCGAGCGCGTGCTCCGCGTCGGATCTTCACTAAACATGTCGAGCATGTGTTCCCCGTGTGTCGTACATTCTCGGTCTTCCTAAATCTGTACGTTGTTGATCACGGCCATGCACACTGCCAGTATTGTACATACGAATGTGAAGTCGTTGGAAGGTCATCGCCGATGGCAATTGTATATTTCGTGGAGTAGCAAAGCGCTCCTCGTGAAGTCTTCGTGCTTCTGCATAATTTAAGTCACATTAACCCGAGACACATCAACATATTAAAATATTCCTTGTTTGAGTAAGACAAGTGTTATTAGTTAAAAATATTAACACTAAATATTTGCACATTATAATTAATAGATATTAGGTAGATCGAAATAAGTGGATCAAAATACGTTAGTCGACATATAGTGGACGCTACTATTGATCACTTGGGTTTTTCCTAAACCTAAGTCTTCCGTCCGCTAACGGTTTTAAGTTTTGTTTAGCGCGCGAAACGCCGCGTATTGTTTGGTTATTTTGTTTTGTTTATTACATTTTTGTAATATGAATGCATTTAAAAAATAATTTCTGTAACATATTCTTTATCGAATAAATTTTCATATGAAAAATACATACTAAATTTCTTCTAAAAATAGTTGCAAATTTGGAATTAATTAGTATATTTTATGCTTGATGTAACCTTTTTTAAATATTTATTCCAAATTTATTCAGTAATAAAGTGGAAGTTTATGACATATGTAATTCAAATAATGTGTATTGGCGTTGAAAGAATATCCACTAGCTCAAATTGTCCCGTGGGTGTGGCTCCATCTTTACAGCATCTTCTTAACTACAACTACATCTAAAGTAAAAAAACTGCGGTTGCCAACTCGAGGTTATCTGTGGAGAGGCCTATCTTCAGTAGTTGACTTTGATAGATTGTAATGAACGTAATTTCAGAAACTGTTAGATCACGTCAAAACATCGTTATCTACTTAGGATGTTTAAGAATTTTCCTCGTTAAGTGAATTCGAAAAATGATATTTGTAAGATATTATAAAATATAAAATAAATATTAACATATCAAATATTAGTAGGTATTCAAGAAAAGAATTGAAATATTCATAAACTGCCAACATATTATTAAATATATTTCATTCCAATTTCTATTATTTTTAAATTTAAATTTTCGGAGAACAACTGTGTCTAAATAGGTATAGCCACAAAAACCCTGGAGGCGATCACCGCGCACCGCTTGTTTTGAGGCAGCCGTGTCAGTGACCTCCCAGCAGCTATAGATAATAATATTTCGGTACGTGTCGGTAAGTTCAGAAGCAAATAAAATTTTTAGAAATGTTAAATTTAGTAAGTTATCTTATTAGAAACACTAAAATTCCATTTATATCAACCAAAAAAAATTCGTTGTTATAATTGCCATTCCTGTGTATTCACCTAAACGTCCCTGAAACAACCAACGAGGTTTTTGTTATTTACTGTATATTCAGGTGTTCCTGTAGCATATTATATCTATGCCAAATAACTATCATCTACGTCTAATGGTCTTTTATAATTCAAAAAAAAATATTTGACAGACATAGGGACGCAGACACCGAGGTGTCCCTAAAAGTGATCGAATTTTGCTAAATTTGGTACGGAACAGCATTTAATGATATTCGTAAATTAAATCTCACGCGAGCAAAGCCGTGGGTAAATAGCTAGTTATAAATGAATTCTACATTGATGGAGATATTTATCATATTTTCTATTATTAAATGTTATATTCCAATATTATCTTATGACTCATATTACTCAAATCATATACTGGAAATTTAAGTCATTTTAGTCCATGGTTTACTGCCGAAAAAAATAAATTCACAGAATCTGGATCTGATAGGTTACGCTAGAGTTGAGTTATTAATATATTTTATGATAAAACTAAAAATCCAAAGTGAACTCAGAGTAAAACCATTGCACCAAGTTTCGGAAAGTTCAGAACAAATTGCTACTGGTCAGCTAGTCATAATAAAGGCATTGTTTATTAAGTTTGGTTATCGTATATGATTAATTTTAACAATTGGCTGCCAGCCAACCTGTGGGTAAATGAAGATAGTTTAAGACTGTTAACAAGCATTTGCATTCCATTACACTAAACCGATCCAATCCCGTATCTAGTGTAAACACAACCAATACGTTGCATTTGCATTCAATCAACATAGTATTTGGGTAATGTATCGTTAGGCATATTTATATTTATTTTTATCTTTTCACAAAGACAACTTAAGTTGACAAATTCCACTAGATTATGCAAGTTATTGCATAGTCCATACTTAATATTATAAATGCGAAAGTGTGTTTCTTTGTTTGTCCTTCTTTCACGTCGCAACAGAGCGTCGGCATGGCATGATTTTGTATGAGGATAGTTCGGTGGCTGTAGAGTGACATAGGCTACTATTTTCAACGGAAAAACATATCATTCCCGTGGGAAAATCGAATATGTTGCAATATTAAATTCAGCTAGGTGGCGCCACCGTGATTCTATAAGACGGACGACGGTACGATGGACGAACACAGAAGGTCAGAATATCTGGATTATTATGTCTTTTTACCAAAATTAAGATAAAAAATGTATGGATCTGTATTTTTCCACGCAAGACCGGGAAGAGAGTGATAAAAAACGTAAATAAAACTAATTTTACGGATTTTATCGCGTATATTAACTTATTTTATATTCCCGACGTTTCGAGCACTTTACAGCACCTATGGTCACGGAGGACTGAGGTGTATGACGTCCCAATGTCATAGTTAACCACGGCTACCTCCAGATTAAAAATTATTAATTTTTGTTCCGATCCACACAGTATGAACTTACAGTATCATGAAGTCTTGCAGTTGTATGCTTGGGTTGGGATTTAATTTTATTAATTATGGGATTCCAAGCAGATGGTAGCACCCAGCCATCTTCTCTATTGAAATTAGGATGTTTCTTGATTTCAATAGCCTCGCGAATCATCCTTGGACAGAATCGGTTTTCTTTAGCGAGGATTTGTGGTCTATCAAATCTAATGTAGTGACGGGGGCGATCCTGTACGTGTTCACAGACTGCAGACTTCCCGGAGCGTCTATTCTTCACATCAGCTATGTGTTCTTTAACACGGGTTTTTATAGATCTTTTAGTTTGTCCTATATAAGAGAGACCACATTCACAATCAAGCTTGTACACTCCTGCATCTTGCAGAGGAATATTACACTTGACTGATGGTAAAAACTGACTAATCTTCTTCGGCGGCTTGAAATATGTTTTAATGGAAGCCCGCTTCAAGATGTAGCCAATCTTGTCAGTGACACCTCTGACATATGGCAGTACAGCAGGCACTCGCTCGACTGTGGCCGGCTTCACTCGTTCACTGTGACGTAGGCGCGGAACCCGAAGCTTATTGTCGTGCAAAACTTGCTTGACGTGTTGGAGCTCGGCGGCCAGGTGTTTACTGTCACAGATCCCTCGTGCTCTCTGAAACAAAGATTTACCCACGGTAGCTAACTGTGAAGGATGGTGGTGAGAATGACCGTTTAAATATCTATCTGTATGGGTCTTTTTTCTATACACAGTGTGGCTCAAGGTGTTATTAGGATTCCGAATTACTAACACATCTAGAAAAGCTAAAGAATTGTTTGCCTCTAACTCCATTGTGAACTGAATTATAGAATTTAAGGAGTTAAGATGGTCTAGAAATGCAGTTACTTTATCTAAAGGGAGAATTGTGAAAGTGTCGTCTACGTACCGCTTGTAGAATCTTGGGTTTACAGGAGAAGTACGCAGGGCTTTCTCCTCAAAGTCCTCCATGAATATATCGGCAACAATGGGAGATACAGGTGAGCCCATCGCCACTCCATCTACTTGCTTGTAGAACTCCTCCTTCCACAATAGGTAGCCAGATGTAAGGCAGTGTCTAAGTAATACTGCATATTCTACGGGTATGTTGTTTTGCTCTAGCCTTCTAGTAACAATCGAGATGCAGTCTTCAACAGGTAAGCATGTGAACAGAGACTGCACATCAAAACTGACCATAGTTTTATTGTCTGCAACAACTGCAAGACTTCACGATACTGTAAGTTCATACTGCGTGGATCGGAACAAAAATTTATAATTTTTAATCTGGAGGTAGCCGTGGTTAACTATGACATTGGGACGTCATACACCTCAGTCCCCCGTGACCATGGGTGCTGTAAAGTGCTCGAAACGTCGGGAATATAAAATAAGTTAATATACGCGATAAAATCCGTAAAATTAGTTTTATTTAAATGTGTAGTGTTCGCGTAAATATAAGAAATCATTATAAAAAACATAAAATTCACCAGCTGATTTTCTTCAAACGTTTTGGTACATTGTAATTCACAGAATAGGCAATAACCTCGCAGACGATATTAAGTAATCCGTTGATGCTCTGCTTACCCCGCAAGGATTACAGGCGTGATTATAAGTATGGATCAGAAATACTATCACCACTTGTCACGCTTTCACCCTTTACTATTACTTAACTGTGGTAGAAACAGTTCTTAGTAAGCCTTATTAATAAGCCTTAGTAATATTTAATGAACGGAAATTAATACAGTTCTTATATGTGGTTATGAACGAATAGGTATTACAATAAGAAAAATTATGCAAAATTATAAGAAAAATATTTTTGAGAGTTCTTATTAACTAACGTATACATAGTTTAAATTGATTCCGCTAAATGTCGTTACTAGGTTTTTAAAACGCGGTAACGAAATGTTTCCTAACATGTAATTAACTCCCACCGTTGAGCCGCGCATCAACTTATAGTGCATAAGGTACCTATACGCTTAAATTGTTTCTATTTTGTAGCTTATTCGACTACCTGCTTTCGATTTCGGTTGTTTGTTATTTGCTTTGTGATTTGGTTAAGGTTGAATGGATTTATATTGGCTTTCATTTTTGGATTTGTGTATTTTCTTGGATCGGTTTTGTTGATTTGGTTGGTATTCCTTTATACATATTTAGACTGGCTTTGATTATTGATTTTGTTTATTTAGAATCGTGAATTGGTTTTCGTTGTTTTAGGTTGTTTAACAATATTTCAAAGGAATATTAATTGTATAGATAGTGTATACGGTACCTATACACTTACTTCTTTTTTCGTTGGTTATATTTATATTGACTACTGCTTTCGATTTCGGTTTTCTGCTATTTGTTTTGTGTTTGGTTTAAGTATGATACCATCGTCCGAATTATGATTCACGGTCCATGTGGAGCACGAAATTCAATATCGCCATGTATGAAAGAAGGAAAATGTACAAAGAAATTCCCTAAACAGCTATTAAAAGAAACAGTGCACAATGACCATGGCTACCCTTTATACAGTCGCAGAGCTCCCGAAGATGGTGGAAGGAAAGTTGCAATCAAATCTCGCTCTGGAGCGTTCGAAACCTAAGATAACATCTGCATTGTCCCGTATACGCCCATTCTATGTAAAATGTTTGATGCCCACATTAATGTAGGAGCATGTAGCTCTGTCCGCGCAATCAAGTATATCTTTAAGTACATAAATAAAGGAAGCGACCAAGCAATATTTAATCTCAGGAGTGAAGGTGAGGCAAATCCCGTTAATGAAGTACAGACCTTTCAAGCGGGGCGTTATGTCAACAGTAACGAGGTAGCGTGGCGTCTCCTTGGCATCCCCTTTACACGAAAGGCACCCAACAGTTGCTAACCTTGCTGTGCACTTAGGAAATGGAGAGCGTGTATATTTCACCGAAAGAAATTTCCAAGAAAGAATTGCATCACCGCCAAAAACTACACTAACAGCCTTCTTTCAACTTTGTCAAACCGACCCCTTTGCAAAAAAGTTGTTACATTCTGAAGTCCCCCACTATTATACTTGGAACACGTCTAGGAAGGAGTTAAAACGCCGTATTCAAGGCGTGCCTGTTGCAAATTGGCCCGGTGTAAAGTCATCAGATGCCCTTGGTCGTATGTATACCGTCCATGTAACTAATTTTGAATGTTTCTGTTTACGATTGCTGCTGCACCATGTTCGGGGTCCTACAGGATATAAAGACCTTAAAACTGTCAACGGTCAGAAATGCGCAACTTATAGAGAAACATGTGAAGCTCTGCATCTTTTAGAAAACGAAAATCACTGGGATGAAACCATAGAGGAAGCTGTACAGTGCCAGTCACCAGCCAAAATTAGGGATCTTTATACAACTCTCATATCATCTTGCGGGCTATCTAATGCACAAGAATTGTGGGAAAAATATAAATAGTACGTGACGGAAGATATTTTGCGAAGGTTACAGCAGACACACACGAACATGACATACAAAGAACACATTTATAATGAAGCACTTGGAAAAATTGAAGATAAAGAAATGGCAATGGTAGGCAAATAATTAAGCGACTTTAGAACGATAAGCCCTCAGCGAACAACCGAAAATTAACTAAGTGATGGAATTATATGTGCAACATACTACGATATACCAGCTTTGCAGCTGCAAGTAGCCAAATTTGTACCCCGCTTGCTTCCCGAACAAAAACGAGTTTTTGACAAAGTATTAGGACTAATTGAATCTGAAAATGGTGCACTTTTCTTTTACGATGCCTCTGGAGGAACTGGGAAGACATTTTTGTTAAATTTATTATTAGCGCAAGTACGGAAAAATAAAAACATTGCTGTAGCCGTAGCTTCCTCTGGTATAACCGCCACGCTGCTAAGCGGGGGCCGCACTGCACATTCTGTTTTAGAACTCCCTCTAAATCTAGCCCAGGAAGAATCGCCGATCTGCAACTTTAGCAAAAATAGTGCACGAGGTATAATGCTACGACAATGCAAACTTTTAGTGTGGGACGAAAGTACAACGACGCATAAAAAAGCTGTAGAAGCACTAAATCGAACGCTCCAGGATTTTCGCAGCAATACCGATATAATGGGAGGAATGGTGGTTTTACTGGCTGGTGACTTTCGCCAAACTTTACCTGTCATTCAAAAGGGCACACCTGCAGGTGTAATTAAAGCATGCCTTAAGTCGTCTTTTTTATGGAACAAAGTGACAAAATTCAGTTTAACTACGAATATGAGAGTGCATTTGTATAATGATATCAATACTGGAAACTATCCTGACACACTTTTAAAAATTGGCGATGGGTGGTTGGAAACGGATGCTGAGGGCTGCGTTAAATTGACGAGAGATTTTTGTAATTTAGTACAGAGTCATTCTGAATTAATTGCGAACGTTTATTCAGATTTAACGAACAACATGCATGAAGACAAATGGTTATGCGAAAGGGCGATTCTTGCACCAAAAAATGAGAGCGTTAACAAAATAAATTTAGATATATTAAGCGAAGTAGCAGGAGAAATAACAGAGTATTTGTCAGTAACTGTGTCAGTTATGAACACAGAACAGAGCACTTCATATCCCGTAGAGTTTCTAAATTCTCTAGAGTTGTCAGGTGTGCCCTCATATAAGCTTCAATTAAAATTAGGCGTCTCAGTCATGCTAATGCGAAATTTATATGCTCCTCGGTTATGTAACGGGACAAGGCTGCTTGTGACACATCTTGGACGGAACGTAATTGGTGCTACAATTTTGACAGGCGTAGGAAAAGGTGAAAATGTTATTATACCACGGATCCCTATAATTCCCACAGATCTTCCTTTTCAATTCAAAAGGTTGCAGTTCCCTATTAAGCTCAGTTTTGCTCACTTTTGCTCACTTATAAAAACCGTGCTTCTCTCATGGTCAGCTGTATGTAGCATGTTCGCGTGTGTCAAATGCCCAGAATCTCCACATTCTTTCCCCGAATGAAAAAACATATAACATTGTGTACAGTAGTGTCTTAAAATAGTGTGCAATTAGTTTTTTTTTCCGAAATTCCCACAATCAATTAATCAGAATTCCCACAGATCTGCCCTTTCACTTCAAAATTTCCTAATTAGCCCAGTTTCTTTTCAATTCCGAATGCTGCACCTCTGGCGGACCTTTTAAGCTCAGTTTCCTTTCAACTCAATAGGCTGCATCTCTGACGGATTTTTTATTTGGCTCAGTTTCCTTTCAATTCAGAAAATTGCATCTCTGACGAATCAATTTAGCTCAGTTTCTTTTCAAAAGTCTGCATCCCTGACGGATAATTATGCTCAGTTTCCTTTAATTAAAAAAATATCACATTTCCATTTGGAATAAACAGGCTATTTTCATGCTTTCCTATACGCTGCGTTTCAAAACATTTAAATAGGCTGACAAATCTATAAAACTCAGTTTTCTTTCAATTCAAAAAGTAGTGGATAGTTCATTTCCCAGTGACCATGCGGGCGAAGCCGCGGGTAACAGCTAGTATTTTTATAAAATTTTAAAAATGAATACGTGCGAACAAGCGTGCCAATTAATCCGTATTGTGATGTTCAAATTAAAGTAGCTATAGAAATTCAAGGGCGAAAATGTTTAATGATATTCAATATTATATCTTATAATGGACCTACTCATCACAGGAAAGCCACAAAGCACTTGCTACTTGCATCCATTGATTACCTGCATCTCTTGCCAGGTCGGCACTTAATCCAATGGGGGGGGGGGGGGGTTACCATGACACAATCATTTATTATTAATGTGCTGGTATATTTTTAGTTTTATTATTAGCAAGTTGTATAGCATAATATAAAAGAAATTCTAATAAACGGTACATAAAAGTAACAGAAAAAATAAAGAAAAATAAAAAATAAAATGTAACAAAAACATTAATGTTTCATGCTAACGCATAACTTAATTCTTTCAAATGGTCAGTGTTTTAACTATTTGCGCCTTAGGTTTTCTTATTTATGACTGAAAAAAATCTAAGAAAAAAAGAAAAGATTAGATTATCACTAAGGTGATATTTTACTCTGGTATTCTGTAAGAGTGTGGTCCTTTTCCGGTCGACCTTTCCACGCTACAACCGTAATATAGCTGCCGTTTGACTTTACCATGGAAAAGAATTATTAGCGATGTCATTTATAAAAAAATAACGTTTTTTATAAATGAAATCACTCACACATATTTATTCATCTTCAGATTATTTTGTAAATAAGGGAGTTTTGGCTAACGTGTTTTACATAATATGTCCTTTTCTCACTCTTAAAACATACGTCAAATTTAAAAAAAAAATCTGATTCTTTTTTTTCAATATCGTGCGGTTGCGCGGTTCACATAAAATACAATATGATTTTCATAGAATAATTATGATAAATTTGAACTGTCAGAAGTTTAAGACCTTATGTTGTAATAAGTATTGTAGAAACTGATTAAAGATGATATTATTTAAGGTACGCTAGAATTATTTTTATATAATTTGTTAAAACTTAAAAAGTATTATATCACATCGTGATATTAACATGAAATTTTAGCAGTTATAGTTTTATTATTGACAGCATATTATTTTTAAATTGGAAATTGATGGAAGATGTCTTAAGATTGGAAAGAGGCAAGAATAAATATTATAGAAAATTATAATATACGTATTACAAATGTGAAAGGATCGATCCATTCAACAGTAAATTTATTATTAACTTAAGTATAAATATTCTTAATAATGTTTTTGATATTACGTTCTGACGTGCAAAACTAAAATATAAATCATCATCATCATTATTACAGCCCTTCACAAGTCCACTGCTGAACATAGGCCTCCCCCCAAGGAATGTCACAAAGCACGTTCCTGAGCAACCTGCATCCATCGACTTCCTGCACGTCTTACCAGGTCGTCACTCCATCTCGTGGGGGGTCGCCCTACACTTTGCCTACCGGTACGAGGCTGCCACTCGGGAGTCTTTCTTCCCCGTCGTTTATCGGTTCTTCGAGCTATATGGCCGGCCCACTGCCACTTCAGCTCACTAATCCGTTGGGCTATGTCGGTTACTCTGGTCTTCGGATATACTCATTTCTTAGTTTATCACGCAGATAAAGCCCGAGCATAGCCCTCTCCATAGCTCGCTGGGCGATCTTGAGCTTCCTCATACGTCCAGCAGTGAAGGGCCACGTCTCAGATCCGTAAGTCATCATTGGCAACACGCACTGGTTGGGCGTTAAACATGATTTTTTTGTCCATGTTCATCTTAAGACCTATCCGTTGGAAGACAATATTGAGGTCATTGAGCAAAGTGCTTAGGTCCTCCAGTGATTCTTTCATAAGGACTTTATCGTCGGCAAATCGAAGGTGAGTGATGTACTCGCCATTGATGTTAATACTGCATCCTTTCCAGTCCAGTAGCTTGAAAACGTCTTACAATGCAGCAGTGAAAAGTTTCAGGGATATGAAGTCACACTGTCTTACACCTCTTTGCAGTTGGATAGGTTACGTACTCTGATTCTGTACTCGGATAGCTATCGTAGCTATACTGTGAAAACATTTCAGCACTTTGATATACCGACAGTCAACTTGGCACCGCTGCACCGCACAAATTTCAAAGGAATTAAAGGCTTTCTCATAGTCCACATACGCAAGGCAAAGTGGCAGATTATACTCCTCTGTCTTCTGTACAATCTGCCGAAGGGTATGTATGTAGTCTATGTTACTAAAGCCTTTTCGGAAACCGGCTTGATCGGGAGGCTGGAAGTCTTCAAGTCTGCGTACGAGACGATTCGTAATAACTCTCGAAAACAGCACGAAGACGCGGCTAAGAAGGGAAATCGGTCTGTAGTTCTTCAAGAGAGCCTTGTCGCCTTTTTTGAAGAACAACACCACCGCGCTTCACGACTCCGGAGTAGCGCCACCACGGAGGACAGAATTAAAGCGCTTCTGGAGGATTTCAAGTACCGGTTTTCCACCCGCTTTCAAAAGCTCCGCTGTAATTCTATCCTCGCCCGGGGACTTGTCGTTTTTATGATGCTGGAGAGCCATTCTAATCTCGTTCAGACTGACGTCCGGGATATCTTCGGAATAGTGTCCGATAAGACTCGCTCTTGGATCGTTACTCACACTTGCGTGTGAATGAAAAATGAACTAAACAAAACATAGCCCAAAAATGTTTGTTTCATCGGACTTTCGACCAATTTACCTATCACATTTTTATTATTATGTTGTGATTTGATTCATAGAAAAAATTACAATTAAGCTGAAACTTGGTAGACGTGTAGTATGTTTTTTATTTATAGTTACACTTTTTTATCTCCGTTCCGCTAGAAAATTAAAAACACGCGGCAACTCAGAATGGCGTCATTCATATTTTGAACTTATTTCTGGCTCGTGTTATTTTATAATGAAATTTTGAAATTGTATGATACTTACTGGATAGTATGTGATCTCATTGTCTTTCTTATTTCTTGTAGTATTATTGTTACACAGTTTCACTACGAAAACTGGCATTTTACTTTGGATTATGATCAAATTTTAATGAAAAATTTGGTACGTCCACATCACATGTCACCTTCAACGCGACTGGCTCGGGTATGCCGATTTCGGCGTAGTGTTTGTTGCCGCATTTTACAAGAGCGCCGGCGGTATCTAGTCTGAGCGCGCGAAGACCTATCAATAATCTAAGGAAACCCTATTTATTGACATTTAACAAAAATGTTTGTTTCATCGGACTTTCGGCCAACTTACCTATCGCATTTTTATTATCATGTTGTGATTTGATTCATAGAAAAAATTACAATTAAGCTGAAACTTGGTAGACGTGTAGTGTGTTTTTTATTTATAGTTACACTTTTTTATCTACGTTCCGCTAGAAAATAAAAAACAAATGATTTTATTAGTAAAACCGGCGGGAATCAAACCTTATAGTACAGATTTATTATAACAAAAGAAATTGGAAGCATATTTTGAAATTCCATTATCAAAGTATTAAATGGATTGTTGGTAATATTTTTTGAGGTTTGATTTTGAGACAGTGATAAAGTCAGTTTTATTATTTAAGTCACTATTAAAAATTAAGGAGTTTTAAAAGCGAAAAAAAAAACTGTCATCGTGCGTTTGTATTACGTGATTTGATTTTATTCAGCAACAGAAGAGCATTATTCAACATAATTATTGTAATATGACGGCTCCGTGGCACAGTGGCTTAGCAATGAGTAACAGCGCTAGGAGCCACGGGTACGAGTCCCGCACGAAACAAGTATGGCGTAAAAGTTGTTCCTGGTCTGGATGTTCACTCTCCTTGTTGCCTCAGCCAGTATCGGAATCCTCGGCGTCGACACATTGAGTGACGTGCAGTTCCGTGGTCACTTGGACGAGAAGGCAAAATTGGCCTCTAAAAAGCTTGGCGTGCTCAGCAGAGCGGGACAGTATTTCATGCCGGCACAACGCCTGCAACAACTCTCTCACAGAATACCAGTGAAAAATAGCAGCTTAACGCTGCTGGGTTTCGTATGGTGAGTGTAGAGAACTGGTCACCCTTTTTACTGGAAACGAGGCATTTCATCTTAGTCCTCAGGGGTTGCAACGCATCTGCCACTGCAACCACTTACCATAAGATGGACTGTGTGCTCGTTTGTCACCCTGATCCTGTAAAAAAAGTTCAAAATCAGTTATTCCATTCAGAATTTCTTACAAACTTGTTCAAAATGTATGAAAGACCTGATTTTTCTTGCGATTTCGAAGATAGATCTATAGTAAAAGTTGTTCATATTGACGCGTAGAATAGAAAAAAAAACACTATTTTGGTTACACCATATAATATTGACATATACAATTTTTCACGCACACTAGCATCATTGCAATTGTCTTATACACACTAAAATATTGAGATGCCGCATTCACGGAGCTGTTATTTTCAGGTAGCGCGGTATCTAGTCTGAGCGCGTGAAGGTCTATCAATAATCTAAGAGGGTTTCATAATTACCGAATATTCAACACATGTATATTATCATTTCGAGTAAAATCTGATTACATTGGGAATATTAACATAGCAGTAATTAAATTAATATCCGTATTTCTTTTTGTATCATAAACATGTGGTTATTTTTTTTCATCTTTATCAGCGTGTAAAAGTCTACTATTGATAAGAGGTCTCTTCCGTTAGTAGGGTTTGCCATAATCTCGAGTCTTGGCTGGCGCATTGGTGATCGTAGTTTTAGATATCTCGCATCTTTGATGCTAACTCCGTCGCCGGTGCGGGTGCGAGATATTAAGTTTGGCAAAAACGGGACGAATATATCACCCTTTTTTAAGGAGCTGGTTTTTTCAACTAAACAGATGTTTCTTATGGTGGCTCTTTAAGGAACAGAGTTTCACCCGCGTCATCACGTGTCGGTGGTGCGCGACATGACCTAGTTCAAGCATTTTATAATTGCAATTAAATTAGTTGATTGCAGTGGATGGAAAAATTGGCATAATTAAAGGAGTACTTTTATCTGTCGGCATATTATGTATTATCCACATTCGCTCCCCCTGCCGGTTGAGCGTCCCCCCCCCCACGTTCTCACTGGGCGGCTAGGGTTTATGCGTCGTTCGCGCGCCCAGCCAAGTATTTAATTATTTTAATTTTACATTATCTCTTAAACTATGCGTCCAAATAACATGGTATAAAGAACAAAGTTTATCTTCATAAAATTGTCTTGATGATGAAGTAATTTCCGTTCGTAAGAATAAATAGGCCATGCCTAATAATAACGCTCATAAATCACTTTTAAATGTTTAATATTTTTTTGTCATTAAATACCTAATTATGGCTTATGTATAAGAAATAGACATATGGTATCGCGGACTTTTTTTAGGCGGAGTAAAGATCTATATTTTTCTAGAACATTGTATTTACGTATCCCTAACGATAACACCAGCGTACGCGGATAAATCATTTCGGGGGTGCTTTTTCTTCTGACTTCCTTAATAAATATCCATATTTAAGGCTAGCTGAGTGATATTGCTTAATGCTAGATAGCCTATACTATTCCACATAAATTTGGCTATAATATGCAAAAGAATTTTACAAATCTGATTGGTAGTTCCAGAGATTAGCGCGCTTAAACAAACAAAAAAACAAAAAAACTCTTCCCCTTTATTATATTAGTATAGATATTCCTTTAGTGTTAAGTAATTTACCTTTTCCGTTTGAATTCGGTTGCAGGTGTCAATGGGTATAGAAGCAGTTTATTATCAGCTGGACTAGAAAGTACCCTTGTTACTCCTATTCTATGTTAAAAAGTGTGATATATATATAAATAATGATAAATGGCCTGCGTAGCGACGTAGCGCGCGTATGCACAGGCGTAGAGGGATGTACGTATCAGTGAAATCCAAAAGAAATCTGAATTAGGAAAGAGTCCTTCGGTAATGGTTGATCAACTTCAAATTAAGTTTCCTTACAATGTTTTTGACAATAGTTTAAGTTTTAACAGCGGGATTCCGAGCTTATCCCGCACGAAAAAATGATTGATGCGAAAATGAAGATGTGGCTTTCACAATGCCCAATGAAAGAATTTCATGGTCTCTCGCGATCAAATATAAAATATGAAATCTGAAACGTGGTAACTATATATATTACACACAGTTACATAAACTTGCGGCTCGAATCGTCGACGACCGAGTCCTTTCCGATCGGCTCGATTCATTGGCACTGCGCAGAGACGTTGCATCCCTTTGCATTTTCTTTCGCATCTACCACGGGGAGTGCTCTGAGGAATTGTTCGGATTAATCCCAGCCGCCAAATTTCACGAGCGCACATTGCGGCAGAACTCCCGATATGATCCACATCATCTGGATGATTGGCGGTCTACCACTGTGCGATTTAGAAGATGTTTTCTTCCTCGCACGACTTCCTTGTGGAATCGATTACCATCAGCGATTTTTCCGGGCCGATACGACTCAGGGACCTTCAAGAAAAGAGCGTACTCCTTTTTATAAGGCCGGCAACGCATCTGCAATTCTCTCCCTGGTGTTGCAGTTGTTCATGGGTGGCGGTAGTCACTTACCATCAGGTGAGCCGCATGCTCGTTTGCCCCCTCTCCTATAAAAAAAAACTTACGCAACTAGTTTATCATTTACAAACTTTTTAATACGCAGTTAAAGCAAAGTTCTCAATGTTACAATCGTGCTGAAGTTGTTGTTATGTATAATGTACGAGTAGTCCTTAATATTACATTTTCTCGGTATTCAGAGGTAACAGATGCTTTCACAATGTGGAATAAGTTAAGATAGAAGAAATAGTAACAAAATATTATAAATAAATAGTTCTACAACCACAGGAACGGAGTCTATACATACGACTTAGCTTATTTATCGTCCGATCCTATTACTTTGACAAAGTTAAAGTACAGAAAAAATTATGATGTGTTCCAGAAAACAAAAACAAATTTTCTCCTAAAAAATTTAAACGTTATGGGTTGCATCAGGCTTTTCCTATTATAACATTGAAATTGTGTTTGTAAAATATATTAAAATTAAAACATTATTTGATAGTCACTCTTAAGAATGTCTTTGTATGTTAAAGTATAATGGAGGTGGATTATTACGTAGTTAAAATTCTTATTCATAATTTGATTTAAATTGAATTTAATCTTTAAGTTTTGGTGCAATTTTTAAATTTTTTTCAATCATTTTACATATAGATTAGTTATTAAACTAATACTTATTTACATAACATAATATACAATATTTAATTACATACAATATTAAAACTATAATAATAAAAAAAACTGAAAGTAGTAACTTAATTATGATACAGTCCTACTCCCCGCGGTATTTCATATAGTGACAACTGTTACATTGAGTATAACATTTGTCTAGTACTTACACTGCGTTGTTGTTAGTGCTCAGAGTAAGCCTGCGCCACGTAGCTCCTTGTGCTTAATAATAAAGCAACATTCCGTTGAAGCTGTTTACAAAACTCACGCTGACTCTTCTTAGAAAACAATCTTGACCTATGTATTTACACTATTTTGTGCAGATTTATACTGGTTACGTACCAGGAAATTTTGTAAATATCCCTTAAATTTGTTTATAATGTTGCATGGTTATAATGCAATAATATTACATCAAAGGAATGAAATTATTGGCATTATTTGTCATTCAATAATATTCCAATATGATAGTGTTTATCGTCTGCAACTTTAATAGGTTTTAGGCATTACGTATTGACATGTGTTATCTGCTGTCTTGAACTTGATGTAATTGATTAAATAAATTCATCCGCGCTTGATAAAATTGATGACGATGATTATTGAAAATTTATAAAATATAATAATACAGCCTGTATTATTACATTTTAAAAAGTTTTATCAAGAAAATTAACCCGACTACATTTTAAGGGTATTGAAATAAAAGTAAACAAAATTCGTTTTCTATATAAGAAAAGTATTACTTTTACTGACTCAGAAGCTCGGGACTTGCTTTGTTTTGTTTATGGGCGATACCTATTTCCGGCAGTAAAGAATAAGTAGCCTTAATAATATTCTTCTTGAGATCTGGGGACCTCCACTCATTCATTGTTAAAATATTTTGCAAAATGTTATACAATAAAGTAGTAAAAACCTCCTTGGCTTTTAATTAAATATGATCCTTCTTATTTATATCACAATTTAAAAATGAATTAAGAAATAAGGGTGCAAACAAGAACTTTCTTAGAATCCTTTGCATAATAAGGCTATATGGCAAACAAATAAATATTTTTTATAGGATAAGAGTGACAAACGAACACACAGTCCACCTGGTGGTAAGTGGTTGCTGTGGCCCATAGACATCTACATCTATCCTCTATTACAAATCAAAATGTAGATGCGTTGTCACCCGTGAGGACTAAGATGGAATGCCTCATTTCCAGTAAAAAGGGCCTCCGGCCACCTGCACTCACCAAGCGAAACGCAGAGGTAAACCTCTACTTCAGGCTGGTTTTACTATTTTATTACATTATAACATAAAAATCTTTTAAAAAGGAATACTTCTGTAATATATCTGAAACCATTTCATTCATCTTTACATTGATCAATTAACCTTTAGTTATGAAAGAATGATAAATATTTGATATTATTATATAAGCCTAAGAAAGGTTTTCTTCATTCCGTCGTGTTTATATAAGATATTCGATGAAGATTCAATACGATTTATGTGAGGACATTGTGGATTTAACGTCAAAAATCAAATACGTTTCAAAGTATAAACTTTATGAATTCATAAAAATGGTCAGCTAGTCATAATATACTGGGTGGTGACTAGGTTATCACACTAAATAAGACAGCGGTATATACAAGTTCATATATGTCGATTAAAATAATAAAATAAACAATTCTACCACAAATAAAAATTTGCCTCTTTCAAACAAAATAAATAGCGTAAAAATTGCCACGAAATAAACATCTTGACAATATTAGTTTACTGGCCAGAAGTGACATGTAAAAGCGGCAACGGTGCAACAGGTACGCAGTGCTCACGCGCTCACCTACACTTTCTCGTTCATAAGTAATTAGGCAAAAAAGGAAAATAAGGGCCATTGCGACTAGAGTGTTAATTGTTATATATTTTTTTACTTGTGTATTTTTTTATAGGATGAGGGTGACAAACGACCACACAGTCCACCTGATGGTAAGTGGTTGCTGCGGCCCATAGATATCTACATCTATCCTCGTTTGCGAATCAAAATGCAGATGCGTTGTCTCCCGTGAGGACTAAGATAAAATGCCTCATTTCCAGTAAAAAAGGCCTCCGGCCACTTGCACTCACCAAGCGAAACGCAGAAGTAAGCCTCTACTTCACGCTGGTATTCTGTGAGGTCGTGGTACCACCCCGGTTCGAGCCGGCCCATCCGTGCGACAGCAAAAGTTGCCGCGTGGCTCTAGAAACAAAAAACTCAAAGAACTTTATATAGGATAAGTCTTTTCATTTAATGTGATAACTTTATTGCCACGCCGTATATACCAGGTGTTTGTGAAATGCTCCCGAAAACGAAGTCAGACGACAGTACTAACTATACCTTTGATGATGGGTCAGATTTAAAATCGACCCTGATGAAAAAAATCATCTTTTCATAACGTTTTATTAGATTTATTCATGTTCCATCATGTTATGCCACGTTAGTACAGCTAAATGAAACGATAATTTCATAAAAAAAACATGAAAATATTGAAACATAAAACCAGCAGTGGAATTACTGAATTACAATCAACTGACTAGGGGTCAATGTACGCGCACACGCCGAATTTATGCGGGCCGCAGGTAGCTATGGTACCAAAATACCTAATAATTTACAACACTTGTCTAAATACCTAACTTATCTACCTAACCTACTATTTTGCCACTGTGCTTGTCTCCACGTAGCCACTTTAACCCGAATGTACAGGCTAAATAACCCAAATAACTGGTTCGATTATCTGCTAATGAAAAAAAATACTTAAATGAAATGTAACCAAGGTTAGTCATGCGTTTTTATTCATCGTGTAGGTATGTTTATTATTCTCATGTATACTGAATACACTAACCGCTTAAAATAATATAAAATCCGTGGTCTTATGAAATGCGGCTCAAATTGTGCTCCATTCATTTTGAAGCAGATTTGGGCTCGGTGTTGCGTCTCCTCATGCAGGCACAATGCAGGCACATCATCGTGTGGTGTTCGACACAGTCCGTACGTAGTTTGTCGAAAACATCCACGATCTTTTGACGCATTTCGTCAGCACTATCACAGTCACGATTAAAAACCCTTTCTTTCACATACCCCCACAGAAAGAAGTCTAACGGGGTCAATTTTGGCGAGTGGGGTGGTCAAGCGTTTGGTATTAGTTTGCCGATCCAGTGATCATCAAAAAGTTCATTGAGGCGCTCACGGGCGAACCTTACGACATGTGGAGGGGCACCATCACGCTGGAACCATATTCAGCCAACGATAGATCGTCTAAAATGTCAACCAACTATTCATTTATGAAGTTCAGGTATCGCTGTCCGTTAAGTCGCTGTGGCAGAAACACGGGTGCTAGTATGCAATCCTTAAATAAACCTGCCCATACGTTAACCGACCATCGGGATTGGTGCCCAGTTTTTCAAACAGCGTGCGGGTTAACCTGGGAATACCCGTGTGTATTTCTTCGGTTCCACATGCCGTTTCTGGTAAATGTCGACTCGTCCGTCCAGATGACGTGCTCTTTGAAACCAAGCACACACGTTGTTGCTGGTCTAATGAAACTCGCCGGCGGTCTTCATCGCCGGGAACTAAAGCTGGCACTTTGTGCACTTTGTATGAGTGTATTTGGTTACGCTTTAACACTTTGTGAACCGCACAGTATGACACACTTGTTCCATCCCGACGTCTTAACAATTAAGCGATACTTCGTGTACCTAGGTTCGGATACTGGCGAATGTCATCTAAAATGCGCTCCTCGGAGTGAACAGCCACTTGCCTTCCACCTCCTGCCGTAACCGGAGCAATGGGCCGATTTTCCAACGCTCGCTGAAAGGCTGCTGTTATCAGACGAGAGTCAGCTAGGTGTCAAGCGGTCGGGAATTTCTCTCGGTAAATTCGTAATGCACCCGACGCATTACCACAAGCTTCTCCAAGGCACATTAACATGTTGCCGTATTCATGAGCACTATAAACGTACTGTTATGTCTAACCCTAGTTAGTTGAAAGCGCTGACTCGATTATTTTATTTAGTATAAAAGCATAGTGTTTGAGGTAATCGAGGCAGTGCAGCTCCAACCCATTTTAAGTGCATATCGCACACACTGTTCGTGGCTTTTGTACATTTTTTGTATTATTTTAATATTGGGGAAATAAACCAAAAGAACTTCCGGGATTGGATGTAAAAGTTTTTTTTAAAACACCTTCAGAGCAGCCCTCCTAACAAATTTGATGTCAGAAGTGGGATGTCACAAGGTCTACTCGTATATCGGTAGCGTGGCATCCGAATCCTGGGAAACTCTGAAGCAAGATCGACAGTAAGTCTCCACCCCACGCGTGTGAGTCTGCATCATCTGAAACACCAACAAGGTCTCAGCTCCACGAGCTTGAGGCATCATCACCGTCATCAAATCGAAGTTTATCAAGGCTGTCAGTCTCCACCTGACGCGTGTGAGCCTGCTGCTGCACTCCCACCGCACAACCACGTGGAGGCTGCCGTCAAACTACTTCCTGGTTCTCACGGCAACTCGACTCCACTGCACGTCATTGCAACAAGACACCCGCATGGCAACCAATGTCCACCGTAGTGTTCATGATATTTTAAGTTAACTTTAATTTAGCGATAATTTTGTACTACTTTGCTTTTTCTTTTTCTTTATATTTTTGTCATTAATTGTATATTATATCCTCATTTTAACAATTTTGTATTTCCTAACTCCTTAAACTATTTTTCTTATTCCACATACTACTACTAAACTAACTATAAAACTTTAAAGGAAAAACCAGACTATACTAGACCAGACTAGACTAAAACTTTAAAGGAAAAACCAGAAGAACTAGAAATGTCCGACAAAATTCCCTTATCCTGCATACCTGCTTACTGATTCAAAATGTGATTCTACAGAATACATATGTCCGATATTTATGAAATCAAAATCTCACGTAAATTATTAAGTCCATAAAACAAAACCAGAGTCAAACAAGTAGTAACTGATGCAAAGTCTAAACAAAAAACCAAATTACCAAAGAAATCCACAATTAAACTCATTCACGAGTTCAGAACTACACAAACAAGCTCGGAAAACTCGGAATAAATAAAAATATCATTTGACAGAAATGACATTATACAAATGACAGTGTCTTTTTTACTTCTTTATGACTGGAAGGGCATCATCTTGTAAAACCATCAAAAACTTGGTATTGCATTTTTATTTTTAGCAAGTTATTTAGTTCGATTTATTCTCTCATTTTATTTTTAACAAAATCCCTGAATTTTTCTCTTTTTTACGGTATACTGTAGATAGACTGGGCCAGAAATGGACCGTCTTCTTTAATAAAAACTCTGCTTAAAATATTCAAAATGTATTAAATAATACAAGTAAAAGTCGATTATATGGCAATAATAAAGATAAATAAAATTTGTAATATAATTGAAAAAATGGGTCAAATTTTTTTAATGATCACACCCAAGACACCTAACGACAAGATCACCCTTGTATTACTAGAGTGTGTTCATGTAATGATTGCTTATATGAAGGGCGTTGTCGGAGACACATACTCACGGGTGTACATATATATGGGGTAGTCGGCTGACTGACTACTACTAGTAATGTTGCACAATTATTAGTCCTACATTAGGGGCTTATAATAGTAAGATCTATGATACAAAAGAATTAATATAGAAGGTGTCTATGATGAATAAGCATTATAATAGAGTAATAAATTGAAGTCCTATATGTATAAGATATATAGTAGTATGGTCTATGAAATAAAGCAAATATGTGGAAGGTCTCAAATATGTAAAAACATAATATTAAAGGAAACGGGACGTATATGGGGTGGTCTACTGACCGACTGCTATGTATATATGCTATATAGAAGGTATCTATGATGTATAAGCATTATGATACAGAGTTATGACTTGAAGTCCCATATATATAACACATATAATAGTAAGGTCTATGAATTAAAGCAAATATGTGGAAGGTCTTAGATATGTTTAAGCATTATATTAAAATAAATGGGACTTGATTATTATAGTGGCGTGTAGATTGCTTCACAGCGTCCGAGACCGAGGTAAACTTGGACTCGCTAAGCGATGTGTCCCAGACATATTATCTAAGCGGGTTTGTTGTATCATTACGACTTGCCCGTGGACATCGCACACCCCTACCGTTTATGGGAGGCGTCTAAGCGCATAGCGTTATGATACGTCAGCTATCTTTCGGATTGGGGTGAGTGTGTTTGGTAGTACTTTTAAGTGCACCCAGCATACTCCACTCCATGTCTTAGTGCAATAACGTTATGATACGTGGAGTTTTGACTATTGATGTCTCAGTAGTGTGCTACTATGATAATTGGTGGTATTTTTAGTTAACAAGTATCAAATTTGTTACCAAAGTGGATAGGGATCATGTGGGTGTGTTGTGAGTAGGTGCCATCCGTACGATAGTTGCATAGATGCGCTGCGCCTGATTCGACGCATCTTGTGGTTCTGGTCGATGGAGGTATGCGGGTGGTGATGTCTGCTCGGACTGTATGGGGGACCTTGGGATGGTGTAAGCCAGACGATAGTCGTATTGATACTTGTTCAGTTTTGCAGCATTGCGTCTCTGCGATGGTTGTTTGGCGGGTCGCTATTCTCAATGGCACTCTCTGCGTCTTGGTTTGACTCACAACCTAATTAGCTTTGCCCAAGTCGGGTCCCTTCATTGCGGGGCTGCGGACTGTCTAACCTTCATTGCGGGGCTGCGGACTGTCTAAATGCTATGATTATTTATATAACAACATAATAATATATGTTAATAAATTTCCCACCTTTAAATGATTGAAGGCAACTTGTTGGTGGGTGAGAAAAACATGATCGAAAAATGCATATACTCAACGTCAGTGACACAAACCCTTTCTGATGGCGAATTATTACTAGTATCTTATAACTACCCATTGGCTATATCTGCCATTGTATCGGTTGGTGGAGCATATGTGTCGACCTCATACGGGTGGTAGCTGGACGAAGAATCTGAGGAGGTTCTCAAGGCTGCGGCCGAAAGCCGCGCTATGTGGGACCCCATTCCTTTGAGGTGAGCGGTAGACTCATGACACGCTCTGCGGCCAATTAACTGTGCTGATCATGCAATTGGTGGTAGAATAGAATAGAATAGAATATTTTTTTATTAAATGTAGATCACATGTGTGTTCTTATTGAAAGACATTTTTAACTTTACCACTGGTTCGAAAAAAACCCTTTGTCCTGGGAAGAACCAGCAAGAAACCCAGCGGGACTTTATTTAAAAGCAAATTTTACATCAATGGTTATACAAACTATATAAGTAGAAAATTTATTTTAGAAACAGCATGGAAGCGACCGCCTCATTCCCAGTGGTTATTTTCAAACATATATTCATTTATACTATAATAACCCTTTTTATACAGTTTCAACTTAACAAAACATTTAGACTTGATAAAAGCCTTGAACAATGTCTAAATAGTTGTGGATGCCTTTCACTTATAACACGTCTGCAGGAACGACGGTCTGACGGGTGGTGGCGCTCACGGAGGGCTTTTTATGGCCAGTGTGCTTATTGTTGCCTAACCCGTGTGAGTACATTCACTGCGCCTGGATTTGATTGTATTCTGTATGCCTTTTACACGCATTGACATGCGCGACTTCAGTCGATGTTTATGCTTACTCACTACCAAAGGGCCAAGACCTCTTTTACTGGTTCGCAAATTATTTTGCTGTGGACTACGGTCCAGTTCTCAACTGAACGTCCCCTTCGGGAGGAGTGCGGTGATTGGTTGACGCTAACCGCACACAGCGTGTGTGGTGCCGTGTGCCCCCACACATTTTTTTTTGAATGTAGGAGAGTGAAACTCTTGTATCAGGTATTTCATATAAACATTGTGAAATTTTTCCAAGTGGGAATGGATAAATTAATAAAAAATTGTCTGATGTAAACCTGATAAAAGTAAAATAGGGAAGAATTCACGTAAATTTGATAAATTTATATATCTTTTAGATAAAGATTCTATAGAAAGACAAAAATAAGTAGAGAGGTGATGGGAGGAATGTTACAATATGCAGAAAAAACAGCGCTAGTCATACCATGTAGCCTTGTGGAATACCAGCGTAAATGGACTTGTAATCGTAGCATGCACCATCTACTACGACCTTTATGCTCCGATCTGTAAGAAAATTGGTGATACAATTGCACAACTTCTCGGGAAACCCATAGGAAAGCTGTCTTGAAAGAAGTGCTGTGTGCCAATCCTGATTAAAGGGCTTCGCTAAGTTAATCTAACGGCCAACGCCTAAATCTTGGACTATACTGCCTCCGCCGATCTATGAGTGAGGTTAGAAGTTACTAGATCAGATCAGCAGCTAAGCGACCCTGACGGAAATCGTACTGGAGTTCACTAATCAGCTGGCGATCCTCAAGGTGCTGGCTTTCATGAGCTAGCAGTTAATAATTGAATAAGTTTATTGCGATAGTTAGGATAGGGCGCCGCTTTTTGGGATCGGGCGGACTAAAGCTGTCTTTCATGAATTGGGGACTTCACCTAGGTAGTAAAAGTAACGGAAAATACACTTTCAAACTGGTGAAAACTCCGGAGCACACGTCTTCAGCATAATAGGTGGGAATCCATCAGGCCTATTCGACTTAATGACGTCCAGGAAAAAGAGTGCTTTGCACACCAAGCCCTGTGTAAACAGTACAACCTGCATGGAGCACTCACACTGCGGGATGGTCGGCAGTGTTCCTCCTATCATCGAGAGTCGAGTTGGACGCAAAGAGAAAGCTTATCAGATTAGCTTTCTCCTTTGCAGCATGGGCCAGTGAGTGATGTGTGTAGAGATGGCAGAGATGGCTGGCAGAAACTCCATTGGACAGCCTTGGCCAGTATGAACGTGTTCCTGAATGAAGTCGAAGTAGTTTCTCGCCAATTCTGCTGACGTGCTCTGCTTTGACTTGGCAATGACACTTTTGAAAATATGGAAATGGACTCATACATCTTTTTAATAACGCTGTTGTTTACATCCTGAGACGTTAATACGTCAGCCCAGGCCTGGTAGCATTCAAACTTGTGGCGTGATGAAATTTTACAGGAGTGACCAAACCATGGCTGAGTTCTAACTCCGATAAGCGTTACAGATGATGTAATAAAAAGTTCAATTCTTTGAAGTACCAAATCGGCGACAAAATCAGCAACAACGTTAGGATCATCCGGTGGGAAGCGAATTTGCCCCCAAAGGTAGGATGTAAAAAAAAGACCGCATCCTGTCCCAATCAGCCGATCTATAGTGACAAAAACGACGGCAACCTACAGAACGCAACAACGATCGGAGCGTGAGTGACACTATACTTCGGATTAGACAATGGGCTGAAGAGCCAAGAGGGGCATCGATGGATACCTGATATCCGTCCGGATATCAGTAGAGAGTGAGAAGTCAGTACAAGTTCCAACAGGGAATGTACATTATCCTCTACATCTGGGATCCACGTAGGCGAAGTAACTAGTTGTGTCAGACCATAAACCAAAGAAATTCATAAACAGATCTACCCGGATGGTCGGTTAAACGGAAACCAAGCCATTCAGCGTGATGCTCCATCACGATCGAATACGAAAGATACATAAACGAAGATACACATCAACAAAAAAATATCAACAAAAAATGCCTAGCTCGGAAATCGACCCTTCGATAAGTAATCCACTACAACTATCCGACAACGATAGTTAACCGATTACATAAAAATAACCATCTACCTACATGATGCAAACTCCCGCTTACGCACTAACCGAGCGCGGCTTTTCAAATGTACCCGCTAACAACAAACAAGCAAGCCACAAAAGATAAGAATTTTATTATTACGTATATAATTAAAAAAAATATTTTTACGTATTACGGACGGGCGTGATTGTAGACACAAAACTAAACTAATCAACAAAACGCTCCCTGCCACCAAAATTGTTTAATTTTTATCAAACACTATGGTCGGGATCGACCGAGAATCGATCCCGGAACCAAGCTCTGCTACCAAATTGTTACGGCCAGCAGCTGCTTATCCAACAGTAGGGTACTCCTCGGCCCATAGAAGAAGAACCTACAAGCAGGTGTTGGTCGGGCCTGCTACAGGCCAAAGGTGGAAACTTTTTATTACAATAAACAATCATGGGGGAGCGTTCTATTCTAATAAAAGGAGCTTACTTACCTCTATCCAAGGCGACTGGTCCCTCAGGATTCGGTCAGGTCGCATGGGGATGCATAGTGCTAGGAAAGTAAGGGTCAGTGATGTATATCTGGGTGTGGCTGGTAGTGTTATTGATCTTATTAGACCGTTACCCTCTGCAGCAGTTCGGACCTCAGCATCTCTCTACCTCACGTCACTTTCTTCGCAGTCACGATGATAGTCCAGTAACTCTGTCGTACGATCAACTACCTTACAGAAGCCACGTTTCGAGTGGCCACAGTTATTTCTAGAATATCAATTACCGCACTAGCTATTATTGTCGAATGCACTTATACAGATTCTGAGTTAGATACAATAAGTCCCGGGTGAAGCTAACAAGCAAGGAATGCGCGCTACATATCCTAAACCGTATATTTCCTAGATGCGCGTGCCGTATTTTGCCCCCGAGTTCCCGAAAAAAAAGACAGCGTGCCGCCGATCGCATCGCTTAATTAGCACTCTTAATTTTCTAGGGCGTTCTCGACACCCACCGTTCATCACGCTCGGACGAACTTCATCCCGTATCGCGCCGATCCGAGTGCCATCTAACGTCAATGCTTGACATTAGCGCTTTTGCGCGAACAAAGGGGGTGAAGGAATAAGGCCTCCGGCCACCTGCACTCACCAAGAGAAACGCAGAGGTAAACCTCTACTTCACGCTGGTATTCTGTGAGGTCGTGGTACCACCCTGGTTCGAGCCGGTCCATCCGTGAGACAGCAATAGCAGCCGAGTTGCTCTATCACTGTTAGAAAAAAGTTTTATTACAAAAAATGATAGACACAATGTATAATGGATGAACAACCTTCAAGAAAAGAGCTTACGCCTTTCTAAAAGGTCATATACGCATCTGCAATTCCCCTGGTGTTGCGTTTGTTCATGGGCGGCGGTAGACACTTATCATCAGGTGAGCCGCATGCTTGTTTGCCTCCTATTCTATAAAAAAAACGCAGTTTTATTACTATTGAATTGTTATCAGGAAGATGATGCTGATCATCTCTTGTATCAGATTACTTTTGTTGATTTTACGACAACAACGGGGTGATGTGAAGTATTGGACTCTATTACGCCGCCACTATACAGCATATATAAATATTCGTAAAATAAATATTTAATCTGGAAGAAAAATAGTTACTGGATTTAGGAAGTGTGCTAGGTAGTGCTCTTATGCTGTGATTAAACTCTATAAAAATAACGTTGAATGGCAATATCACGTTGCTGATAGTCTAAAAATAGAAAAGAAAAAAATAAGCAGCAGTATTATGCTGTATTGTTTCATATAGTGAGTGTAGAGAAACTTGACTGCCTTTGACTGCCTCGTTGATCTAGTGGTTGCAGTAGTGCGACTGCTGATCATGAGGTCCCGGGTTCGAATCCCGGGTCGGGCCAAAAAATCATTTATTGAGTTTTTCCATCAAGAAATTCTCAGTAGCTGCCCGGAGTCAGGAAGTTGGCGGTGTTTTACCCCCGTGCCTCGGAAAGCACGTAACGTCGTTGGTCCTGCGCCTGATCTCTCTCCGGTCGTGTCGGTTTACCGTCCCATCGGGCTATGAGAGTGAGGGTATAGAGAGTGCACCTGTGCTCGCGCATACACTTGGGCACTATAATCCTGTCCTGCGCCGATGGCTAGTCTCCGTTGAGACTGGCCGCCGTGGCCGAAATTCGGTCTGGAGGACATTATTATAGAGAAACGGAGATCCTTTTTCAGACTACCGGGACTACCGTGTCCTCCCCATCTGTTCAGACCTCGGATAATCCTATAATATGCCAGCGAGACAAGTTTGTCTATCTTTTCTTCCAGCTCCAGCATCTTCTCATCAGTCCTTAAGGGTGCGTAGATTCCTAAAAGCTCAAATTGCCTTGCTGATTAATTAGATAAAAGTTAAAACAAAAATAACCTAATCGATCTCCAGATTCAAAATATTTTGTTCGATTCTTTCCTTAGATGTGATATAAAAATTAAGAGACTATAAACGTGTCTTACCTCAAAGTGTAAAATATAACACAAGCAATTGAGGTGTAGGTTAACTTTAAAATTAAGTTGAATTAATTAAATTAAATTAAATTAGTTAATAACATTATTAAATTAATCAATTGATCCATACCATCTGGATGATTGGCGCTCCACCACTGTGCGATTTAGAAGAAGTTTTCTGCCTCGCAGAACTTCCTTGTGGAATCGATTACCACCAGCGATTTTTCCGGACCGATACGACTTATAGATCTTCAAGAAAAGAGCCTACTCCTTTTTAAAAGGCTGACAACGCACCTGCGATTCCCCTGGTTCCCCTGGTGTTGCACTTGTTCATGGGCGGCGGTAGTCACTTACCATCAGGTGAGCCGCATGCTCGTTTGCCTCCTATTCTACCATGATCGTTCTTACATTTTTTACTCGCAGATATGATTTAATACACCCTTAAATACAAAGATTGTTAGCCATGTGACGGTTTTCATTAAAGTTTTTAATTATTTGCCGACGTTTTGATTCGAGAACTTCTTACAAACCCTTTAAATTTGTGCATTTACAGCCCCCTCCTGTTCTATGGCTTACAATTCTAAGCATTTTTACTACGTCACTTTAACGCAATGTTTTGAGCCTTTATTCAATTTTTTTTTTAATTTCAAACACAAATAAATTATAGCTTATAAAGTAATCACAAGTAGGAGATCATAGCGAATTAATTTGTAGAAATTGCGTGATTAAATGACAGCCGTCAAACAAAAAATTTTTCAAAACAAAAAGTGTAGAATCAGATAATATCACTATGTTTTAGTTAAAAAGCTCAGAGTCCATATAAAAAATTACTTTTTTTTAATATATGTACGAATAAAAGGTAACTACTTTTGATACCCATGTGTGGATTTTTACGTTTATAGGCTTTACAGACAAAAAGCTTTTTGAATTTTCTACTAGATGTCGTTTTTATCTCAACATCAGCAACAAATTGACAACGATCTTTCTTACCCAGTACCCTTCAATTATAACTGCTCAATATCTTATACAAAAAATAACAAAACTTTCTGCCTTTCCTATTTAAAAAAAATGTGATTTGATTTCTGACTTTGCTCGAATATCGTAGAATACATACATAACTCTGTTTGATATCCGGAGCTGGCTCTTATCGAATTAATAAGTTGTCACTGCTAGTGACATTAAAAATAAAAAAGAGTTTTAAAGAACATTTACTTTTTTCACAAAGAATTAAATGAAAAATCTTATCTATTTATTTTATGCTTAATTCTTTTTTTATAGAATAGGGGGCAAACGAGCATGCGGCTCACCTGATGGTAAGTGACTACCGCCGCCCATGAACAAGTGCAACACCAGGGGAACCAGGGGAATCGCAGGTGCGTTGTCAGCCTTTTAAAAAGGAGTAGGCTCTTTTCTTGAAGATCTATAAGTCGTATCGGTCCGGAAAAATCGCTGGTGGTAATCGATTCCACAAGGAAGTTCTGCGAGGCAGAAAACTTCTTCTCAATCGCACAGTGGTGGAGCGCCAATCATCCAGATGGTATGGATCAATTGATTAATTTAATAATGTAATTAACTAATTTAATTTAATTTAATTAATTCAACTTAATTTTAAAGTTAACCTACACCTCAATTACTTGTGTTATATTTTACACTTTGAGGTAAGACACGTTTATAGTCTCTTAATTTTTATATCACATCTAAGGAAAGAATCGAACAAAATATTTTGAATCTGGAGATCGATTAGGTTATTTTTGTTTTAACTTTTAGCTAATTAATCAGCAAGGCAATTTGAGCTTTTAGGAATCTACGAATCGATTCCATTTGGATTTTGCTATCGAATTCTATAGTGATTGCTTTTAACATAAACATAAAACTGATTTCTATATAAAATCTTACAGTACTTGAATAGGCAGGTAAAAACACTTCTTGCGCTGCTCAAAAGGGGTAGTTGATTAATGGAAGTAAAAAGGAGTGTACTTAAATTAAGATTTGATCAAAATGTATTTATCCAGCTTTTGCTCTTCTTTCAAAATGTCTTAATCAATGTTTTAGTAAGTACTTCACTAACAACAACATAAAATATCAGACGCCATTTTATAGATTTGACTGCATACGGATTCAATATAAATATCAATAAATATCTGACTACCGCGTTAGTCTAGTGGTCGTAAGAGCGACTGCTGATCACGTCTTTCCGGGTTCGAATAACGGGTCGGGCCAAAATAAGTTGTTGGGTATTTTCTGTCAAGCATAATTATTTCTTATGTTTACGCGAATACTTCACATTTAAATAAATATAGCTTTGACTGATTTTATCGCGTAATTTTTAGGGTTCCGTAGCCAAATGGCAAAAAATGGAACCCTTATAGATTCGTCAAGTCTGTCTGTCCATCCGTCCGTATGTCACAGCCATTTTTTTCCGATACTATGAGCACTATGCTGTTGAAACTTGATAAGTAGACGTATTCTGGAACTGCATTAAGATTTTCACACATAAATAGAAAAAAAAACAATAAATTTTGTGGGTTCCCCATACTTAGAACTGAAACTCAACATTTTTTTTTCATCAAACCCATACGTGTGGGGTATCTATGGATAGGTATTCAAAAATGATATTGAGGTTGCTTACATAATTATAATCTAAACTGAATAGTTTGCGCGAGAGATACTTCCAAAGTGATAAAATGTGTGTCCCCCCCATGTAACTTCTAAAATGAGAGAATAATAAAACTAAAAAAAATATATGATGTACATTACCATGTAAACTTCCACAGAAAATTGGTTTGAACGAGTTCTAGTAAGTATTTTTTTTTAATTCGTCATACATCGTAAATTATTACTGGCTGCTACTGAACCCTTCTTGGGCGAGTCCAACTCGCACTTGTTCGCTTTTTTATATTCCCGACGTTTTGAACACTTTTACAACAGACATCATATACAAAATATGAAATAAAGGTTAAATGAAACTAATATTACGGATCTTACCGCATTTAATTTTAACTTTCCGACGTTTCGGGTGCTACAGAAAAATTCGTAAAATTAGTTTAATTTAATGTGCAGTGTTTGCGTAAATATAAGAGATCATTATATAAAATAAAAGATTTTTGGACTTGACACTTTAAAGACTACTGAAATAGGGACATTTGAAATCACACAATGTTAGTTATTTGTTGGCAACATTTTAATATTCTTATATATTTGACATTGGCAGTTAGAATGTAAACAATGTATGGTTTATTTTATTATATTACATGTACATATTTGTACCACTTCATATTTTAATAAATTTTATCTTTCTGCAGAAAGATTTTCTCCATTTAAACTTAATAATATATAATATTAATAATGCCATATCTCACACTCCTTCTGGCGCGTATTATACTTAAAAAGGGTTACAAAGTTTTCCCTTCACGTATTACATGTATAATGTGGTCCCCAACCGCGAAATGGATTCTTTTCAGTTTTACACCCTATATTAGTATAAGAGTATAAAAATAAAATTGTCCTTCACCCATCAGCTTACGGTTTCAAAAGTATTTTTGTCAAAGTATTGTACACAAATATATTGTGGATGGCTTACATAATGAAATAATATGTTCACCATAATTAAAAATACTGTAATTTTATAGTTTTTGTTTTCAAATGTTTCACTTACTAGCTTACCAAACAAATTTTAAACCAATCGAATGAAATGAGCTTAAGGAACATGAAAAGTTAAGTTGTTTACATTTTGCCTTCCCCATTACCAGGTTTCCAACTAAAATCAGGTATATTGAATCAATACAAACACACAACAACTACTCACTCACTACACACAACTACTCACAACACAAAATCCTTCATTCTTCATCTTCAGTAAAGATAATTGATAGTATTGGTTACAATTTCTAAGGGTTTTCTTATAAAGCATCAATCATAATAGTTTGGTCAAGGTGCTTTATTCAGTAGTTCAAATGGAATCGACAGATATCAATGACACGCACCTTGTTATCCGTACGTTTGGTATAAGCTTTAACCTGCATTTTTAAATTGTGGATATCCATTATTGGGTATCTTCTTGCAGATCGTTACGAAACTTTTTAAAGGCTAAGGGTGAGTAACAATCACATGGTTAACTAACATATTCGGCATTAATCTGGTGTTTTACTCTGGTATTATTTTATAGTGTGGTTCTGCTCTATTTAATTTTATTTACCATATGATGATTAATGTTGACGTTTAGTGTTTGCACTACTTTTGTGTTTGTAAAATGATTATTTCTTGTAATTATAGTCTATTTCATTTCTATATTTTTCTTTTAGTAAATTGCAAAACCATGCTTTTTATAGTATAGACAAATTAGCTTCTAGCATAAAATCAACCAGTTTTGCCTATTATAAGAAATATTTCTATGATTAAATTTACTAAGAATATTTACTTTTCTAAGAGGCATAACATATGCAGTAGCATCTTTCTAGCGTAACGTAACGGCGGGGCGGGAAGTGCTAAGAATCTCCCGTGAAGGTTCGGATGCCACTTACAACGACTCGACCTGGCGACATATAACGCACGCACCCAGGACTAACGAGAAGATGCTGGAGCTGGAAGAAAAGATAGACAAACTTGTCTCGCTGGCATATTATAGGATTATCCGAGATCTGAACAGATGGGGAGGACACGGTAGTCCCCGAATCTAGCAATTTGTTTTATCACCGGGAAGGCGACCATATTTCCCAAGGAAGTATCAGATTTATCGTCCACAAGTCTCTCATGAACAACGTTGTAAAAATTGCGATTCAGTATCGCCAAACGGTATTCGCTGAAGGTCATACAGGTTTAGACACCAACCTCGGCTAACCCCGATCAAGAGGTGAAGGAAAAGTATGAGTATATCTCTAGAGCCATGCATTCCTCAAAAACTCACTATACGGTGTTAATGGGAGACTTCACCGCAAAACAAGGCACAAGAGGGAACGGTGAGATCAAAGTAGGGTAATTCGGAATAAGGCAACGGAACCCAAGGGGCCAGCAGCTGGGCAAATTTATGGAAAAAGAGGGACTCTTTATGATGAACTGTTTCTTACAAAAGCAACCCTATACAAAGTGGGCCTGGTCGAGCCCCGACGGTTCGACAAAAATGAGATTGACTTCGTTATGACGACCAGACGACTACTGTTTAGTGATATCACAGTGATCACGAGGGTGAAAACTGGCAGGGATCACATAATAGTAAGAGGTACACTGAACCTATGCAAAGTTGGAGATGTGACGTCTAATGATTTCATTCCATCTTAGTCCTAACGGGTGACAACGCATCTGCATTTTGATTTGTAATAGAAGATAGATGTAGATGTCTATGGGCCGCAGCAACCACTTACCATCAGGTGGACTGTGTGCTCGTTTGTCACCCTTATCCTATAAAAAATGAAGTGAACGCCCCATCCCCCTCGTGCTCTAATCTAAAGCCCCGAAAACTTTTAGCTCGAGGTACAAAATCATTTTCAAGACCTTGAAGATTGTAATGAAGTGGACGATATGAATGACAAGCTTGTGGACACTGCCCATGCGGTCGGAGCTAAGTTCTGTAAGACCCGCCAAAGAAGAACACAAAAACTCTCCTATCACTCTCTTATTGTAATGGCTGTTAGATGGTAAATAAAACTGCATTCTACAACAGATTTGACAGAATAAAGGCAACTGAACAGATAGATCTCCAAAAACATGCGGCGCGACTTGCGCAATTTCAATATAGCTCGTATTGAAAAGCGATCAAGCGGAAACAGGGCTCCAAAGTCTTTGCCAGAGATCTGTCTGCCAAAAAGAGCGTACTGACAAAGCTGAGGACCGAATGTGGCAGCATCATTTCCAGAACACCTGAAGTTTTGAGTGAGATTGAGAGGATATATGAGCAGCTGTAGACGTCATCGTTGGAGCCATATATAATTGTAAGTAATGATCTAAGGGAAAGTCTTATCCGACACTATTCCGATGTTATTCCGGACGTTAGTCTAAGCAAGATTAGCATGGCTCTCCAGCATATTAAAAACGGCAAGTTCTCGGGCGAGGATGGAACTACAGCGGATCTACTGAATGCGGGTTGAAAACCGGTACTGGAAAACCTTCAGAAGCTCAATAATCACGTCCTACATGGTGGCACTATTCCTAAGGTGTGGACCAGAAGTGCGGTGGTCTTGTTCTTTAATAAAGGCGACAACGATTTCTTGAAGAATTACAGACCGATTTACCTTCTGAGCCGCGTCTACGTGTTGTTTTGGAGAAATATTTCGAATCGTCTCGCACGCAGACTCGATAACGTCCAGCCTCCCGTTCAAACCGGTTTATGAAAAGGTTTTAGCACCATAGACCCAATCCATACCCTTTCGAAAATTGTATAGAAGACCGAAAAGTACAATCTGTCACTTTGTTTTGCATATGTGGACTTTGAGAAAGCCTTTGATTCCGTCGAAATATTGGCGGTGCTGCAGTTCCTTCACCACCAAGTCGACTGTCGGTATATCGAAGTGCTGAAGTATATGAACAGTAGGCTTCGATGGCTATCCGAGTACAGAACTAGAATAGAAAACTTATCCAACTGCAGAGAAGTGTACGACAGGATGACGTTATATCCCCTAAACTCTACACCGTTGCGTTGAAAGATGTTTTCAAGCTACTGGAATGGAAAGAATAATATGGTATTTACAGCAATGGTAAGTACATCACTCACTTTTGATTTGTCGACGATATAGTCCTTATGGCAGAATCCCTGGACGACCCAAGCACTATGATCAATGACCTCAATAGTGTCTCCAGAGGGATAGGTCTTAAGATGAATGATTATTATCTAACTATCGCCTACGCCAATGAGCTTTTTTCACAAAACTATACGAGCCTGAGCGATACCTATTATCTCAAAATCAGCACATGACTAGTTTTGATCTACACAGAAATTCATCATCTCCCTACAAAAACGTTCATTTAGATGCTTATTAAAATGTCCTAGAATATAAATAGTTTCTAATTCTGAATTTTCAACAATGGTATTTATTTCACCTAGGCACTGTGTCATTTTCAACAGGTTTTCATTACTTTCCGTGGGTATATACACACAGATAATAAAAAAAGATCTGCAATTAAGTGTCATTTTTATTGCCGTAATCCATGAACTAATTACACTGTGGTTAAGTTTTGGGATAGCAAAAGTGTTAACAGCTTTATTTAAAGCTATTATTAAGAAAAAAATTGTTAATGGCAAAAGTGTTAATAGCTTTGAATAAATCAATTAACAATTTTGCTATCCCAATACTTACCTATTCTTTCGAAGTTATTAAATGTTAGCCATAGATATACAAAATCAAAACTATGACTAACATAATTGAACACAAATACGAGTATTTAGATCCTAAATCGGCAATTGAACGACTTACGATAAAGAGAACGAACGATAATTCAATGCGGCTCGAAAAATCGCCATTATTACGCAGGGGCGGGCGGTTCAAAGAGTTAACTCCGAAAGGCGTCGGACGCATCTCAAATTTAAACACTTTGACACCGATCGGCGTTTCCCGCAAATGAAAAATTTTCTTGCTTGTTAAGACAGAATTTTAAATATAACCAGGGATTGCAAACTTTTTTTCTGATATTTTAAAGTTAAAAATACTTTTAATAATAGTATTTAGTCTACTATTTTAAATGTATTAAGTAGTGTTTTAATTAGTAGTTGAGAGGAAGAGAGAGGTTTTAAGTTACATACTATTTATAGTGAGTTTCGCTTAATAATTAATAATGACTTTCTCTTGGTGGTCTTGGAAGGTGACGCTCGACCATCGTCACCGAATTTATTGAGTGACGGTGTGAGACAATTTGGTTCGCTAAAAAGAAAGCCATGTGATGATCAACATTATCAAGATGAAGTCACATCTAGACAAAATAAAGAGACACAGGTATCGTCACAGGACATTCAGGATGCAAATGTATATAAACGCAACATTTCCGAGTCTAATGAGTATAAATGTGTCGTATCACAATTACCCGATATCGAATTTTGAAAACGGTGAACCAACTGACCACCGAAAGAAAGCGTTTGCTCAACTGATCGCTTACAAATTAGATCTTGTTCCAATGAAAAAAAGATCTGTAACATATGTTAATATAATAAATCTTGTGAGGAAAGTACGTCACCAATAGGATGTGGACGACATAAATTTACCCAACTAAGAAGACTCTGAATAATGTTTGTGGCATAGGTACGCTGTGAGCCTACATGTTGTTTGATGATTGTTGATATTATTAAATAAGTATCTCTAACTAACTATCTAACTATCTAACTCTCACAAGTATGCGAAACAATGATTAACAATATGAACGGTTTTAACAATCCAAGATGTTGGATTTTATTAATGAGCCGTTTTCGTTTTAATTTTCTGGCTGCTCTTTTTTTCCTTTTTGCACTAGAGATGATGAAGAATATATAAAAAAAACTAGTGAATCATATCAACGCAGCAAAATGTTTAACTATCAACTATGAAATGAAGATTGCTCGTAGTATGAACCTATTACTGTTCTCTAATTCTATAAAATAAAATATCTAGCTAAAATAAATAATATTTAATCCAAATGTTTTCAATGTTGATAACCTCTGGAAGACGCCGTTCGGCGTTATCCGCGCCTGAGGATAGTTTTGTTATTTTTCCAAAATCATTATTTACAGAAACAGAAACTATAATGATGTTGTATATATGTAAAACATGCACATATAAAAAGTGTATCCCTTTAGAATAGAAATTGGCCAAGTTATGACTAAAATATCATTTACGCTGATCGGTGTCATCCGCCTAAGAATGACAATTTTAATTACGCCGTTGTGCGTGCACCGCAACGAATGGGTTAACTGTAGTAGAGCCACTCGGAAGCTTTTGCTATCGCACGGATGAGCTGACTCGAACCGGGGTGGTACCACGACCTCACAGAAAACAAGCGTGAGAGTAGAGGTTTACCTCTGCGTTTCGCTTGGTAAGTGCAGATGGTCGGAGGCCCTTTTTACTGGAAATGAGGCATTCCATCTTAGTCCTCACGGGTGACAACGCGTCTTTTTTTTATAGGATAAGGGTGACAAACGAGCACACAGTCCACCTGATGGTAAGTGGTTGCTATGGCCCATAGACATCTACATCTATTCTCGTTTGCGAATCAAAATGCAGATGCGTTGTCACCCGTGAGGACCAAGATGAAATGCCTCATTTCCAGTAAAAAGGGTCTTAATTTTGATTTGTAATAGAGGATATATGTAGATGTCTATGGGCCACAGCAACCACTTACCATCAGTTGGAGTGTGTGCTCGGTTGTCACCCTTATCCTTTAAAAAAACATGCACACGGTTTAGAAAAAAACTCCCTTAGACTTACTGGCTTCAAGTAAATCGTTTTAACTAGGTTCTCTTTTTCCCGAAACCGAAGGTTTTGCTTATAGATATTCAGGATCTAATAATCAATACAAGAAGCTATAAAAAATACAAGATATCCAGTATATAGTACGACATAGTGCAACGGGTGATAGCTTGGTCCAATATCTACCAAAACAACACAATATATGTTCCGCAAAATGTTACGGATTCACAATTATACTAAATTTTCCAAAATATCTAAAAGACTCTACCTTGAATACAATTTTTAAGCATCTCGTAATAAAAAATTCTTTTTCTACTATTTTTTTTTACATCAAGTTATTTGTGAATAGTCATTACTCAACGATAAGTCTCTTTTCTATTAAAAAACAAAAATGTGTTCAAGAAATAAATATTGTTAAATAATTTTCACTGAAATCGCTTAATTTTAACCTACTGTTGCAGCATACGGCTGCCCCTACAAAGGTAAAAATCTCTAATTATAGTTAACCGTAGATGCACAGATCGCGGCCCGCCGGTCGATTACTGGTGGCCCGCCGACAGCAAAAATAATACTCTCGTACATTTGAAAAATATTGAATTATATTCCAGAATAAAACCAAAAAACATATGTTCGAAAATTAATTTAAATCTCGCGCGCGCGCTCTTAAGTGCGCTTATCGGTGCGCCGTGCATGCGTCGGTAACAGCGGTCGGTAGTATTCGTGCTGATCTCGGTTAAATTCGTTTTCTTGAGGAACCGCTGCGGCCAGCGGCACAGCGACGACGGCAGCGCGGTGGCGGCTTATCCACGGGTTATATTGTTAGAGCAAGCGAGATAGCAATAGTCCAGAATTTCCGATTGCTCGCGTAGGTAAATACACGAAGCTTCCAGAGTCGATTTTGTGATTTCTCCAGACAGTTTTCGACTCTATACGCGCGGTATAAAAGCCACACTAAACGCAGCGACCGACAATTCGGTTTTAATTTGAGTGAAGTGTCAATTGTTCTAGTGTAGATTTTAACTCGAATAGCCGGTGTCATATATTTTGATCCACATTCAACGTAGATTTCCCGTCAAGTGCCGTGTATAATTGTTGTGAAATCGTAAGTAAAACTATGTTATTAATAAGTGTTTCCCTACCTATTTAATCAATTATTTTTGGTAATTTAAAAAGGATGGGTAATTTAGGTAGGTACTGTAATTGTTTTTAGGTGCTGTGTTAATCCTAGCCAGGATTAGAACGCATCATGGACAAGCCAGGACCTAGTAAAGAACGTAAGGTTAAAGATGAAAATCGGCAGTTTCAAGAAATTTGGACTGAGAAATACTTTTTTGTATGGTCGCATAACAAAGTCGTTTGTTTAATTTGCAAGAATTCTGTTGTAATTGCAAAAGAATAAAATGTAAAAAGGCACTATGAAACGCAGCATCCTAATTTTACCAATTTTACAGGCGAATTAAGAAAGCAAACAATGTTGTCTTTAAAACGGGGGCTTATTGGTCAGCAAGCTATGTTTACAAAACCCATTCAAGATTCAGAAACAGCTACAGAAGTTAGTTATGAAATTTCTCGAATGATAGCAAAGCGAAGTCGCCCCTTCAATGATGGGGATTTTGTAAAAGAATGCATAGAAATTGCCGCTAAAAAAATGTGTCCAGAAGCAGCAAAGAACTTTGAGAAAATTCAACTGAATCGTATGACTATCCAAAGACGAATTGTCTTTGTCAGGTAATATTGCGGAACAATTAAATGAATAAACTAAGATCATTGAAATTTTTTTTCATTAGCACTCGACGAATCCACTGATATTAGTTCCACAGCTCAACTTCTGGTATTCATACGAGGTGTTACTCAAGATTTTGAAGTCTTAGAAGAGTTATTAGGAATGTGTTCATTGAAAGGTCAAACCAGAGGAGTTGATATACTCAATGTACTTTTGGATGAGTGTTCAAAAACTGATTTGGACTTATCAAAATTATCGGAAGTTGCGATTGACGGTGCTCCTTCGATGATTGGTGTCAATTCTGGGCTAGATACTTTGTTGAAAAAGCATCTGCAATAAAAAAAAAAACATAAACGCTGAAAATCTCATGTAGTTCCACTGCATTATACACCAAAAAACCCTCTGTTCTAAAAAAATTGAATTTCAAAATGTCATGAAAGTGGTAGTTTCGACTGTAAATTTCATAAAATCACGAGGACTCAATCACAGGCAATTCAAACAATTCATTGATGACATCGAAAGCGAATATGGAGATTTAATAATACACTGGAACGATTTCTAAATTTAATAGAAGATATTGGAATATTTCTGGCGGAAAAGCAAAAGGATGTCCCGGAACTTAAAAATCCTGATTGTTTGTGTGGTTTGGCTTTTTTAGTTGATATTACAAATCATTTGAATGTCTTGAACACACGGCTTCAAGGCAAAAATCAACTGATATCCCAGCTCTACGCTTATGTATCATCCTTTCAATGCAAGCTGACACTTTTCAGATCGCAATTGAATTCTGGAAATTACAATCATTTTCCGAATTATAAAAAAACGCCTGAAAAATTCAACAAAACTGCGATTAATTTCAGTTATGTAGAAAAGTTAGATATTTTGATTCAATCTTTTCAAGACAGATTTTCGGAGTTTTAAATAGTGAAACCTCTGTTGGACATATTCAGCAATCCTTTCACGATTTCAGTTGAAAATGCGCCAGAGTCAATGCAGTTAGAAATTATCGACATTCAAAACGACCAAATATTACACAACAAATTCAACGAAGGCGACTTGCTGAACTTTTACCGCTGCATTGATAAAAATACGTACAAAGAGTTGCGCATAAACGCTCTGAAATGTGCCAGCTTATTTGGTTCTACCTATATATGTGAACAAACCTTTTCAATACTAAATAATAATAAAACAAAAAATCGAAACCGCCTTGCAACTGAAAGTTTGGAAGCAGTTTAACGTGTTGCTACAAGTAAATTTAAACCAAATATAAAAAAGATTGTAAGCACTATGCAGTGCCACGATTCAAATTAGTAAATTGTTTTTCAATTTTAATACATTATTATTATTTCTTTATTGTCTTAAATTACCTATACTTCTGGCAGCCCGCCATTAGTTCATAATTTGCCCGATTGGCCCCTAGTCTTAATAAGTCTGTGCATCACTATACTAAACCATATGGGAGAAAGCGAGAAACCAATAGTACTTACCAGCATCAGGAGCTAACTTCGCTTGGGCAACATGGCTTGGGCAGGCCGTGAGTGTGTGTGTAATAGTAGATGGCGAGTCGTGTACAGTGATGTGTAAATGTGTGGGGCCTGGGCAAGCATAGGCGACCAGCATCGGCCGAGTTCCAGGCTGCTCCAAAATGCTGCATCGCTCCAGACTGCTCCATCGCCGGACCACTTCTTTCTTCACTGTCACTAATTCAGTCTCTTAGCTTCATTGTACATTTAACTAAGTTCAATTCGCCTAATTCCACACTCATTGCAAAATCGAACACGTGATACTCGACACGGCAAGGACAGTAGCGCAAGATTTAAAATACGCCTCGTTGACACGCAAATTAATCTAACTAGGCAACCAAAACACAAAAAGACACTACACGCGACGACACAATTATAACCATATCTACGTGACAAAGAAACACGCTCTTCATCTAGCTATCACTATATGATATGCACAATTACTTTCAAAGAAGTTACTTAAACCGTAAAACCCCATAAAGGCCTCTTGGCCAGGAACTTAAACCCCAGTCCACCAAATCCGAGGTGGTTTTCACGAAATCCCATTACGTAGTGAAGCCCCGCGCCCCAATCCAAAATTCCAGACCCCAATCAGACAAAAACCGTTCTCGCGAGAACCCCAGCAGCGACAGCCTAGAAACGCGGCTTAACCAAGTCGCTGCTAGCAAGCTACAGTTACCTACCGTCTCGCGCGACAGCGCTAAGACGGTGGGAAGCTCCCTTCCGCTGCCCCCTCCCCGACACACGCGTGACACCTGGTACGATCGGGCGATTGGCAAAGTCGAACGTGATTGGGTGCCGTCCTAACAAGACCATTTTTGGCCTAAACACCTACAGTGGTGAAAAAAAATGTATATAACAGTTTGTACAATAAACTCAAAAAATAGTTTGTTTTACGGTGGTTTCGGAAAAATTACTAGCTAGCACTAGCGAATTTTCTTTAAAAATAACAAATAATATTATATTCTTGTTCCAAATTAGCTGATATTGTTTAAATGCAATTAACGTAATTTCGACACGAACTAATACAAGAGTAATTTTATTGCTGATCATTTTCGCAAATTAACTAATTTTACTAATTTTAACGCATTTTTTCGCGTTTGATTTAACTTTCTACTTCCCGACGTTTCACGTGGTCACGGAAGGGACTGAGGTGCTTGACGTCCCGTTGTCATAGTTAGCCCGGTTACCTTTTAGTTTCTGAATATTAATTTTTGGTCCGATCAACGCAGAATGAGCTTATAGTATCTTGAAGTCTTGCAGTGGTATGCTTGGGTTTGGATATAATTTTATTAATTATAGGATTCCAAACAGATGGCAGCACCCATCCATCTTTTCTATTGAAATTAGGATGTTTTTTTTTAATTTCAATAGCCTCGCGAATCATTCTTGGTAGGAATCGGTGTTCTTTTGCAAGGATATGTGGTCTAACAAATCTAATGTAATGGTTGAGACGATCTTAAACATATTCACACACTGCAGACTTCCCGGGACGTCGGTGCTTCAAGTCAGCTATATGTTCTTTCACGCGGGTTTTTATAGATCTTTTACGCAAATGATTATAAAATAAATTGTAACACCTTAAATGCGACTTTACCTGCTTGCTGAACCGACCCAACCGGTTATAGTCTAACAAAAAAAGCGTTTGTGCTAACTCGCTATTTTTCTATTGTGATTGTATATCTCACTCGTTCAACCTCTTCTGCGACGCTTGCCTTTACTTTATCATCTTATCATTCATCCTTCTACACATATTCCGCGTAGCCAAGCAGGTTTCTGCAATCCACTTATCACCTCGTATTATATCATAATATTTTCTGTCTGTATTTGATCTGTCTGATCAAAGCATAAATTATTTTTTTCCTCAACTCCAACTAACACCAAAATTATTTCGCAAGTATTTTTCAATTTTCTTGAACCATTTTTTTGCTCTATAGTGCTTGTGAAATATATTGATTATGATTATCTCACATTTTGCTTGTGCTGATTCCGCTTTCTATACCGTTGCATTTTTTCCTGCTTTTGATGACGACTTAAACTTTTATTAATATACGGACTCGATCACGCCTACTTATTTACTTACTGCTAATTACTACAGACATTCCAATAATTGCATCCACGATGTTGAGGTGCACTAATAGTCATCTATGCGTCCATAGGATGCAGGCGTATTTTGTGTCTTCATTTTGATTTACAATCTTAACTCTTCTTTCAACATAGAGATCCTTAAAACAGATATTTAGTTTATAGCTTTTTTTATATAGTTGATAATTTATGTTCCTGTTGTTATCGTAAAATCATTTACTAATCTGTAAATATTTACACCTTCTTCAGACACGTGTCATAATAATATGTATCTTGACAAATAATTTTATAAATAATATAACTCGTTTACAACAGGAAACACAGGTGGTGCTAGTCTTATATTGTGTAAGGACCTTTTAGATCCTATACAAGAGAACCCTTTTTCCGATGTTACTGATCATTATATATATATAATTAGCGCCTGACAATTTATAATCTGAAATAACAATGAACTGCAACGAATGCTGTTCTAAAAAATAAGGTAAATGTAATTATTAAAGACCAGTTTAAAAAAAATCGCAAGTTCTAGAGACTTCAAATTATGTAATTTGAATGAAGTAATAAAGTAGAAAAAAATGTTGCATACGGCATTCGTGTACACCACACTTTTGGCAAACTTCTATAGAGAACCTGGCATTCTCCTTTTATGGAGATAGAGGATGGAGGATGATGGAGATTCTTGGTTATGTTTAGATTTTTTACCAGGTCATGGATTGCCCCATAAGGGCCCTCTCCTTGCTTAAATTATGGCAAAGCAAAAGGTAAAGTTACAGCCTTCACCACTTACCTTACCCACTTACCTTCAGTAATCCCAACTGATGGCCTTGGGCACATTATACCTGAGAAATTAATTAATTCTATTTAAATTAGTTTATATATGATAAGCGTTAAACCAGTACTAAATTGGTCACAAAGTTACCTTGCTTTGATTGCTTGCTAAAACCCTATTTATCTTTATTACAATAGGATTCATGTAATTAGATACCGGACAAGCAGTCGTGTAACAGAAATAAACCTCGTCGTGGCATGTTGCCAAAGCAACTGGTGTCAGTGTCGTTATAATACTTAATAAGCTTGACCATGATTATTTCACTTAATATTTGTAATTCCAGTTTTATAGGTTACGCATGTTCCCTCTAAGTATAATACAGTTTAAATGTATATTACTACTGTTCATGAATATAAAAGGGATATTGCATGCCTTAAGCGCAAAACACGTAGTTATGTTGAAGGAGGGTATAATTGGTTGTCGTTAAAACCACTATTGCCTTACATGCTGATAATTTATTACAGATAACACACTTAGTTGTAAAATGCTTACACAAATATTTGTTTATAAATTAATTACACAATTCACACAATTATTTGTACATCGATTAATTAGTTCATTCACGATATAATCACTTCACGTTTATTGTTAAGTATTTAACTATATTACCTTATTAAAGGACAACCTGGACACAACCGCTCGGAAGCGGTGGCACAGGCGGAATGCCTGTAGCACTTTTTTTTTGCGCCCAGAAGCAATTGGAAACGGTCTACTCTTTACGAAGGGAGGCGAAAAATTCATTTATCCATACCACGACAGCCAGTCTGACATGGTTATGCGGGACTCACTGTATCTACCTAAGTGGGACCTAAGTATTGACCGCTAAAAACCGCCTGTGCGGACTGGCAACCAGATGTTTAAGCTTCTTATGCCGGATCGGAAGCGACCCTCTTTTGGGAGAAGAGAGCGCAGGTGGCTACGAGCCGCTGAGGGAGAGCCTACTAAGGCAAATTAATTATGAAAATTTATTATGAAAATTTATTATGAGTTGGCCTGAGCCGCCAGGAGGCAGTTCAGGTTGTTTGAAAGTTTATTAGGCGGGTCCGAGAGGGAGTTCCTCGGCCTGCGGACTCGATAGTGAGAGGGGGGTGGGGCTGCATAATTAGCTGCCTCACAAATAAGTTTATTGGAATGCGACTCTGAGGCTTTGAAGAAGTTGTCAGAGAGTTTTTTAAGAAATTGTTGAATTTTAGGAAGCTCTAGGTCCCGATGTAGGTCGGCATTATGGACGTACCAAAGTGCGTTCGCAACTCGACGACAGAAGAGGTTTTGAACTATTTGTAGTTAATTAATAATTTTAGGGTCAGCGTGGGCAAAAATGGGGCCCGCGTAGGACATGACTGGTCGTATACCCCCCCATAGTACTCAGTGCACGCCTATTTTATACTGTTGTGGCGAGAGAGCGAGCGTATCACGTATTTTGTTATATACTTTTGGTGCCATTGCGTATATGCTCTTCTGTAAAAAAACAGTTCTACTTAGTACTAAATGAAGCCTATCTGAGCGACGTTGACTTTTCACAAATTTATACAAGTTAATATAACGTTTTACAAAAATGCTTCTTTCATAAATATATAATGAGGGAAATTTTTTCTTCATCAATAAGTCGCGATGGTTGAGGAGAAACCCATCCTCATCCTTTTTGTTAATTAACATTTCGATTAGTGTTTGGCTATTTCAAAAGTACTTAATGATTTTTGCCAATAAGTCATCTGTGTATTCTTTTGACTGTCGGGCTATTCTACATTATTCTTATTACTCTTTCCACTTGGCCATTTCCTCTACTTGTATAACCGGCACACTAATGTAATTCAATCCCATATTCTTTACAGTACTCTTTATAGTGCGATGGGAAAGCACCGTCATAATCAACTACAATGCGTTTTGGTGTGCGAAAGAGGAAGACAATACCTTGGAGTTATAGATCTGTTTTTAGCATATTGTAGTACCACGAATTTTGTGTGGGTTGTTTTTATTATTGATATTTTTCCCTGCGTTGATATGCTTAAAAAATGTTTCATATATAAGTTATGGGGCAAAAAGATCGTTGTTTCTTATTCTTTCCCTTATAAGTTTTATTGGTATCCTCTGTTAAAGCAGCCTCATTCTTTTCATAATGCGATTCAGCAAAAGCATTTTGGTTACAACATCGAGCTCTGTGTCCTGTCTGACCACACACAAAACAAGTTTTGCTTTGATCGCTTTTCATCATTTTACTAGGCACATCTGTTTCAGCAGGTGAATGATTACGTTTACGCATAGCTTTGGGTACATAAATCAGTTCGGGTACGGTATTTAACCTACTGGTTTAGAGCTCGGTACGAAGTGAGTCTCATGCGTAATGATTTCAATGACAGATCGACAGCATCTTGTTCAGTCGGATTTAGTTTGATTATTTTCCTAAACATCCTCCAAACATTCGATATGTATTCAGAGATACTGTCAGCATCATCAGTTATGTATCGCCGAACTTTAAACTTTTAACGTTTCCGGCTTGAAAGTCTGGATCACATTATCTTTCATTTCAGCCTAGGTAGTGGTTCGATGTAAGCAGTCATCAGCCCATGTTTGTGCTCGACCTTTATCAAGATCAAAAGACGGAAAATAAACGTCGGATATACGAACTATAGGCTGATCATCCGTTCATATCATCTTTAACATTTCTGAGAAGGCAGAACGGTGTTCCTGAGACATCTGTGTCATAATTTCGCACAATTTATCCGTGAGTGTTTTGCTTAAACTGATCACATTGTATTGCTTGTTGTAACCGAAGATTGTTGGCGTTGATACGTCCCCTCTTCTGATGTTGAAGAAGGGTATAATTGGTTGTCGTTAAAGCCACTATTGCCTTACATGCTGATAATTTATTACAGATGACACACTTATTTGTACCAATTTTAATTACACTATTCACAAAATGTTTACACAAATATTTGTTTACAACTTAATTACACAATTCACACAATTATTTGTACATAGATTAATTAGTTCATTCACGATATAATCACTTCACATTTATTGTTATGTATTTGACTATGTTACCTTATTTATTTTATTTATTATGTTACCTTGGTTGTTTTGGGCATGGTTGGATACAACAAGCTGGAAACTAGGAGGGATCTAGCGCTGGTAACCTACATTTTAAAGGTGTTCCGTGGTTACATTAGCAACCCGGGTGTGCTGCAGTGGATAGGCTTACGCGTGCCTGATAAATATGTACAGCAACGACGGCGCCCAAGCTTGCTCGCGGTGCCGCGCGGCACGACTAAACTGGTACGCAACACCCCTCTGACACGAACGATAAACATAAAAATTTATTTGCTGAGAAGTTTGACTTCTTTTCGTGTTCAAGGAGTGAGTTCGCAAAAGTGACATTATTTATTATATGCTATTCTCAAATTGAAATATACAATTGATTGTAATGTGTTGTTATTTAAATTAATTATTGTGTGTTGTAATTAGTAATATTATTATCTTTTACCATTTGAATTGTTACTTTATGCTTTATAATGAATTCCAATAACATATTTAATTGTATTATTATTTTGGGGTATCTATAAAGTTTTCTCATCTGGTTAGGCAATATAAATATATAATTGTAAACAAACATGGTAAACGTTCATAAATATCAATAAAATAAAATAAATACACAAAAAATACATAAATATATAAAAACCCAACCAGATGGAAGCCCTCGGCAGAGGAGACCAGACGGCCGAGGGTTAGGGGGAAAGGGAAAGAAATCGGCGGACGATGCGGGCGGTATCGAGGAGCACCGCCTTCTGCATTTGAGCTTGGAGCGGTCCGTCACGGAGTCCCAGTCGCCTCAGATGAGAGACGCCGAGAGACTGACTGGAATTAACCCGTTCGCAGAGTTGACTACAGGTATAATTTTTAATTTTTGTATTATTATTATTATTAATAATATTATTTTGAATTGAGATGCTACATCTATCAACTTAGGTTTCTCCCTGTAATGGTAGATGTTAGTAGGAAATATAAATAAATAAATAAATGTTTTACTTCACTAGAACGCTCACAACGACCGACTTTCATATGACTGGCACACTCAAAAGTTTTCTGATCAGATCGCTAAATATTAACTAACATTTTATGATAAGATCATGCTTTTCTATAAAAAGTTGCAAGAAATTTTAAATCAACAACCTCTTGGTTTGTTTTACTATTCTCTTAATTAACAAATAAAACAAGATGGAGTGATCTCAAAGTTTGCTTTCTTATGTAAAAGTGCTATTTAGAATTTTATGCAAATGATAATTAAAGTTTATATGTAAATAGGTGTAACGTAGCATATTCAATCCTTATTTGGAACAGTTTACTGCAGCACTACGCCTAACAATTATTTGAAATAAGAAATATCAAAGCCAGCATCGTTTTCTGTACAGAACTCGGCTCGGAAAGTGTTGCTCAAAGCACTATGAATCAAGTGGCTGATAAAAATGTTAACAAAAATTGTTATTGCAAATGGCCTTATAGAATGGGCCGGCTCGAACCGGGGTGGTACCACGACCTCACAGAATACCAACGTGAAGTAGAGGTTTACCTCTGCGTTTCGCTTGGTGAGTGCAGGTGGCCGGAGGCCCTTTTTACTGGAAATGAGGCATTCCATCTTAGTCCTCACGGGTGACAACGCATCTGCATTTTGATTCGCAAACGAGGATAGATGTATATGTCTATGGGCCGCAGCAACCACTTACCATCAGATGGACTGTGTGCTCGTTTGTCACCCTTATCTTATAAAAAAAAAACATAAAATAAAAAATAACTACAGCCAAAGAGCACAACTAGCATTATACTAAGGACCATTAATTGGAAATGAAATATTTTTACCAAATTTCAAAAAATCAATCTAAATTCAAAAAATCAAAAATAATAAAATAAAAAGAGTAGATTTTTATGTCCATACGAGTACATACACATATTGATTTATGACCGCTTAGTAACTGACGGTAGCTCAGTACCAATATAACATCCTAGAGTCACGCCGAAACTTAGAAGAGAGAATCACTGTAGAAAACGTAATAATTTCTTGCGAAATTATTGTGATAAAATGAAAAAAAATACAAACTTATCTAACGTACCCAATACGTTACCGAAAAAAATAAAACAAATAATAAACTAATGAGTTTGCGTCAGGTTTTGAAAAAGTTACAAGATATAAAAAAGACAAACAAAAATAAATATCAAAAAATTTCGGGATCTAATTGACGATGTACAGTTGACACTTAATCATGATTTTGAAAACCATGCTAGTTGTAAACTATACTTCTGTGAAAAATGTAATACACAAGGAAATTCAGAACATACAAAATCTTTCTTTTCAAATTTCCGCCGAGTTGTATGTAGAAGGCCAAATACGCCACATGCCAATTTAATTAAATATATTTTATATATAGTGATCTTGAATACATTTCATCAATTCACCATTGACCAAATGAGAACGGCAAGTTTACAATTGTGTTTACAAGAAACAATATCAGTTGAATCTTGCAGCTTGTTCATTATTTTTATTATAAATATCTATAAATGTATATATTATTAATAAATCATTCGCGTAAAATTTTGTATTATTTTTTATTTTTCCCTGTCTCATAAGCTCTAAACTCATAGAAAATGAGGCGTATGAAATGACTGACAACCACTAGATCATTTGATCTAGGTACAAAGATATTTTACGTTTTCGTAGCCTCCACATGATATTTTCCCCAGCATTACGTACACTTCTGTATCTGAAACGAATATGAATATTGCATATGTATCCGCTACAAAATTAAAGTAACAGATTATATAAGTCCCTCTGCTGGGTACAGGGCTCCTTTTATTTCTGAGAGGTTTTAGGGCAAGGAAATGTCCGCAGCGTTGCCCCAAGTTTGTGTTTTCCTTCACTGCCGAGCACGTGCCAAATCAGCACTTTTTTATAGGATAGGGTGACAAACGAGCACACAGTTCACCTGATGGTAAGTGGTTGCTGTGGCCCATAGACATCTACATTTATCCTCGTTTGCGAATCAAAATGCAGATGCGTTGTCACCCGTGAGGACTAAGATGGAATGCCTCTTTTCCAGTAAAAGGGTCGCCGGTTCTCTACACTCACCATACGAAACTCAGCAGTGTTAAGCTGCCATATTACGCTGGTATTCTGTGAGAGCGTGGTCCTCCCCCGGTCGAGCCGGCCCATTGGTGCTACAACTATACTACTAATATAGCTGCAGCAGGACTCTACCACGTATAATTACCACTTAAAATTGCAATTCAAATTTTGATTTTTGCTGCCGGAAATCAAACCTTGGTGAAATTTACAGTAAGCGCTTAGACCCAGAGCTACTAATACGACACAAATAAATATGAGTCAACAGAATATAATAAAAACACTTACGTACTTAAAAATTAAACACTTGATAGCTTTTGATGCCTACCGGACGAAGTTACAGCAACGCACCGTGCAATGTAATTGAACATGCTTAACCGCGACATAACTCTCAGTGATGCGCAAGCATTTTAAGCAGTATATCACTTATATCCTTTTCACCACTACAGTATATTAATCTTTGAACTTTTCTAAGTAATAAATAACATAGTCGCTAGACGACGTCAACACCGACGTCGGCTAGAATCTCTGCGGTCGCGATTTCGTCAAGGTTATTCATGCTTCTTAAAACCTTAAGGCTTGTATTGCTCGTTCTGAATTTACTTTTAAAGACTTTTAAATATAGCGTCAGATGACGAAATGAAGTGGAAAAGACGATAAACTCAATTTTATAGCCTAAAAAATACCATGGTAATAGTCGCAACGTAAACACGCGAATTTAGTGTGCGCAATTTTAAATTAATTAAAATTATTATTATATGTTTATTGTGATTATATATATGTTGTAAGAATCAACTAGACTCACCTATACCCACTGCTCACTACTTCTCCTTAATTAAAATATATCTGGAAGACTTTTTTTATGTCAACAATGGATGTTCAACTGGCAAATAATCTGTCTGAACTTGAGAAGATGTTTGGATCCCGAATGTGCGAATACGAAAAGAAGCTGCAAAAAGTCAACATGGAAGGCAATTCGTCACATACAGATTTATCTTCACTAGAACGTGAGTATTGTGAATTCAAATCCTTTGTTTGGCAATCCTTTTCAGCAATGAAAACTCAAATCCAATTACTCTGCCTTGGGCTTGATAGGCATGAAACGGCTATGAGAAGAAAAGTGCTTTTATTTCATGGGCTGCCCGAAAAGCAAAATGAGAATCTCAATGATGTAGTGTATGAACTAATATCCAGCCAATTGTAGTTGCCTGAGGTTAAAAAAGATTGTTTGAAGGTCTGACATCGATTGGGCACCTCACAAAATAAGACCCGACCTGTGCTAGTTAGATTTTATGATGCCGAACACAGGCAGTTGATATGGGATAGTAAAACCGGACTTAAGGGCTGCGGTATAACCATCTCCGACTTTTTGACCAAGACTAGGCATCAAGTATTCACTTCAGCGCGTAAACTTTTTGGCATAAAACATTGCTGGTCGTCCGATGGCAAAATAATAATAAGTCTTCCCGATAAATCTCTAAGAAAAATTGAAAGTATGGCAGAATTAGAACTGCTCACAGCTAAATATCCGTCCAGTTCAGATGTAAGCACTGCACCACAAACTGAAACAATGACATCTCCTAAAAAATCTTCAACGAATAGTGCAAAAGTTCCTATGAAAACACGCCGGCGTTAATATTGTTTTCGTGTAGTTATATATTACATTTGTACAATGTCCCATATTTCGCCATATCATCTATAATGTTTCATGTCGGTAATCAAAACTTTTGTTTGTACTATAATTAACCAATATAGTTTTCTTTGTAGGTACATTATCATTTGTATTACACTGCTTGCAAAAGTTCACCTGAAACTTTAACAAGTATTTACTTTGAATACATTCATAGCTTAAACGTTTGAGATCAAGTAAAATAAAGGTATTCTGCGACATTGGCGTTCAATACAAATGAACACATTTGTGTCGGTGTCGGAATATTTTTATTTTTATTTTATTTCATCAAATTATATGCGACATTCTGTTACAGCATTTTTATAAAATGATAATAGATATTTTATATTATATTTATTGCACGAAACACAAAGTATCTTAATTTTAAGAACTAATATTTTATTTAACCCATTAGTGGCCAAAATCAAATAAAAAACGTTTTTAACAAAAAATGTTTACTTTGTTACTCTAGGCAGGACTAGCAAACATAAAATTAAACAAAATAAGTTTTTTTATTATTTTTTTATACTTTTTCAAGGGTGTACTTGTTTGAGTACAGCGGCCACTTATGTGTAAAATTTTTTGAAACATGACTTTTCAACGCGGAGTGTTTTCAAACACTTCTTGCATTCTCATCGGACCCTTGCATGGCAAATGACGCACCGTAATTGCTTTTCAAGCTTCCTTGGGTAGTAGCCTGAACCATCTTGAGACAATCCTTCGATCAAAGAAGATGGTCTGGCTCTTTTTAGAGTTTCTTGTCGCAAATAGTATCTGGCAAGACTACATCGAAACAAGAGTTGATCCATAGGGTCATTCTTGCTTATAACATGTAAATGCCAAGAGTTTGAAACGGCCATGTCCCAACAAGTGTGTAAATAAAACCCACCACCACTTTTAGCCATGAATCCTCTCTCAATTCTTGGCACCATCTTTTTACCGTGCCCATTGGTATAAAGTAATCATAGCTAGTAGCCATCCTGCAGACACTTTGTGAGGCAAGGCAATTTGTGATATCCGGACAAAATCAAATACCAATGAACTTTTTTAGGTCTGGTAAATCAAGTTGAAAAGAGTGTTTATTGTTTTGATTAGCGTACAAAATACTATTAGATAATATGAGCTGTAATACTTCATCCAGTATTTTTTTCAAAAATCTGTACAGGATTTTGGTCTTTCAGCTGTTCATTTATAGCATTCTGTTTATCTTGCACCACAGACGTATGCTGATAGCCAAAAGTATAGGATAGTAAACATATATATATACCGCTGCTGAATGTTACGTTGATGACGAACTCGTTTTGCGGCCAATGGTTCTTCGTCACTGGAATCATAGTCGCTCGACAAAGTACCTTCATCCCGCACCATAATCTCAATATTTCCGGGCACATCTCGTGGCAACGTATATGTCACCATATCTTCATCAGACCCTTCCTCTTTGTCAGTCATGAGTCATGATACTGGGATCAGGTGATATTATCGCCAAATCATATGCACGGTCATCATCACTATCTGCTGTGATTGCTTCAATTGCTTCCTCAAGTCCTATAAAGCTATTTGAACCGGAAAACATCTTGCGACTCATTGTTGGTAAACTGAAACAAAGTTATAATTTTTATCTATTGAAGTGACCAGTGTACTCAACTGAGTACATCAGTAAAAATCTTCATCTAAAGTTAATAATAAATAATAATTGTTTCAAATTTTGCAACTCACATCATAGATTACACTATACCTTATCACAATTATTACAAAAAACAACATTTACACAAATAATAATAATAAAATATAATAAAAATACTACTCACTTACACGCTAGTCCAATAACATGAAATCCGGTTGCTCCAAATGACACATATTTTAGAAATACCCTCAATTTGCAAGACTCAAAAAAATATGAGTTTACCCTCTATTTAATTTAATAATTTAAAAAATAACATACCCCATATATCTAGTCAATTAATTTTTAAACAACTGTACTCGTTTGAGTACAGCGACAGAGAATGGGTTAAAGTGATTGTAGTAAATACATGGATTTGACATTTCATTGTTTGTACTATCTATGAAATATAATATTACTTTAGTAGTATTGTTACTTTTATATCATATAGTATGTGTTTATATTGATTTGTACAGTATACTGTAGCCAGCTTTCTTTTTGTTTTGTTTTCTTTTTTATTTTCTATTTTAATCACACTAATTGTTTAATTACTAATGTTAGTTGTTAGTATAAATTTCTTCCATCACGCCAGTGCGTAAGATGAGTTGCCCTTAATGTTAGTTTTCTTTTTTTTCTATATATAATATTGTATAAGTATAAGATAATTTATTTTTAATTTACTTACATATTATTTTATATTTTAATAAATTTCTTTTTTTAAATATTTCATTAGTATTGTGCCTTTTTTTAAATATGTATACAGATAACGATACAGATAATAATGATAGCTTTTTCTCATGTTCGTCTTCATCTAACAGCTTTTTAAGCCTGGACTCAGAGCTCTCCGTAGATCTTAACCTGCATGATCGTATTTCAACCCTTTTTTCTCAATATGCTGGCAATCTTAATATAGCTCACATAAACGCACAAAGTATTCCTTGCCATTATTCTGACCTTCTCGCATCCATTGATAGTACTCATCTAGATGCTCTTCTAATTTCTGAGTCTTTTCTCAAGCCTCCCCTCCCTTCTATTCAATATTCATTACCTGGTTTCGTTCTTATTCGTAACGATAGGATAAGCGAAGGTGGTGGAGGTGTTGCTATCTATTTACGTTCGGAAATACCTTACAGGGTTATCAGCGTATCTCCATCAACATACTCGGAATCTGCGGAACATTTGTTCCTTGAAATCACACTTTATCATACAAAAATTTTCCTTGGAGTATTGTATAGTCCTAACCTCAATATCAATTACTTTGTTACATTAGATACACTTCTTAATAATTTCTGTCCTGTATATAGCCATGTAATCTTGGTGGGGGATTTCAACACATGTATAATTAAAAATGATTTACGTACTTATAAATTGAAATCTCTTATGTCATCTTATTACCTAGAAATCTTGCCTCTATCTGCCACCCATCACTTTCCCAATTGTACTGCATCTCTTCTAGATCTGATTATTGTGTCGTCTTTAAATAGCGTTGCTAACCACGGACAAATATGTGCCTCATTTTCATATCACGATCTCATTTACTTATCTTACCGTGTACGTCCCCCTAAGCGCAAGCCGCATTTTCGATATCTTAGAAGTTATAAGGGCATTAACTTGGAGACGTTGAGGAGCGATGCTAGTTTAATTGACTGGACACCGGTTATGGATTGTTCTAACATTGAGGACAAAGTGATTTATTTCAATTCTCTAATTTTAGATTTATATAATCACCATGCACCAGTAAAACGTGTGAAAATAAGGCACAACCCTGCTCCATGGATCACAGCTGATATAAAATACCTGATGGCGCGTAGAGATAAAGCTAAAAGAAGGTATAAGCGATATCCCCTTGAACGCAATTTAATCAACTTTAAAATACTACGAAATCGCTCCAACATTTTGTGTAGAGATGCTAAAAGGCGCTATTTTCATAATACCCTCACAAGTTGCGATACTGCAAAAGCATGGAATTTTCTGAGATTTGTCGTTGTCGGAAAATATTCTGCTAGTGTGGGAAGTGAAATTTACTTGGATAGTCTCAACGAACTTTTTGTCATCCCTCCTGTCATAGTTTCATCATTCAACAAAGCCAGAACCCTACTTGAATTATCCAAATGCCCAATACGTCATTATTCCTCATTTAATTTCACTTCTCTTACTGAAGATGATTTTATGCGATCCGTCCTTGCAATTTCATCTACTGCTATGGGAAATGATAACATTGGCTCTAAAATGATTACGTTTATTCTTCCCTTTCTGCTCCCTATTCTTACTCATATCTTTAATTTCTCTTTATCTTCTTGTTGCTTTCCGTCGTCATGGAAGTTAGCTCATATTATTCCTATACCTAAAGTTTCGAATCCTTCATCTGCAACACATTACCATTTCTTTCAAAGGTGCTTGAACATATTGTCCACACACAATTGACCAAGTTTCTTAACCGTAACAATATCTTAAGTAATTTTCAATCCGGTTTTAGGCCTGGTCACAGTAGAACTACTGCTCTCTTCAAGGTAACGGATGATATCCGGTGCGGTATAGGCCAAAAATATTTAACGGTACTGGTGCTGCTAGATTTTAGTAGTGCCTTTAATTCTATTGATTTTGATATACTTCTTAACATTCTTCATTCTATTAATGTGTCTCCTTCAACTATTCAATGGTTTGATTCCTTCCTCCGTGACCGCTTTCAGTATATTCGTATCAATGAAACTTTATCTAAGTGGTGCAATCTAGCCACGGGTGTACCTCAAGGTGGCGTCCTTTCTCCTTTACTCTTTTCCATCTTTATCAACTGTACCACCCAGGTGATATCTTCAAACTTCCATCTCTATGCAGACGATTTGCAGCTGTATCGTCATTTTCTAGTGACTGAAGCAAATTCAGCATTATTTGAAATAAATAACGATCTAAATAAAATCGATTAGTGGTCTAGATCATACGGACTTGTTATAAACCCTAAAAAATCACAAGCAATGATTATAGGCACCAGGTTTACTCGTAAATTACTTGACTTTTCTTCACTGCCAACTCTGCAAACTAATGGCATTCCACTAAGCATTTCAGAAACGGTTAAGAATCTGGGCGTCATCATGGATTGCAAGTTGACATGGAATGCACATATCACAGAAATTAGCAGGAAAATCAATTATACTTTTCATTCCTTAAAATGCCTTCAACATTTTCTGCCATTATCAAGACTTATTTTGTATACTTGTCCAAACACTTATTTTCCCGATTCTTGATTATGCTGATGTCTGTTATTTGGATGCGACTGAGGAGCAATTAAACAAACTTGAGCGGTTGCAAAACTTATGTATTCGTTATATTTTCGGGCTAAAAAAGTATGACCACGTCTCCTCCTATCGCAAACAGCTCAAGTGGCTCCCAATCCGACTTCGCAGGAATACTCGAATCCTTTGCCTACTCTTTAACATACTATACAATCCAACATCACCACCCTATCTACGTGATCGATTCCACTTTGCGCACTCCCCCGATGCAGTTAGCAGATCACATTTAAAAACCCTCCTTAATTTTCCTTCCTCTAGAACTAAGTCCTATTCTCACTCTTTTACAGTACATGCAGTTAGGTTATGGAGTACTCTTCCGGCTGCAATTCGAGAGGCTCAAAGTGTCCGTGCACTATCTTTCTTTGTCGTCCCAATGATTATATATATATATATATATATATAAATATATATATATATATATAATATATATTATATTTCTATATATATATATATGTGTGTGTGTGTGTGTGTGTGTGTGAGTGTGTATGTGTGTATATGTATTTATAGTGGTATTTAGTTATATATATATGTTTACATGGATATTTGTTTTTAGTGTCTTTACTTTATGTTAAGTATATTAATATTATAAAATTTTATTATGAGAGTGCACACTAGATCAGCTTCTCTTTTAATTTGTCCAGTATCAGGCCTGCTGGAAGAAATTTCAATATGAAATAAGCAGTGCCTTTGTACAAAATATCTTTTTTTTTTCATTGTAACATTTTTCTGTGTGTACATAAATTGTTAAATAAATAAATAAATATTTATTATGAGGGTATAAAAGTTTTGAATAAAACCATTGTGTATTCATTCGAATGTCAATAAATCAAAAGAATGGCCAAACACATCTTTGATATAGACTTTTTTATAGATACAAGGGTAACAAATCAGAATATAGTTCACATGATATAACTATATAAGTTTTATAAGTGAATGTTGTGGTCCAAAGACCAGAAGTTGTCACCCTGAATTATAAAGTATCACGTTATCTATAAAAGGGTCTCCGGTGCTTAAACCATAGCATTCATATAATATAATGCAGTTTTTTTAGGCTGGTATTTAGTGCGGACGTGGTCCATCACGGGTCAAGCTGACCGTACTGTATCCGTACTGTATTCGTATGTATGTACTGTATGTATGTATAATATATACCTATGTATATACATGTACTATATATATACACTGCAACATTAAAAAAATCAAATGTCGATTTCACACGTAGGAAAATATACGCTAAATAATTTATTTCTTAGACATACATGTTTATTCAAGATGTTATACATCAGCACGTGAAATATCAAGACTTAAAATTGCATTCAATAATTTCATTGGTGCCAGCGGTTATCGAACCCAGATTGCTTGCGTACTATAAAATTAACAGCGAGCGTTTAGCCTCGGAGCTACCACGGCTAGTAACATTAATACAAATAGAATAGATAAATTAACTATTTTGAAGTTATAGATTAAAAGTTAGTGTAACCATGTAGTGACGGTATAAGAATATCCCTACCCCATATCCTTCCGTGGGTATCGTAAGAGGCGGCAGAGGGAGACAAACCGATGAGATGGGCAGCAGCTTCTTGCCAAGCGTGACGGCTATAACAAATATTATGACATAAACTGCGGAAAAGCCCATGTTCAGCAGTGGACTTGGATAGGCGGTAATGAATGTATGAAATTAAAATTTTCAGTCGGTGAATTAGGAAACGGAATAAAAAAAGATGGAATAAAACTAATTTGATACAGAGGCGAACTTACTGCCGGAAAAGCATTCTCTGCCAGCTCAGAGTTGGTAGTGTGGTGAGAGCTATGGGTAGAGCCGCAACAGAAAAAACTATTTTCTGGAAAGTGCAAGAGCCGTCGGGATTAAAAAAAAATAAACGCGATACAATGCGTAAAATTAGATTTATTAAATGTGTAATATTCACGTAAATATAAGAAATTATTAGGAAAAAAAGGTCATAACTTATTATTTTTTAAATTAAAAATGGGCTCACTCTTGATCTCCATCTGACCCGAAGGCAAAAATGAGATCTACGATGCAGCGAGTTTGCCTAGAAATAGTCTGTTAACACGCACCTTGAAGAGGTTTTGGTCTAGCAAATGAGTTTTATAGTACTAGTATTTATTTTAACCACTCCTTGTAAGCTTAAAATGCTTGTGATAAATACCACTCCACTACCTAAAAATATCCGGCAGACTGAAACGGATATTGGGCTTCCTTAAAAGATTCGAAAATTCTACTATCTTTTTCATAACAACCGAATGTAGTTCACGACAGTAGTCAAATGGCTGATTCAAACCCAAAACCTTTTCATTTCGCGGTGCGCACCCTACTATTAGGCTACTGTGGTTTTTTAAGTATTTTCATGTAAAACTGAGTATTGTTATACATACCTTTTAAGTTTTTTTTGGAAGTTAAAGATCGATTTATTTAATTATGCTTGTAGTACTTTTAATATTATTTCTGTACGTTAATTAAGTTTTAGATTTTTTTCTTTTAAAATTCATAATTTTAACAATTTTTTTATAACAGAGTTATAATAAGAACTAGCTGTGCCCGCGGCGTAGCTCGCGTATATAAATTTTACATAACGAATTTGTCGTTTAGGTAAGAGAATATTAAACGATTTATATCATTACTGTATCAATAAGTGGTAAGAAAATAAATCATTATCATCAGTTCTAAGTAGTTTATGATAGAGCTTCGGTGTAAACGACGTTAGAAGTAGGCTTAGCCGGGGTGTACACAAAAAGGTTACCGGGACTACTAACGCGGGAAAAAGCAACATAGAGTTGGCCATGTGCAAAACAGTCAGTACTGAGGTCCACTCCTACAACGCGTAAATTTTGACCTTACGCTTTATTTACGGTCATCGCATAACACGCTGACTGTAAATGGGAACTGAACGCGCTTAAAACTGAAAGGAAAGTTACTTCTTAATGGAGGGTTGTTTGGCAGTGCTGCCAGATCAAAAAAACCCATTCAGCGCTAGGACAACACAAAAAGCGCTAGATTTCATGAAAACAGCGCTTTAAAAAAGACCTAGATTTCGCGCTAAATTAACTACAAACAAAGTTTGTGTTTTTTATTATAATTTATAATTCAAGAAAATATAATCATAATAAAGGAAACAACATTAAGTTTTTTTCTGGCAATATTTTTTGATGTATCAATACTTCGCAGGACATCGACTTATAATTATGGCAATTGCTGTCAACAGTAGTTAGTACTATTCTAAGTAACTTTTATCTAAACAACTGACTGAAACTGAATAAAGCAAAATAAATACGTTGCCAAAACCATGAACGAAAACTTTAATGAAGGGGATTTCCCCGCTTAAAGTGCATTATTATATTTATTACGTATTATCACTCGTTGCTTAAATATAATTATACTGAAAAACAAAGTAAACAAAATTAAAATTGGGCTGACGACTTCACAATGGCCATTTTTTTAAACAGTTATAGTTTTTATTTAAAATATGATTCGATTTTACACTTGGAACTGTGATATGTATACGTAATTATAAAGCACAAATCATCTAGTTTACTATGATGTATAATAATCTAAGAAATATTAAATAAAACTAAATGACTTACGACACTATAAAAACACAAAACACCGAGTGTAAAGGCAGCTGAAGCACTGGATAATTATATGTTCATTCCTCAAAGTTTGTTACACTGCCATCTCTTATTTAATACGTAAAATAGTTCGTCAGCTATCGATTCCATAACCAAAACTCACAAAAAGAACCGCAGATGGCCCCTAGATGTCAGTTTTATAAAATTTGACGCTATAGATACTATAGTATCCAGGACGTACAACGCTACTTTTATTTTGGAATTTTGGATACCGTAGTATCCATGGACGTGTGAGTGGTTATAGTCGTCGGTAAAAAAATCAAGTTGATCATCCTAAAGGGGAAGCCGGGAGATCCATAGCACAGGGTATCCTAGTTTGGACTCGTCTCCCATGCTCTTTGTTTTGTGGAAAAAATATGTTTGAAAAAGATAAACTGCTAAGTACTATTTGTGGAAAAAAATTAATAAAGGTCATTATTATTATTATCGGTAATGTGGACTAACAGTGCTGCTATAAAAGAGTTAATAACCCGCTAGTCGCTACAATTTTGAAATGTGTGCTAAATACACCAAAAATCGCTGGATGAAGTGCTAGGTGCTAAAATTTCGAAATGCGCGCTATACATTCCAAAAAGCGCTAAATCTAGTTCCCAAAGCGCTAAAATGGCAGTACTGATTTTGCGCATATTATAAATACAATATCACGACATTTCGTTGCAATTTTGTTATTTTTGGTCGGGTTCCGTTGTATGGCTTCGATAGATACAAATTTCTTCATTAAGTATCAATACGATTCATCGGCGAAAAATCTCAACACAGCAAATCAGAAAAGGTTGTAATTTGTATAACTCCATCTATTACTTCCTTTGTGTGAGAAAACATCCTTTTTTAAATCTCTTTTTATTTTTTAAGTATAAATATATTAATTATTATGGAACTTTTTTTTTACATACAATTACTATTTCTGAGATTTTATGGCGCCATAGAACAAATTCGAATCCACATTTCAAAATATTAATGATTACTTTCGATAGAATTAAACAATTTTAATAAAACAAAGCTTAAATGTAACTTGAACATACGCTTTATGATTTTCTTAACGATTTCTTTGAAAAAAAAAGATATTTACTTTAGACGTGATGCGTTCATATAAAAACAGACAAACAGACAGACAAACAATTCTAAAAATTATAAAAAATTACTTATTTAATTATTTTTAGTTCCTCATAATGATTTTAGTCACCAAAATATATATACAATGTACAGAAAGAGACACAACATGTTATCATCATTTTTATTATATGTATATATTTAAAGAGAGATGGCGCTGCTAACATCAACTTGATGACTCAAACAAAGCCACCGTTGAGCAGATTCCCTACCCATACTTCAGAATATTTATCATAACTTTTGATGGAATGAACCGATTTTAATGAAATAAAGACTAAACGTAACCCGAAGGTACACTTTATAATTTTCTTAACAATTCTTATGATATAAATTAGTACTTTAAACGTGATACGTTAACAAACAAACAGACAGACAGAAAATTCTAAAAATGGTAGAAATGTATTTAATTACTTATTTTTAGTACCCCTCAATCACATTTATTACAAAAATATAAAATGTACAGACATCTGCTATTTACTGTTTTATTATATGTATAGATATTCAGACTTTTTTTGGATTCAAAATCGCTTATACTGTCAAGGATAGAATTTCATATAGGGGTCGTATGATGGGTTCGTAGCGTAGTGTTTGGATGTTTGATTACGGCGTTTCTGCTTTTTATTACCTTTATTTAAGTATTTTTATATAATCCTCATATTACTAACTTCTCGTGTATCATGAAGGCGTTAAATACACAAATTGTACATGGAAAAACATCCAGAACCGAAACCATTATTTGTTTATACAACCCGACAAAGTAAACATTTCTAGTTGGCTAGTAACGATCAATAAAAATAGAATTTCATCATATAATAATCAAGTCAAATAAAACTATTGCTAAATCCAATTATGCCATCCATGCCTTAAGCGCATTAAAAAAATTACTTATAACATGATTATACGTAATTTTTAAAATAGTTTAAATACACACAAGTTTTCAACAATAACCTCTCTACAGTTTAAATACACACAAGTTTTGACTATTATACTTCCAATTTTCCAAAAATTTTATGTCAAACTTCAATTTAAAAAAAGTTTGGAAAATCCAAAAGTGCACGACTCATAATGTTCATATGATTATCATATCATCATTCAAGTCACTCTTTAAAATCCAAGACGTGTTTAAGTATATCTAAACATACTTAAATATATAATTACATCCTACGTACTTTTAGTACGTCGTACTATTATTTATTCTATGCTTTTAAAATATTGTAAACTCTGATTATTATAATAATCAAGTGTGTATGAAATTTGGATTTTCGAATATTGCATACCTTAAGCGAAAGCGCAAGGTAATGTTCAACTATCGTCTAAAAATTAAAATTCCAACATTTTATCAAATAAAATCGTAATAAGCAATCATATTATACATATAAATGATATAAGAAGCACATTGTTAGGAAGATAAATGATTGTTGAACTTATTAATATTTTTTTTAAATCAATTAATTACTATTTTTAAATATAAAAAAGGGTTTAAGTGGCTTATGGTGTGGATTTATCATGTCCATGTGGCTTGTAAACACTATAACTTTTGAAAATATCAATTGTTTAACTCAATCTATTTTTTAATCTCTTCATCTATCATGTGGGAAGCCACTGAATGTAAATGGCAGTGTAATTTTGTTTTGTTTGGCTATAAATAATTTTTTTCGGCTCCAAAAGGGCGAAATTTTCAGTGATTTGGTTGCCTCGTATATAAATTGTTTCTGTAAATGGGGATCTACAGCCACAGAGTACTTTAGTTCACAGAGTACCTTTGTATTAAGTTTAGTTCGGCTCAGTTCGGCTTCAGTCGCCGTCGTGAGTGGATATTGTTTCGGTTGTTTTCAGCGGCTCAAAAAGATCGCTGTACAAATACACAATATTCGAATAACCAAATTTCTTAAATACTTGATTATAATAATAATAAGAGATTTTTTATTACAATATTTAAAAGCACAGAATAAATAATAGTAGTACGTACTAAAAGTACCTAAGTAGTATAATTTTTTTTTGTCATGGGTGACATTTTCATGCTTTTCGAGGGTGTCAAAACCGATAGGGTTGTCGAAATGTAAATCCAAGATGGCGGCCGCAATAGGTATCAATTTTTTCATCATGGGTGTCATTTTCATGGTTTTCGAGGGTGCTGAAGCCGATAGTGCTGTCGAAATGTAAATCCAAGGTGGAGGCTGCAATAGGTATAAAATTTTTCATCATAGGTGTCATTTTCATGGTTTTCGAGGGTGTCGAAGCTGTTAGTGCTGTCGAAATGTAAATCCAAGATGGCGGCTGAATTAGGTACCAATTTATTCATCATGGGTGTCATTTTCATGGTTTTCGAGGGTGTTGAAGCCGATAGTGCTGTCAAAATGTAAATCCAAGATGGCGGCTGCAAAATATATCAATTTTTTCATCTTGGGTGTCATTTTCATGGTTTTCGAGGGTGTTGAAACCAATAGTGCTGTCGAAATGTAAATCCACGCTGGCGGCTGCAAAAGGTATCAATTTTTTCATCATGGGTGTCATTTTCATGGTTTTCGAGAGAGTTGAAGCCGATAGGGTTGTCGAAATGTAAATCCAAGGTGGCGGCTGCAATGGGTATCAATTTTTTCATCATGGGTGTCATTTTCATGGGTTTCGAGGGTGTTGAAGCCGACAGTGCTGTCTAAATGTAAATCCAAGATGGCGGCTGAAGTAGGTACCAATTTTTTCATCATGGGTGTCATTTTCATGGTTTTCGAGGGTGTTGAAGCCGATAGTGCTATTGAAATGTAAATCCAAGATGGTGGCTGCAATAGATATAAATTTTTTCATCATTGGTGTCATTTTCATGGTTTTCGGGGGTGCTGATGCCGATAGTGCTGTCGAAATGTAAATCCAAGGTGGCGGCTGCAATAGGTATCAATTTTTTCATCATGGGTGTCATTTTCATGGTTTTCGAGGGTGTTGAAGCCGATAGTGCTGTCGAAATGTATTTAAACTACTTTAATAATTCCATATAATCATGTTATACGTAATTTTTTTAATACGCTTAAGGTATGCCCAATTGGATTTACCAATATATTTTGTATTTGTACAGTGATTTTTTTGAGCCTCTGCAAACAACTAATAGAGTATCTACTCACGACGGCGGTTGACGCCGAAGTGAGTGAGTGAGGTAGTCTGTTTAGTAAAATAAATTATTACAAGGTTGCTAATACACCGAAAATATCCGGATTTCTACGCCGAATTGTTTTTTATTATAACTAAAAAAAGGAAAATTAAACTGCCATTTACATCCCATGACTTTTCACATGACAGATGAAGAGATGGAAAAATAGATTGAGTTAAACAATTGATATTTTCAAAAGTTATCGTTTTTTTGAAGCGACTTGATTAATCTACACCATAAGCCACTAACACCACTTTTTATGTAAAAATAGCAATAAATCGATTTAAAAAAAATATATTAATAAGTTCAACGATCATTTGTTTTACTGACAATATGCTTTTCATATAATTTATATGTTCAATATACAATTTTATGCGACAAAAAATAGGAATCTTGATTTTTAGGCGCTAGTAGAACATACTTATCGGCGCAAGAGGTCAACCATGACGAGACCTGACGCGATGACGTCAGATCACGTGATACGCTCGCTCTCCCGCCACACGACAGTATAAAATAGGCGTGCACTACGTGCTACGGGCATTCCGCCTGTGGCACCGCTCTCGAGCGGTCGTGTCCAGGTAGTCCGCGCATCCGTCCCCGTACGGTAATGCTCTCTCACTCTCGCGCCTCCGCTGTCCTGCTCGCGGTGTACACCGTTGACACTTTGGTGAGTAATTTTTGCTATCAGTTCTTGCCCCTCTGGCTTCGGGCGGGGAGGTTTGAGTGACCTCCGCTTGTTACTATTATTTTTTATTGTTAACTAATTCTATTTCTGTTTTCGTTATTTATTTATATAACGAGTACATCTATACTGTTTCTGAGGAGTTACTTGCTCTTTTCAGAGCAAGGGCCTGCTCTTTTGAGAGCAGGGGCACTACTCCTTGAATAAGAACGTCCCGTTCTTTTGAGAACGGTGATCCCGCCCTTATTGTTTAGGTACAGAACGTTTCTTCTCTTTTCAGAGCAGTGTTCGCCCGCCCTTACTTACTCTTTTTACTTTTTAGTTTAGAACGTCGTCCCCAGTCCCACTCACATAGTCACCATGTGCACCCAAGACCTCAAAGGTTCATTTCTCGCCGCCATCAATAGGATGGATGACCCGCAGGCTCTCGCCGCAGCCCTGGCCATTCTGGCCACTCCTGCCTGTAAGGCAAACCAACCGCCGCCCGTTATAGCGGCCCACATAGAATTCCTAAACCCATTCACACCTTTGGAACTGGATATAGAGTGCTCCTACTCCGACTCCGGGTCCTCGGCACCAGGACATCGGAGTCTTCTAACTCCGACGGTTCCGGTGACTCCTCTTATACCACAGTCACGTCAAAGCGCGGCGTAAAACGCGCCGCGAAAAGCCGCACCCCCCCCCTCCCCGCGCCTCAGCGGCCCTTGCCGCTCCTTCAACCTCCGCAGCTCCCGCTGTCGCCTCTGCCCCCGCAGCCCCCGTCGCTGCCTCGGCCCCAAGCCAACCTCTCGCTGTGCTCCAGTCCTTGCCAAGAAGCAAGTCCCACCCCCGTCTTCCTTAAAGACAAGGCAAGATTCATCAAATTGTCGAAAACCTGCTACGACGCCGGCATTAAATATGACCACGCAATTAACCTCGGGGAGACTATTAAAATCATCCCCAATTCCATCGATGACTTCCGTCAACTCACCAGGCTATTCACAGCCGAACGAGTTTCTTACCATACATACGCTCTTCCGGAAGAGCGTAAAGTCAGGGCCGTCGTCCGCGGCGTCCCCTTCGAATTTTTTAACGAGGAAATCCTTGAGGACCTTAAGTTTCAAGGTTTCCCCGTAGACGCCGTGCACAAAATGCACAGTAGAACGGGCCAGAGGTTCTCTCTTGCCCTAGTCATCTTAACCAACATGCCGGAGGCAAAAGCCATCTTCCGGCAGGTACGCACAGTGTGTGGCCTGTCGAGAGTGAGGGTTGAGCCCCCACATAGGCGCGGGTTCCCGGCGCAGTGCCACCGCTGCCAGCTATATGGTCATGCGGCGGCCAACTGCTCTGCCCTACCCAGGTGCGTTAAGTGCCTTGAACCCCATAACACTAAAGAGTGTCCTCGGCCCAAAGACGCTGAATCCCTACCCGCGTGCGTCCTGTGTAAGCAAACAGGCCACCCGGCAAACTATAGAGGCTGCCCTTGCGCACCTCATCCTCGCCCCAGTAGGCAAGCTCCATCGCCGGTCAATGACCGCTCATTCCCGTCTCTTTACCAACGGTTGCCCCGTCAGGGCCTTCCTCAGCCCATCCAGGGCTTCTCTCGGCCCCCTCAGGGTCCCCCTAGGCCCTCTCAGGGCATTATTCGCCACCCTCCGGGCTTCTCTCAGCCTATGCAGCCTCCAGTCTTTCCCTGGGGCCCCAAAAAGGCAGACCCACCGCGGACATCCTCCGCCCCACATCAACGACAGCCCTCAATGGCTGATGACCTAAAAACGGTGTATTCCGCTATTAGGAACATCGACGTTGGGGAAATCGCTGTGTTAGCACGCAAATTGCGCGCTGCGAGGTCCCCTCAGGACCGTCTCCTCGCTCTTGCAGAACATCATAATCTTTTGTGCTCGTTGTAAGTTAAGTTAACTTAATTAACTTAACTTACGATGACAGAGCAGTTTGCTCTACCAAAGTCTCACGGTCGTATCAAACATAAGGGTTTATCGCTTGTATCCTTTCGCGGTTTGCGAAATAACCTCCCAGAACTTAAGCTCTTTCTTTGAAATCGTGAAGCCGATTTCCTCCTCCTACAGGAAACTAATCTCAAAACTAAGGACACTAAAGGCCTTTCTATTAAAAACTTTTCTCTTCGTCGAAATGACAGGCCCGACCGCCGAGATGCCGGTACGGCCATTTATTACAAGAAGACACTCCACTGCTCTCTCATTTCTACTCCGCAGCTTACCAATATGGAAGCCACGGTATGCAGGCTAGCTATGACTGGACATCAGTCTATCCTCATAGTCTCCTGTTACATCCCTTCAGGAACCCATCCCCTCAAAAAAGATTTTGAGGTTATTTTATCTTTAGGCAACTCAATTATTATGTTTGGAGATTTTAACTCCAAGCATACTGAATGGACATGCCGTACTACCTCCCCTAGTGGCAAGATACTGCTCGATATCATGCATTCTCTTGACCTTACCGTTCACAGTCCCCTCGGTGCTACTCACTATCCCGATATCACCGACCACGCTCCCGACGTGCTAGATTTTGCACTATTCAAAAGTGTTTCCCTCAACCTCAGGGCAATCGAGACACTAGACGATCTGGAATCCGACCACCGACCGGTCTCCCTAATTCTTGGCCATCAACACCCTCTACTAAAACCTTCACAAATTGGAAGGGCTTCAGGGAGTCCCTAGCAAATGCTCTGGACTCACAGAACTCTCCCATATCCCTATCGTCGGACTTAGACAGTCCCGAAAAAATCGACACCGCGGTCGATTCACTCTCCACCCTTATTAAAATTTCCCTTAAGGAGAATGAAAGGATAGTCCCGGTTGCTTATAATAGTGGGCTTCCTCTACATATTAACAACCTATTAAAAGCCAAGAAAGCTGTTTTCCGGAGAGCAGCAAAATATCCCACGCCCGAATATAGGCACACGGCCAATCGTCTTCAACCAGAACTCCGTTTCCGCCTCTCTGAATTTCGAGACCTCGAAAAGTGTAAACTCATGGAGAATATCTCTCCCTCCCGACGGTACGGTAGCCTTCGAGGACGAGGAAAAGGCTGAGTACTTTGCAGACAGCATTGTCGCTCAATGCTCTCCTAGCTCTCAACCCGTTGACCCTTCACACGTCCAGGCAGTGGAGGATGAGGTCCGCCGCCGGAACTCACCTCCTACAGCCTCCGAACTTACCTCTGTGTCCAATGATGAGATTTCATCCCCCATCAAAGGACTTAAGCCCAAAAAGGCTCCGGGCGCGGATGGCATCTCCAACCAAGCCCTAAAACACTTTCCTGAGCAGGTGTTAACCATTTTAACTATTATCTTCAACGCCTGCTTCAACCTTAGTTACTTTCCCACTACGTGGAAAGAGGCAACTGTGATTGGTGTTTCCAAGCCAGGCAAGCCTCTCAACCTCCCCTCCAGTCATCGCCCCATTAGCCTCCTCAAGGCCATGGGCAAGCTCTTCAAAAGAGTCATCCAAACTCGCATGAGGCGCCATCTGTTTCCCACAGACGGTGACCCTCTTATCATTCCCCATCAATTCGGTTTCCGAGCGAAACACTCCTGTCCCCAACAAGTTCACCGTATTGTTGAATATATCCTCAGCAGTTTTTATCCTCGTCGTCATAAGACCATCGCGGTATTTTTTGACATAGCTAAAGCCTTTGATAGAGTCTGGCATACAGGCCTTATCTACAAACTGTACAAAATAGGTCTCCCCGATCATCTAGTACGTCTCGTGGCCTCTTATTTAAAGCATCGTACCTTTCGTTTTAGACACGAAGGCTATCTTCACAGCGCCCCATCAAAGTTGGTCTCCCTCAAGGCTCAGTACTTGCTCCTCTGCTGTACATCCTGTTCACCAAAGACATTTCCATCTCGTCGAAAGGTGTTCAGCTCTTCCTCTTCGCAGACGACACTGCTCTCTACTGTAAAGGTATCTCGCTACCTTTCATACGTATTAAGGTCCAAAAGTCAGTTGATGACCTAGGAGCTTGGTTCAAAAAATGGCGTATCGATGTGAACCCGGAAAAGAGCTCCGCTGTTCACTTCGATTATAAACGACGCCGTCTCAAAAACACTCCACCAATACGTATTCTAGGGACTTCTGTCCACTGGCATACTTCTACCAAATATTTAGGTGTCACTCTGCACACAAGGCTCACCTTCAAGCCCCACGTCAAAAGAGTAACCCGTCACGCACGTTTTTACCTGAGTAGGCTCAACAGTATGTTGGACCGACACAGTAATATGTCCCTCAGAAACAAGCGTACCCTTTATAAGGTCTGTATACGACCAGTCATGTCCTACGCGGGCCCCATTTTTGCCCACGCTGCCCCTTAAATTATTAATGAACTCCAAATAGTTCAAACCCTTTTCTGTCGTCGAGCTGCGAACGCACCTTGGTACGTCCGTAATGCCGACCTTCATCGGGTCCTAGAGCTCCCTACAATTTAACAATTTCTTAAAAAACTCTCTGAGAACTTCTTCAAAGCCTCAGAGTCACACTCCAATCATCTTATTCGTGAGGCAGCTACTTATGCAGCCCCACCCCCCTCTCGCTATCGCGTCCGCAGGCCGAGCAACTCTCACTCGGACCCGCCTAATAAACTGTCAAACGATCTGAACTGCCTCCTGGCGGCTCAGGCCAAAACTCTAATTAAAATATTCATAATAAATTTGCCTTCGTAGTTACTCCCTCTTTTCCCAAAATAGGGTCGCTTCCGATACGGCATAAGAAGCTTTAAACAGCTGGTTGCCAGTCCCCAAAGGCGGTTTTTAGAGGGTATCACTTAGGTTCCTCCGGTATGCAGTGAGTTCCTCATAACCACGATAGACCGGCTGTCGTGCTATGCGTAATGCATTTTCCGCCTCCCTACATATTACTTCGGGCGCAAAATAAAAAGTGCTACGGGCAGTACCTCTCTAGCGCCAATCACGTTAAAGATGTATCGCGTTGTGAGCGTTCTAGTGAAGTAAAACATTTATATACGAGGGTGGATTGAAAAGTACTCGGCCTAACCAAGAAAATAAACACATACTAAATCAGTTATATTTTTATTTTTCTACATAATCACCATCAGGTTCAATACACTTTTGCCACCTCCCCTTCCAAGCATTTAGACCGTTGAAAAAAAATGATTCTTCCTTAAAGTCAAAATATGCGTCTACAGCTGCTTTGACCTCGTCGTTTGTCGAAAATCTTTGACCTCCTAAGTGCTTTTTTAGGTTAGGGAACAGAAAGAAGTCTGATGGTGCCAGATCAGGTGAATACGGCGGATGCGGTAACAGTTCAAAGCCACAGTTGTGAATTTCAGCCATTGACTGTACTGACGTGTGAACACGGGCGTTATCTTGATGAAACAGGACTTTTCTTCTGAGCATTCCTCGACGTTTTTCTTTTATTTTCTCTCGTAAACGACGTAGTAAGGTGCAGTAGTAATCAGAGTTTATAGTCTGACCCCTTTCAAGATAATGAATCATAATCACACCTTTCGAGTCCCAGAATACTGAAGCCATCACCTTATTTGCCGACAAAATCGACTTAGCCTTTTTAGGGGTTGGTGAACCAGGTCTTCTCCACTGTTTTGATTGTTGTTTTGTTTCCGGTGTACAGTAATGAACCCATGTTTCGTCTATAGTAACAAAACGATTCAAAAAATCATCTGCATCGGCTTCAAATAACTCCAAACAGTCGCGTGAAATAGTCAATCGCGTCCTTTTTTGTTCAACTGAAAGCAGTCGCGGAACCCACCTCGCAGACACCTTGTGGAAACCCAACTCGTTGACAATGATGTTTTGAGTTCGTTCATAAGAGATGCCTATAATCTCGGCTATCTCTCTAATTTTTAATCTGCGGTCTCCCATAATTAAATCAAGTACTTTTTTAATATTTTCGTCAGTAGTTGACGTCGAAGGCCTTCCAGAGCGGGGTTCATCTTTCACACTCTCTCTACCACGCTTAAATTCTGCTATCCATTTTTTGACGGATGAATATGACAGAGCACAATCGCCTAATGTACTGACCATGTCATCATGGATGGCTTTTGATGATAGCCCCTTCTTATGAAGGTACTTGATGACGGCACGCTGCTTGATTTGCTCCATTCGCGGAAATTATGTCCGATAACTTTGTTAATAAATTTATAAAATCACAACTAATTATCGCACACGTTTGGAACTTCACACAATGAACTAGTCTGAACTGAACTAAATAATGTGGGTAGATTTGATTTTTAGAATTGAATGGATCTGTGTTAGGCCGAGTACTTTTCAATCCACCCTCGTATTTATTTATATTTCCTACTAACATCTACCATTACAGAAAGAAATCTAAATCGATAAATGTAGCATCTCAATTCAAAATAATATTATTAATAATAATAATAATACAATTAAATATGTTATTGGAATTCATTATAAAGCATAAAGTAACAATTCAAATGGTAAATGATAATAATATTACTAATTACAACACACAATAATTAATTTAAATAACAACTTATTACAATCAATTGTATAATTCAATTTGAGAATAACATATTATAAATAATGTCACTTTTGCGAACTCACTCCTTGAACATGAAAAGAAGTCAAACTTCTCAGCAATTAAATTTAGTATGTTTATCGTTCGCGTGAGAGGGGTGTTACGTACCAGTTTAGTCGTGCCGCGCGGCACCGCGAGCAAGCTTGGGCGCCGTCGTTGCTGTACATATTTATCAGGCACGCGTAAGCCTATCCACTGCAGCACACCCGGGTTGCTAATGTAACCACGGAACACCTTTAAAATGTAGGTTACCAGCGCTAGATCCCTCCTAGTTTCCAGCTTGTTGTATCAAACCATGCCCAAAACAACCAAGGTAACATAATAAATAAAATAAATAAGGTAACATAGTCAAATACATAACAATAAATGTGAAGTGATTATATCGTGAATGAACTAATTAATCTATGTACAAATAATTGTGTGAATTGTGTAATTAAGTTGTAAACAAATATTTGTGTAAACATTTTGTGAATAGTGTAATTAAAATTGGTACAAATAAGTGTGTCATCTGTAATAAATTATCAGCATGTAAGGCAATAGTGGCTTTAACGACAACCAATTATACCCTCCTTCAACATCAGAAGAGGGGACGTATCAACGCCAACAATCTTCGGTTACAACAAGCAATACAATGTGATCAATTTAAGCAAAACACTCACGCATAAATTGTGCAAAATTATGACACAGATGTCTCAGGAACACCGTTCTGCCTTCTCAGAAATGTTAAAGATGATATGAACGGATGATCAGCCTATAGTTCGTATATCCGACGTTTATTTTCCGTCTTTTGATCTTGATAAAGGTCGAGCACAAACATGGGCTGATGACTGCTTACATCGAACCACTACCTGGGCTGAAATGAAAGATAATGTGATCCAGACTTTCAAGCCGGAAACGTTTAAAGTTTAAAGTTCGGCGATACATAACTGATGATGCTGACAGTATCTCTGAATACATATCGAATGTTTGGAGGATGTTTAGAAAAATAATCAAACTAAATCCGACTGAACAAGATGCTGTCGATCTGTCATTGAAATCATTACGCATGAGACTCACTTCGTACCGAGCTCTGAACCAGTAGGTCAAATACCGTACCCGAACTGATTTATGTACCCAAAACTATGCGTAAACGTAACCATTCACCTGCTGAAACAGATGTGCCTAGTAAAAAGATGAAAAGCGATCAAAGCAAAACTTGTTTCGTGTGTGGTCAGACAGGATACAGAGCTCGATGGTGTAACCAAAATGCTTTTGCTGAATCGCACTATGAAAAGAATGAGGCTGCTTTAACAGAGGATATAAATAAAACTTATAAGGGAAAGAATAAGAAACAACGATCTTTTTGCCCCATAACTTACATATGAAACATTTTTTAAGCATATCAACGCAGGGAAAAATATCAATAATAAAAACAGCCCACACAAAATTCGTGGTACTACAATATGCTAAAAACAGATCTATAACTCCAAGGTATTGTCTTCCTCTTTCGCACACCAAAACGCATTGTAGTTGATTATGACGGTGCTTTCCCATCGCACTATAAAGAGTACTGTCAAGAATATGGGATTGAATTACATTAGTGTGCCGGTTATACAAGTAGAGAAAATGGCCAAGTGGAAAGAGTAATAAGAAAAATGAAGAATGACCCGACAGTCAAAAGAATACACAGAAGACTTATTGGCAAAAATCATTAAGTACTTTTGAAATAGCCAAACACTAATCGAAATGCTAATTAACAAAAAGGATGAGGATGTGTTTCTCCTCAACCATCGTGACTTATTGATGAAGAAAAAATGTCCCTCATTATATATTTATGAAAGAAGCATTTTTGTAAAACGTTATATTAACTTGTATAAATTTGTGAAAAGTCAACGTCGCTCAGATAGGCTTCATTTAATACTAAGTAGAACTGTTTTTTTTACAGAAGAGCATATACGTTATGGCACCAAAAGTATATAACAAAATACCTAAGTGCATTAGAGATTGAGACAACATAAATATTTGTAAACGTTAACTTTTTGATCTATTAATTGATAAAGCATTATATTCTATAGATGAATTCCTTAATGATACATTTTGACATAAAAATATTATATTACTAGCTGACCAGGCAGACGTTGTTCTGCGTTTTTCGATGACCCTTCATATAAAAAAAAATCCTTAAATTCGTAATAAAAATATTGAGGGTCACTTATTAGGATAAAACTATCCTATCTCTCGAGTTCGACCAAACTGAAAACAGTGTGCAAAGTTTCATTGAAATCAGTTCAATAGTTTAGGAGTTCATCGCGGACAAACAATGTGACACGTAATTTTTATATATAAAGATTAAACTGCATTGACTACATATCTATCATAACATTTGCCAATTAATACTAAATGACAATTAGACAAAATGATATCAACTATTGTATGTACACTATACCTTTCTTATCTTTAAATTTTTCATAATTATTAATATATTATATAATGATTTCAATTGGAACGTAACATCAGAAGATAATTTTTTTTATAAATGTTACTAATTAATGATGCACTTATTAATTTTATATTTTTTATGCTTGCCGGCGAGACATAGAGAACCTACGTTATATTTATTATGTACATGTCGAGATCTGTAAATTAACCTATGTTCACAAAAAAAAAACGAGGCAGGCACACTGACCCAGAATCACAGAAGAAAGTAGTTTGTGAAAGGATGACCGATCGGGTAGCGAAAGATCAACTTCAGTACAACGAAGGGAATGCTAAAGTGATGAGGTTAAAAAAAAGGGTAATGTGGCAATGAATAATGAATTTTAACAGTGGTAGAGCCACGCGGCAGCGTTTGCTGTCGCACGGATGGGCCGGCTCGAACCGGGGTGGTACCACGACCTCACAGAATACCAGCGTGAAGTAGAGGTTTACCTCTGCGTTTCGCTTGGTGAGTGCAGGTGGTCGGAGGCCCTTTTTACTGGAAATGAGGCAATCCATCTCAGTCCTCACGGGTGACAACGCATCTACATTTTGAATTGTAATAGAGGATAGATGTAGATGTCTATGGGCCGCAGCAACCACTTACCATCAGGTGGACTGTGTGCTCGTTTGTCACCCTTATCCTATAATAAAAAATTGGAAAAAATGAAAGAGATGTCGAGAGTGAGTTACCAGAGACAGATACAGTTCCGCCGCACGAGTGAACAAAAGTTGAGTAAGATACTCTTTTTATTTTTGTAAACGAGAACCAAAATGAACGCTGAGGTTCTGAGGCTGAGGCCAAAATAAGCGCTGAGGCTATGAGGTCTAATACCATCTTCGTCTTCGTAAACGAAAGCCAAAATTAACGCCGAGGTTCTGAGGCTGAGGCCAAAATTAGCGCTGAGGCTATAAAGTCTAATACTATCTTTGTCTTTTAAACGGGAGCCAAAACGAACGCCGAGGATCTGAGGCTGAGGCCAAAATTAGCGCTGAGGCTATGAGGTCTAATGTGAACTTCGCTAAACGAGTTCTTACGTGGTATGTGTCTTACCTGGTATGTGTTATGTTTCTTACGTGGTATATGTTGTGTCTTACATGGTATATGTGTTATGTGTCTTACGTGGTATGTTTTATGTTTCTTACGTGGTATGTGTTATGTTTCTTACGTGGTATGTGTTATGTCTTACATGGTATATGTGTTATGTGTCTTACGTGGTATAAGTGTTATGTGTCAGACGTGAATTGTTGAAACTGACACTGTCAAGTAGAGGATGAGAGCTTAATTTCGTTTTATTCCACAGAATGAAACAGGAAGTAAGGCGCAGGGACGCGCCTATTGCAGAATGGCCGTATCGGCGCAAGAGGTCAACCACGACGAGACCTGACGCGATGACGTCAGATCACGTGATATGCTCGCTCTCTCGCTACAAGACAGTAATAAAATAGGCGTGCACTGCGTGCTACGGGGGGGGGGGGGGGGGTGTATGACCAGTCACGTCTTACGCGGGCCCCATTTTTGCCCACGCTGACCCTAAAATTATTAATGAACTCCAAATAGTTCAAAACCTCTTCTGTTGTCGAGCTGCGAACGCACCTTGGTACGTCCATAATGTCGACCTACATCGGGACCTAGAGCTCCCTACAATTCAACAATTTCTTAAAAAACTCTCTGAGAACTTCTTCAAAGCCTCAGAGTCGCATTCCAATAAACTTATTCGTGAGGCAGCTATTTATGCAGCTCCACCCCCCTCTCACTATCGAGTCCGCAGGCTTAGGAACTCCCTCTCGGACCGGCCTAATAAAGTTTCAAACAACCTGAACTGCCTCCTGGTGGCACAGGCCAACTCATAATTAATTTTTATAATTGATTTTCCTTAGTAGGCTCTCCCTCAGCGGCTCGTAGCCGCCTGCGCCCTCTTCTCACAAAAGAGGGTCGCTTCCGACCCGGCATAAGAAGCTTAAACAGCTGGTTGCCAGTCCCCACAAGCGGTTTTTAGCGGGTATCACTTAGGTCCCACGTAGGTAGATACAGTGAGTCCCGCATAACCACGCCATACCGGCTGTCGTGGTATGCATAAATGCATTTTCCGCCTTTGACGTAAAGAGTAGCCCTTTTCCAATTGCTTCTGGGCGCGAAAAAAGTGCTACGGGCATTCCGCCTGTGCCACCACTCCAGATCGGTTGTGTCCAGGTAGTCCTTTAATAAGGTAACATAGTCAAATACTTAACAATAAACGCGAAGTGATTATATCGTGAATGAACTAATTAATTGATGTACAAATAATTGTGTGAATTGTGTAATTAAGTTAGAAACAAATATTTGTGTAAGCATTTTACAAATAAGTGTGTTATCTGTAATCAATTATCAGCATGTAAGGCAATAGTGGTTTTAACGACAACCAATTATACCCTCCTTCAACATAACTACGTGTTTTGCGCTTAAGGCATGCAATATCCCTTTTATATTCACGAACAGTAGTAATATACATTTAAACTGTATTATACTTAGATAATATTCCAGAGAGGGAACATGCGTAACCTATAAAACTGGAATTACAAATATTAAGTGAAATAATCATGGTCAAGCTTATTAAGTATTATAACGACACTGACACCAGTTGCTTTGGCAACATGCCACGACGAGGTTTATTTCTGTTACACGACTGCTTGTCCGGTATCTAGTTACATGAATCCTATTGTAATAAAGATGAATAGGGTTTTAGCAAGCAATCAAAGCAAGGTAACTTTGTGACCAATTTAGTACTGGTTTAACGCTTATTATAATATATAAACTAATTTAAATAGAATTAATTAATTTCTCAGGTATAATGTGCCCAAGGCCATCAATTGGGATTACTGAAGGTAAGTGGGTAAGGTAAGTGGTGAAGGCTGTAACTTTACCTTTTGCTTTGCCATAATTTAAGCAAGGAGAGGGCCCTTATGGGGCAATCCATGACCTGATAAAAAATCTAAACATAACCAAGAATCTCCATCATCCTCCATCCTCTATCTCCATAGAAGGAGAATGCCAGGTTCTCTATAGAAGTTTGCCAAAAGTGTGGTGTACACGAATGCCGTATGCAACATTTTTTTCTACTTTATTACTTCATTCAAATTACATAATTTGAAGTCTCTAGAACTTGCGATTTTTTTTAAACTGGTCTTTAATAATTACATTTACCTTATTTTTTAGAACAGCATTCGTTGCAGTTCATTGTTATTTCAGATTATAAATTGTCAGGCGCTAATTATATATATATAATAATCAGTAACATCGGAAAAAGGGTTCTCTTGTATAGGATCTAAAAGGTCCTTACACAATATAAGACTAGCACCACCTGTGTTTCCTGTTGTAAACGAGTTATATTATTTATAAAATTATTTTTCAAGATACATATTATTATGACATATGTCTGAAGAAGATGTAAATATTTACAGATTAGTAAATGATTTTACGATAAGAGTAGGGACATAAATTATCAACTATATAAAAAAAGCTATAAAACTAAAAATCTGTTGTAAGGATCTCTATGTTGAAAGAAGAGTTAAGATTGTAAATCAAAATGAAGACACAAAATACCCCTGCATCCTATGGACGCAAAGATGACAATTAGTGCACCTCAACATCGTGGATGCAATTATTAGAATGTCCGTAGTAATTAGCAGTAAGTAAATAAGTAGGCGTGATCGAGTCCGTATATTAATAAAAGTTTAAGTCGTCATCAAAAGCAGGAAAAAATGCAACGGTATAGAAAGCGGAATCAGCACAAGCAAAATGTGAGATAATCATAATCAATATATTTCACAAGCACTATAGAGCAAAAAAATGGTTCAAGAAAATTGAAAAATACTTGCGAAATAATTTTGGTGTTAGTTGGAGTTGAGGAAAAAAATAATTTATGCTTTGATCAGACAGATCAAGTACAGACAGAAAATATTATGATATAATACGAGGTGATAAGTGGATTGCAGAAACCTGCTTGGCTACGCGGAATATGTGTAGAGGGATGAATGATAAGATGATAAAGTAAAGGCAAGCGTCGCAGAAGAGGTTGAACGAGTGAGATATACAATCACAATACAAAAAGAGCGAGTTAGCACAAACGCTTCTTTTGTTAGACTATAACTGGTCGGGTCGGTTCAGCGAGCAGGTGAAGTCGCATTTAAGGTGTTACAATTTATTTTATAATCATTTGCGTAAAAGATCTATAAAAACCCGCATGAAAGAACATATAGCTGACTTGAAGCACCGACGTTCCGGGAAGTCTGCAGAGTGTGAAAATGTAAGATTACATTAGATTTGTTAGACCACATATCCTCGCAAAAGAACACCGATTCCTACCAAGAATGATTCGCGAGGCTATTGAAATTAAAAAAAAACATCCTAATTTCAATAGAAAAGATGGATGGGTGCTGCCATCTGCTTGGAATCCTATAATTAATAAAATAAATCCAAACCCAAGCATACCACTGCAAGACTTCAAGATACTATAAGCTCATTCTGCGTAGATCGGACCAAAAATTAATATTCAAAAACTAAAGGTAAGTAAACGGGCTAACTATGACATCGGGATGTCTAATACCTCAGTCCCTCCCGTGACCACGTGAAACGTCGGTAAGTATAAAGTTAAATTAAACGCGAAAAAATGCGTAAAAATTAGTTTAAACAAAAAAAAAACAATTTTTAAAATTTTTGTCTGTCTGTCTATTTGTTGCAGCTAATCTCCGAAATGGCTAAATTGATTTTGACTGGACTTTCACTGGCAGATGGATGATATTATATATATTATAAGTTACTTAGGTTGCTTTTTCTTTGGAAAGGTATTAAGGTTCCGTGTAAAAAATTTAAACCCAATAAATCCAATTGTATTAATTTCGACGCGGACAAAGTCGCGGAGAACAGTTAGTTAATAAATAAAAAACAACAAAATCATTTTAATTTTTTTTAAAACGTTACCTCCACACTAGGATTTTCTCCTGTATCGTGAAGGCAGTTTACAAACACAAATTGCACAAGGACAAATATCCAGACCCGGAACAATTATTTGTAGGCCATACAAACTTATTCCGTGCGGGATTCAAACCCGCAGCCCCGAGCGCAGCAACTCATTGCTAAGCCACTGCGCCACGGAGCCATCTATTATTGCCTAATGCCACTTTCATTTTCGCTTATTTAGAGTGCATAACGAAATACTAGTCATTGTTATATGTTGTTAGTATGTATTATGTTAAAAAATGAAATGGCAAAAGTGCATCAAGTAAAATTGGCGATACTTGACTTTAAAAAAAATCTTTCGAACTTTGTTTTAAATTTAAAAAAGAAATAATATTTTTCTTATTTTATAGCTTCCACAATCATTAACCTCAATTAAGTTGATTGAGAATATGGCAACCAATTAAAAATTATGGGCGAGGAGTGCGTACAAAAATAAAATGGTGAGTATTACCTTGTTTAAATATTAATTCCCTTCCGCTAACAATTGGATGCACTATTACTGCCAATACCACTATATTTAACGTCTACATAACTTCTATACTAATAATACACGCCACCATCGATAGTATATCTATTTGGCGTCTACAAGAGGCCCTAAATATGCTCTGCAGTCGCGAAATATTTTTGAGATTTTCCATCACAGGTGAGTCGTTAGTTAGCATAGTGCACAGTATGTAGCTGAGCTGACTTTAAAGATTAACTAGCTTTATTTCATTTATTTATTTATGTTTTGTTTTTGTTATAAAGTCGCAGTCCCAGTCAACACCGGAGGTAGTGAAATATAATAGCAGGCGCAAAATATGTTTTTATTTTGTGCGTAAATTGATCCATATTGTCGCGTGGGTTTTGCAAAATTCAACTTAGCAAAATATGGTTATAGTATACATTATAGATTATTGTATGATGTATTTCCAGTAAAGTAGTAATTAGAAGAAGAGTGAGCCGTAAAATGAGCAAAGTGTCGTGTGTGCACAAACTAACATCCCCTAAAAAGTGTTACAATTATATGACATTAATGTTTCCCCAAACGCGAGCAACATTAACACTTAGTAGGAATATGTTTTATAGACTGTGGCTTAATGTACCATCAAACATTAACTGAAAGTATTATACTCTTTACTGATACTGCAATTGTAATGTTAATAAATAAAAATTATTTAAAATACCAACATAATATATTATGTCGCGAATATAATTGGTAACATTGTTCATGTTAAAAAAGATTGCCATCATAACACCGTACCTGTGAAACGAGGCTAATGTCATTTGTAACTTGCACTAGCAAGAAGTGACTATTTTTGGTTTTACGCAGTTGTTCTGCATAATTTTACTGCATATGCATATTCAGTTAAAACCAACAGGGAAAATCCTGTTTTTATTTTGCATACTACCACTTAAATAACATTTAAAGAATTTATTGTTTACTAAGTATTGTAAGCCAGTACAATCACCTAGAGGTAAGTGGTGATTAAGACGTAGAAACTCACTTTTAATACACTCAATAGTTATCGGATGGAAAAACTGATGCCTGAAAACTATTCTACACCTTACTTTTATTGTACGCAAAAAGAACATCGAAGCAAACCTTTTGATAAAACACGTGGCATGTCGATAAAAAAAGGATGGAGATTAACCTAGCTTCTGGTTGGCAGATGGTAGAAGGTAGAGGGCGGACTTGAATTAAGTCATGCGATTCCTGCACACATACTTCGAGTTTTTGGGTACAGGATACATACACTGGCTGGCTATTTTGCGCCTGTGTTCGAGACTTGTAAGAGTACCTTTAACCAGATTCGGGTCACTAATATGCCTTTTAACAGCTCCTTTCATTTAGTCCGAATGTGCTAAGTGGCATTTTGCAGCACCAACCGATATATGGCAGCAACACTTCATTCACGACTGGATTTGCACTTTATATTATGCAAGCAGCTGAGCCGGCGCAAAATGCCGACGCTGCTCTGCAGGGAAACTTAAGTTTTTGTAGTATCTTTGGCCCTTAAAACTCTAGGTTATAGGTGGTTCTACTCCTAACAACAGAAGGAAGGCGATGTATGCCAATGATGTAGTCAAGTTGAGCCGATTCTTTTTTGCAATAAAAAGACACGCTTGTGTTTTAGAAAACATTGTGCGGAAAACTGCATATCTGAGAAATAAAAAAGGTTTCGAAGTCATGTGAAGTCTGACAACACGCATTGGAGCAACGCAGCGAACACTTCCTTGCCTTATAACCTTCTTGTAAGTAAGAGGAGGCCTGTGCCCAGCTGTGGGACGTACACATGCTGAAACTTTTAGCCATCAATTTCATCATCAATTTAACATCAATGTCAACGTAGAAACGAAACGCAACCGTTGAGCACAGACGCAAACAATAAACAACGCACGGCCTATAATCTGTCAAAACAAACACTGGACGAAACCACAATAAAAGTATTGTCGAAGGGCTTAAATTTTGCAATAACACCGCTAACAATCGCGTCCGAAGAAATTATCTGTAGTGTTGATATCGGTAAGGAGGATTTAGAGGCCACACGTCAAGACATTTCGTCCTTGTTACGTCGAATTTCAGCGCCGAAAATTAATCTCCCCAAAGATGAGCTTAAAGCGTTGTACAACTTACGCAACAGACCAGAGCTCACGATTCTCCGCGCGGATGAAGGAAATGCTACGGTAATATTGGACACATTGATAAAATTATGAATTGTTACCGTTTTAATAACAGCTTGAAGTTATAAGAACAAATCACCATCAAAACAAGTAGGTAGGCACCTTCTGAAGCCAACTATAACCAGAAAGCTATTATGATTTCTTTTATTTACGCGAACACTACACATTTAAATAAAACTAGCTTTAACGGATTTTATCGCTTATATTAACTTATTTTATATTCCCCACTATGGGTGCTGTGAAGTGCTCAACACGTCGGGAATATATTATAAGTTAATATACGCGATAAAATCCGTAAAAAACGAGTTTTATTTAAACTAAAGCTGTTTTCTAGTAATGTATAAATCTTACGTTTGAGACTGTCACCAGATCTTAACAGAATCTTATGGAAGGTAATTAATAATAATTGATTACTGCTGGTGTATCGCATGTGAGACGGTAGGTCTAAATGGGTTGTGATGGTGTTGAGAACTATTGAAATAGTGCACATAAAATGGAAGAGCGAAAGGATATGATAAACAATATCTGATTTAAAATTGGATTTTTTGCAACGACAAATCTGTTCCTTTACTAGAAATCAATCCATAAATTCAAATATTTGCTTACTCAATCCGAAGTGAAAATGTATTTATTTACAAATGGTAAACCAAGCTGCGCCAGATGTATGGTGTGCAGCCTTTGCACTATTAGTTAATCCCACGAAATCGCTGGCCATTGTAATAGGCAGCAGGCATTTGCACAATAAATTAGAATTTACATCAATACCTCACGTTTGTTTTAATGGCGTTCCTATAGTCTTTGCCACCATTCATATTTAATCACCATTTATTATGGTACACGTATATCGCTGAGGCTATTTGTAAGTTCCACTTTACCTTGCATTCTTGCATGTAGGAACACTCCTCCATCCTGCACAATCCATCTTCACTCTTATACCTCAGAAGCTGATTTTCTTCACCCATTCTCCGGATAAACCACTTCTTTACTTTCCTGTCCATAATTCTGGTTTTGACTCCTACTCCTTTTCTGTTAGCATAGTTAGGTTTTTATTTTTTATATTAGGCGGTAGTTAGTTCCATAGAACTAACTACCGCCTAATATAAAAAATTCCGAATCTTTATTGGTATTTAAAAAACGTGTTAGAGATTATTACTTTGCATCCTTCTAATTAATATATATACTAATATTATAATATTATATTAGTATTAGTTTATAAATATTAAATATAGTTATTTTATTATTTTTATTTATAGTATTATTTAATATAATTTACGTAACATTTTGTATATTATTTATAGTGGTATTAGTAGTAATGTATGCACTAAATTTAGCCTTTTAACAAATTTATGAATGTTGGTCTACAGGAAGATATTTCAGCAAATTACAGAATAAATAAAACCTTTATACAAACTCACTATAATTAATGTTTCTGTATCTTGTTGTGTGTACACATAAATTAATTAAAAAAACTCTCGAACACTCTGTACTTTTTATCTTTTAAATTCAAAATGCGTGGTAATGCATTATTTTAACTGATTTTAATGCACCTGCACACATTTGTGAAGTCCTGAAGTTTTATTATAAAAAAGAGCAAATGCAATTCAAGGCGCGAAAATATGTGATATTTATGAAGCTAATGCAAAGTCAGTAAGAGTAGCATAAAGTTGGTTCAAGCGTTTACAGTCTAGAATTTTTTATGTCAAAGATGCAGCTCGCCCTGGTCGCCCTCATACGGGCTAAATCAATGTCATTGTTTAAAAAGTGGAGCAAGATCAGTAACAATATAGCCGATGAATTGAGAACTGACCACAAAAGAGTTTTGACCCATTTGAAAAAGTCGGGCTATACAAAAAAGCTCGATATTTGTACCACACGAGCCTACTGAAAGAAACCTAATGAATCGTGTACTCATTTGCGATTCTCTATTGAAACGTAATGAAACCGAACCATTTTTGTGAACATTGACACTGGTGATGAAAAGTGGATCACCTACGACAAGAACGTGCAAAACAGATCATGGTCAAAGGGCAGTCAAGCTCCACAGACTGCAGCGAAACCCGGCTTAACACGCAATAAGGAGATAATATGTGTATGGTGGGATTAGAAGAGCATCGTTTATTATGAGTTTTACCACTGGAAAAACATTGGCAAAACACTTTACTTGGATCTCTGTGGCAACAAATAATGAGACTCGAGCAAGAAATTGAGAAAAAACGACCGGAATCGATCAACAGAAAAAGAGTGGTCATTCATCGTGATAAACTAATCCATACCATCTGGATGATTAGTGATTCACCATTGTGCGATTTACTATAGGTAGATTGAACAATATTTTTCTCTGCACAATTTCCGCGTGGGATCGACTACCACCAGCGATTTCTTCGGACAGATACGACTTAGGGAGCTTCAAGAAAAGAGTCTACTCTTTTATTAAAAGGCCGCCATCACACCTGTGATCTCCTTGGTGTTGCAACTGTTCACGGGCGGCTGTTGAAACTTACCATCAGGTGAACCACATGCTCGTTTGCTCGCTTTTCTATGAAAAATAACAAAGTGTTCTCCGCAAGGAATCTTACGCCAGACAGCAAGCGTATCAGTTGCACTACGAAAACTGCTATGATTTCATACGGGATAGGGACGGTCTCAAGGTTAACGCATTAAGTGAGCAAAAAAAACACACCATATACAGCTTATACAGACTGCAACATTATTTCCGTCATGAACTGACGCACGAAGTAAGCCAAACATAGGAATCATATGCGGAATATATAGAGTGCCTCATGATTCTTATCATGAATGAACGATGAGTAAGAATTTTTCAAAATAGAATATCGTCAATTTTACAATATTCACTCTCTAAACATTTGAAATTCTGTCGGAAATAGAAGATACAATTAGTTTCCATTGTAAAAAGACGCAGACTGAAGACCGAGTGTGGCAGCATCGTTTCCGGGACATCTGAGATATTGAATGAGATTGAGCGGTTATATGGGCAGTTGTACATATCATCGTTGAAGGTGTGGCTTCAACGATGATATGTACAACTGCCCACGCAAGTGTGAGTAACGATCCAAGAGCAAATCTTATCCGACACTATTCCCATGATATTCCGGACGTCAGTCTGAGGGAGATTAGAATGGCACTCCAGCACCTAAAAACGGCAAGTTCTCGGGCGGGGATGGAACTAAAGCGGAGCTGACTCGTTCAGAATGTCTTTAATTACGTCCTTCTTGGTGGCACTAGTCCAGAGGCTTAGAGTAGAAGTGCGGTAGTCTTGTTCTTCAAAAAGTTCTCTTGACGAACTACATACTGACTTCCCTTCTGAGCCGTGTCTATGTGCTGTTTTCGGGAGTCATTAAGAATTGTATCACACGCAGACTCGACAACTTTCAGTCTTCTGAACAACCCGATTTCCGAAAAAGCTTTAGCACCATAGACTACAATTTTTTTATAAGATACGGTGACAAACGAGCATACAGTCCACCTGATTGTAAGTAGTTGCGGCGACCCATAGACATCCACATCTATCCTCGATAAAGAATCAAAATTCAAATGGGTTGCCACCCATCACCCGATTCCACAAGGAAGTTCTGCGAAGAAGAAATCTTCTTCTAAAGCGCACAGTGTTGAACCGCCAATTATTCTGATGGTGTGGATGGTATACTGCGAGTTTTGTAGCGATGTGTGATGGTGAAATTGAGTGACTGGCACTAGTTCGAACAATTCCTCAGAGCACTCACTGTGTAAGATGCGATAAAATACGCAAAGTAATACAACATCTCTTTACAGCGCCAGTTAATCGAGCCGATCGGAAAGGCCTCGGTCGTCGACGATTCGAGCCGCTCTGCGCTGTCATACGGTCATGCGGTCATGCTGGATGTGGAAGGAGCTAACACTGGGGAGCTCCAGCCCATAGATGGGAACAGTATTCCATATGAGGCCGAAACTGCACCTTGTAAAGTTGCAGGCGGTGTGCCGGTATGAAATAGTCCCGCTCTGTTGAGCACGCCAAGCTTTTAAGAGGCCAATTTGGCCTTCTCTTTCAGGTGATTAAGAAATTGCACGTCGCTCGATATGTCGACGCCGAGGATTCCGATACTGGCAGAGGCAACAAGGGGTTTTTTTATAGGAGAGGGGGCAAACGAGCATGCGGCTCACCTGATGGTAAGTGACTACCGCCGCCCATGAACAACTGAAACACCAGGGGAATCGCAGATGCATTGACGGCCATTTAGAAAGGAGTAGGCTCTTTTCTTTAAGGTCCCTAAGTCGTATCGGTCCGGAAAAATTGCTGGTGGTAATCGATACCACAAGGAAGTAGTGCGAGGGAGAAAACTTCTTCTGAATCGCACAATGGTGGACCGCCAATCATCTAGAAGATATGGATGGTATCGCAAGTTCTGTCGCGATGTGCGATGGTGAAATTGAGCGGCTGGAATTAGTCCGAACAATTCCTCAGAGCACTCCCCGTGGTAGATGCGATAAAATACGCAAAGAGATGCAACCTTTCTACGCAGTGCCAGTGAGTCAAGCCGATCGGAAAGAACTCGGTCGTCGACGATTCGAACCGCTCTGCGCTGGATGCGGTCAAGTGGAAGGAGCTGGCACTGGGGGGCCCCTGCCCAGAGATGGGAACAGTATTCCATGTGAGGCCGAACCTGCGCCTTGTAAAGTTGCAAGCGGTGTGCCCGCATGAAATACTGTCCCGCTCTGCTGAGCAGGCCAAGCTTTTTAGAGACCAATTTGGCCTTCTCTTCCAAGTGACCACGAAACTGCACGTAACTCGATATGTCGACATCGAGGATTCCGATACTGGCTGAGTCAACAAGGGGAGTGCCTTGAAACTGAGGATATACGACAAAGGGAATCTTTTTAGCGGTAAACGCGCAAGCTTGTGTCTTCTGGGGATTGAACTGGACTAGATTTAGTCGCGCCCAGTCTGAGACTTTGTTCAACATAGTCTCGACATCAGACACAAATTTGTTCCGGTACTCGGCGACGTTTTCCCGAGAAATATTGGCACGGCCGGTGTATAAAGCATCACCAGTGCTGTCGTCTGCATAGCAATGAATGTTACTGGTTTGCAACACAACTGGGGTGCCTTAAAACTGAGGACATACGACAAAGGGGTTCTTTTAAGCGGTCAACGCGCATAAATACCTTTTCCAAATTGTTCGTGTATTAATGTTGTTGTAGAAGACTGAAGAGTACAATCTGCCATTTTGTCTTGCGTATGTGGTATATGAGGAAACCTTTGTTCAGCAATGTAATTTAAAATGCCATGATAATGATGATGATAGTGTTCTAGCAGAATTCAAAAGTCTTCGGAATGTTTTCATCTTGCGATATTAATGTCTTCTCACTGTTAAATTTACGGCTATCTGATTGTCTATCATCGCCACGCATATCTCATTAATGGTCAAAGTATCTCGTTACTGTTATATGAAGAGGATATTTTAACTATTGATGTATAGAAATAAGCCCTCTTACGTGGCTTCCTACATATGTTTTCTATGTGATTACTATCCAAATTATGAATACCTAGATAGATTTATTACTTTTGTGGGGATTTTATTACCTACTGAACCGTGATAGCAACCCGGGTTCGATAACCGCCGGCAACAATTAAATTGTTCATTGAAATTTAAAGTGCTGACTTACCACGTGCTCGGCGGTGAAGGAAAACATCGTAAGGAAACCTGCATGTCTTTTTTTATAGGATAAGGGTGAAAATCGAGCACACAGTCCACCTGACGATAAGTGGTTGCTGCGGCCCATAGACATCTCCATCTATCCTCTATTACAAATCAAAATGCAGATGCGTTTTCACCCGTGAGGACTAGGATGGAATGTCTCATTTCCAGTAAAAAGGGCCTCTGGCCACCTGCACTCAACAAGCGAAACGCAGAGGTAAACCTCTACTTCACGCTAGTATTCTGTGAGGTCGTGGTACCACCCCGGTTCGTGCCGGCCCATCCGTGCGACAGCAAAAGCTGCCGCCTGGCTCTACCACTGTGTAGATGTCTGAAAAATAATAAAAAAATCGATAACATGTGAAGTTCGCCAATACGCATGGGGCAGCGTGGTGGACATTTCCTTACCCTAAAACCCTTTCAGTAATGAGAGGAGGTCTATGCCTAGCAGTGGGACGTATATAGGCTGTATTTTTATTTTTATTACATAATTACTTTTTTTCCCATCTGTTACAAGCCCATTAGAGTTAGAGTATTTGCCATTAGTAAGATAATCTTTTTCTATAGGCCATTATTGTAAATTATATACCCGGCCATCACTTGAAGGACCAATTCATAGATCCATAAATCATCACTGGTAATAAATTGAAATATATGATATAACTAGCTAGCCTAGTAGACGTTGTTATGCCCTCTTCTATATCTCAAGTTGGAATAAACGGCGCACAGTGTGCATAATTTCATTGAAATCAGTGAAATCAGTGTTCATCGCGGACAAACAATGCGTCACGTATTTTTTATATATAAAGATATAGTTGACCTCAAATAATTATTGAAACATAAGATATGAATTAATTAAATTATTTTATTTAACAAATAAACCTGATGGTAAGTAGGTAATGTACTACTAGGTCAACTGCAAACAAAGAAGGCTACAGATGCGTTGTCGCCTCTGAGGACTGAGATGCCTGATATACATGGCATGTTTTATATGTCTCTTAAATTAATTAATTTCAAAAATAGAAAAAAACTTTTATTCACCATGTGGTGGGGACGTAAAAGAAATCATTATCTCAGTTTGTTTTATAGGTTTTACTAGCTGTGCACCGCGACTTCGCCTGCGTGTAAATGAGGGATTTAATTATTTTTAATTATTTTTCTCAAATATAAGTACCCTAAGTTACTCCTTAGAACATCGGCAATCTGCCAGTGAAAGTCCCGTCGAAATCGGTCCAGCCGTTTCGGAGATTAGCCGGAACAAACAGACAGACAAACAGACAGACAGACCGACAGACAGACAAAAATTTAAGAAATTGTAATTTTGTTATAAGTACCGTATATACATTCATATCCATTGAGTAAAAAACTGTTATTTTAACATTACAAACAGACACTTGATGAAGAACTTTCATGTCCCTTCATGGATGGCGATTTACCATCATTAAAAATATGACAGGTGTACATACTCAGACCGGTACGCGATTACAAGTAAATCAACACTTTCTTTTTCTCCATTCGCGCAATCAAGGTCGACGTCAAAGAAGACGTCAATTGGAAATCGTAGTATAACAACAGAGTCAGTATTTTTATGCAAGCTTGATATTAGTTGATATATACTTCACATTTTTCACTATATATATTTTTTTCTATAGGATAAGGGTGAAAAACGAGCACACAGTCCACCTGATGGTAAGTGGTTGCTGCGGCCCATAGACATCTACATCTATCCTCTGCTATAGATCAAAATACAGATGCGATTTCACCCGTGAGGACTAGGATGGAATGCCTCATTTCCAGTAAAAAGGGCCTCCGGCCACCTGCACTCACCAAGCGAAACGCAGAGGTAAACCTCTACTTCACGCTGGTATTCTGTGAGGTCGTATATGTATAATATGTGTGCGTGTATCACAACAGTATATCAAAGTCCACTGATACTATTAAGAACCGATGATAATGCAATAATTTCATGACCATGAGATCTAGTATTTTAAATAGGATCATTACAGCTAATTATACTTGCGTGTTGTTATTTAATTCATTGTTAAAAAAATGTATTTTTTTTTCAAAATAATGTATTTCAAGAAATCAAATGAATACTTTAAGACCTATTTGTTAAAGAAGCTCCTTAGTTTTCCAGATTTCAGAGCAAGACGGATTGCAGTATTCGAGAAGTACTTAGGAGCTTTTCATTGCCCAATCATTTGTTACTGTGAACACTATCAGTCTTCGCTTTTTTTGAGTCTTAAAATTGAGAAAAGTTGTATGCATAGTAGAGAGATAGTTGTAGGTTTCATTTTAAATGGTTAACTATAAGATCAATAAATAATAATTTCACAATTAAAGAAAGAAAAAGTAAGCGTGACCGCTAATCATGAGTTAAAGTTAATAGTTATAGCCTATATACGTCCCACTGCTGGGTACATGCCTCCCCTCATTTCTGTGAGGGTTTTAGAGCAAGGAAATGTCCGCCGCGCTGCCCCAATACGTGTTGGCGAACTTCACATGTCTTCGAATTTTTTTTCTTATTTCTCAGGCATTCAGGTTTGCTCACGATGTTTTACTTCACCGCCGAGCACGTGGTAAATCAGCACTTAAAATTGCAATTTACAATTTCATTGGTGCCGGCGGGGATCGAACACGGATTGCTCGCGTACTGTGAAATTTATAGCGAGCGCTAACTATCTGAGCTACCACGGCTCTTCATCATCATCAATCATGAGTTACCGGGTTCTAATTCCGGTTCAGCCCTTAAAAAAAGTCTATTGGGTTTATCTGTCAAGATCTTAGAGTAATTACACATAGAGCGATAGTGTCATTGAAAATTCCGTTCAAAGTTGAAGCAACAATACAATGAATGTGTGCATAAGCGGCCTGTAATTACATTTGCCCACACGCACACAAGCAAATGATTATTTGCAAGTTAATGACATTTTCCCCAAAAAGTGGGGAAAATGTAATAGTGAACATAGTCATGGAATTAATATTTAGGTTGCGTTTATAATTATTAATTAACTATTTGTAAAGAGAAAAATGTAAAATTATTTATTTTTGTTAACTTATGCAATATTTAAATTATTTATATACGTAATATCTTGTGTTATATTCACAAATCTATTATGTTATTATATTATTCTGTTAGAAGTGGTATATTTATATAAATATCTGTTATTTATCTTCCATAAAATCTTATATTATTTGTAAATATTAATTTTTATATAATACTCAATGATCTTATTCTATGATATATAGAGAAGGGGAAGAAATGAAGGAGGCAAATGCCTACGTCCATTTCATCCAGCTTTTCCAATCCAGCCCCACTTACACATAACAGGTTGTCAGATAATAATTTTAGCTGTCAGATATTTTTTTATTAGTTATTCATTACTAGCTGTGGCTATGGCCCGCGGCTTCACCCGCATATTAAAGCATACACTGATCTCGATTCTTGCCATTCTAAGAATCTACGTGAAATATTTAATTTAATTTGGTTTCAACGTAAAGGTTACAATATACAACTTTCACAGAATGGATATAATATTAGAAGGAATCACGAGACTTCGGTCAGCTTCAAGTGATTATTATTATTCCTATAATGGATATTATGTTATGCATTAAAACAAAATAAGATTCGGAAGGAAATAAACTATTCAAATAAAACATGAATTCAAAACTGTTTATTAAATAATATAAAATAAAATATACTCAAGTACTTAAAAAATATCTCTTAATGACCCTGAAACTGCAACTGTTTTCTAAACAACTGCCGCTTTGATGACGCTATCCGTTATCTTTTTTAGATTCATAAAATGAACCCTAATAATATTTGGCAAATATTATTAGGGTTCATTTTATGTATGTATTTTTTTCATTATGCACTTTTTTATAATTATAATAATAAGAAAAAATGGAGTAAAATATTTTACGATGCCTAGCAACATTTTTATTACATTGGCGTCTGTCAAATTTATTATTTATTATTTTGTTTTGATGAATGTTTTTTACAAAAATATAATATGTTTGGCAGTAATTACCCGTGAAATGAGATTTTTACATTTTTTTCGTGATTATGTGATGAGTTGTTGTGTACCCTTTCACAGTACAGTACGTCATTTTTTTGAAAAATTGTGGGAGCTGTTTACACGACTACGTGGACTTGAGTACTAACGTGCCAAAAGTCGTACTTAGACTTTAAAGGCTAACTTGAAATGGTTTCACTTTGCGTACACCTACTGCGGTTCTAAGCCTAATACTTCTATGATCAAGGTATTCTCAGAAGCAGCCCGGTGTCAGGTAGTTGGCGGTGTTTCACTCCCGTGTGCTAGAAATCACGTAAAGCCGTTGGTCCTGCGCCTGATCTCTCTTCGGTAGTGTCGTATTTTCTGTCTCGTCGGACTAATAGAGTGAAAGAATAGAGAGTGGACCTGTTCTTGCGCATACACTCGTGCATTATAATCCAGTTTTGCGAAGATTAATTGTTTCCATTAAGACTGGCCACCCCGACCGAAAGTCGATCTTGAAGAGGACAGACATTTGTAAATTTAAGCTATACTATGAGACAGATTCATCAAAATGTTAAGAAAAATATGAAAGAAACAATGATTTCAGAGATGCTTGTCAGTTCTTCTCTATAAAAGGAAATGGCAGATGGCTTTTAGAAACAGTTGTAGATTTTGACTTTAGGAGCTTCAACTAACGCAACTAAGCATAAAATATTCGTATCTTTTATATCATATGTTATGATTACAGTGCACGGACTAAATGCATTGTGATACTCTCTAATAGAAAGGAGTAAATTGGAAAATAAATGATCTTAGTATTTTTTTGGGGTTTTCCGCCAATGATTATACCACCATTGACGGGAGTGTATTTTTTAAATTTCTACAAAGTTGCCTTTTGTATTTGTACACAATCAAAAATTTTAATTAAGTAACTGTTTTAAGAGAATATATTTAATTACTGCAATTTGATACAGAGTGAAGTGGTCCTCTTAAGAGACAAACAAGACACACAAAACTAAAACAAATAATAATCCTTTGCGTCTCTGTTTATAACTTTTGTAACATTTTACTGATGATCTTAAAACCAAATGCAACATATTATTAAAACCAAGACTTTTTTTTTAAAATTAACAAATATCATCTACTACTGTCGTTATGTGTTTTTTAAAGTGATTAAGACTCATCATCGTCATCATTACAGCCCTTCACAAGTTCACTGCTGAACATAGGCTTCCCCCAAGGTATGCCACAAAGTACGCATCCATTGACTTGCTGCTTGTCGTCACTCCATCTAGAGAAGGAGTCGATCTACACTTCGCCTACGGGTACGAGGCTGCCACCCGAGAATAGTTTTCCCCATAGGTTGTCGGTTCTTCAAACTATATGGCCGGCCCATTGCCACTTCAGCTTACTAATCTGTTGGCCTATGTCGGTCACACTAGTTCTACTGCGAATATCATCAGTTCTAAGTTGATCACGCAGAGAAAACCCGAGCATAGCTTTTTCTATAGCTCGCTGAGCGATCTTGAGCTTCCTTATACGGCCAGTAATGAAGGACCACGATTCAGTTTCATAAATCATCACTGACAATACGCAATGCCTGTACAGTCGTTTTCAAGTTTTGAGGTATTCCTGACGAGAAGATGTGTCGTAATTTCCCGAACGCTGCCCAGAAGAGTTGAATCCATCAATTGACCTCTCAATTGAAGTTGAACTTACCTAGTCGGACTCTTTGTCCCAGGTAAACGTACTCGTCAACAACTTCGAGTTTAGTGCTCCCAACAATTACCGGCATAGGTGTGTCATGGACGTTATATACGATCTTAGTTTTGTCCATGTTCATCTTAAGACATAACTGTTGGAAGGCACGGTTGAGATTATTGAGCATAGTGCTTAGGTCCCCCAGCTATGTATTCGATCCATTCTATGCAGTCATTAAAACAGTTGCAAGCTAAATCCACAATGTAAATAATATTGCACTAATTTATTTCTCCTAGTTTTCTCGTTTGATTATTTAATTGATAACGTACTAAAATCGACGGGACTGGGTGATGGATTCTCTTTCGTGAGGATTAATATGTGCCTATAACCGAAACTGTTTTATCATCATCATTACATCCCATTACATATCCACCGCTGAACACCCAAAGAACAGTCCTGAGCCACCTGCATTCTTCGAATACTTGTATCTCTTACCAGGACGTTACATGATTTACTAAAACTGTTTTTAAAATATAAAACTCAAATGAAGATAAAGTTTGACGTTTTAGGTCAGGAGTGTGAGAGATTATTGTAATAGTTGAGGGTGGATATGAATAAATCAGTCTCAGCTCGATCTCGTGTTTGATTGCCGCGTTCCCATATTGACATGGCGCAGCCGGAAAAGTAAATAAGTTTATTAAGTATATTACATCATATAGTTAATTCAAATAGGGTTTAGTTAATAATATTTAATAATTATGGAAGGTGTTTTAAGTCCACCAAAACCATTTAGTTTCGACGGGAGTTCAGACTACGCAAATTTAAGAACCAGTTGGACAAAATGGAGGAATAGCTATGAAATTTATACAAAGGCATGTGAAATAACGAACAAAGCGGTGAGTGTGCAAATTAATATATTATTGCACGTACTTGGCGATCAATGCCGAGAAATCCTAGACCAAAACAAAGATTCACTTTTAAAATGCACTACCGCGGAAGCTGTCTTACAAATATTGGATGGACATTTTAATATAAAACCTAATGTTACAGTGGAACGACACCGATTTTTTACAAGGAACCAGAGAGAAAATGAGACCATAGAACAATATGTTTTCGATTTGCAGAAATTGGCTCAAACATGCGATTTTGGGGTCTTAAATGACGGTCTTATAAAAGATAGGCTGATATGTGGCGTATCCAATTCAGTTATTCGGGAACGGCTACTATGGGAGTACGATCTAACTTTAAGTAAAGCATTAGAAATATGTCGAGTCGCTATAGTATCGAGGGTTTATGCGGATAACATTAAACAGGAGCAGTTATCAGCATGTTTAATCAACAACAATAATCAAGCGGTCGAAAATGATGAGAATATTTGGAGTGTACGGCACAGGAGGGATTCAAGGAGAGGATATCGCGGCGGCGCAGGTGGCGTGAGCGCGGATGCGCGCATTGGCGGACGCGGCGTACGCGGCGGCGCGACCCGCTCGGCCCAGCGCCTTCACGGGTTCGACGCTTTGGGTGAAGCAATGTGGGCATTGTGGCAGTGTACATAAAAAGTTTGAGTGTCCCGCGTATGGCAAGCAGTGTCTAAGATGTGCGAAAATGAATCACTTTGCCAGAGCCTGTGGTGCTAGTGTATTCAATGTCGAGGAGTCTGATGAGCAGGTAATACATACTGTAAAATCTAGTAGTGAGTGGAATGTTAACCTAATGATTAATAATAAGTCTATTAATTTTAAATTAGATACTGGGGCAGATGTTAATATATTGCCGTTGTATTATTTGCCACAAATTGGGGTCTCGGATAAAGATTTGCTAAAAACAAATACCAAGTTGTCTGGATACTCGGGCACCGCTATAAAAGTAGTAGGAAAAATCACTTTAAAGGTTTATTACAAAAGTAAAATGTACATGTTAGAATTTAAAATAGCAGATGTTAAGTCTATGCCAGTGTTGGGCAGGTTTGCGTGCAGTGAGTTGGATATGGTGAGGCGCGTGATGTCAATACAGGACGATAGCGGAGTTCCCTCATTTTTAGGGTAGTATGACGACGTTTTTCAGGGTATAGGGTGCTTACCGGGGAAATACAGAATAAAATTACATGAAAATGTTGTACCGGTTGTTCATGCTCCTAGGAAACTACCGTTCGCGATCAGAGACAACGTTAAGATGAAATTGGAAGAGATGGAAAAACAAGGCATTATAGCCAAAGTAGAGGGCCCATCGGATTGGGTAAGTAGTTTAACTATTGTTAAAAAAGCTAACGGAGACATACGAGTTTGTCTTGATCCGAAAGAATTAAATAGCGCGATCAAAAGAGAATATTTTAGGTCACCGTCACTCGACGAGATTGTATCAAAACTTTCCGGTGCTAGGTATTTCAGTACTCTGGATGCGGTAGCAGGGTTCTGGCAGGTAGCTTTAGACGATACTAGTGAGTTGTGCACGTTCAACACTCCCTTTGGACGTTACAAATTCTTAAGGTTACCCTATGGCATATGCTCGGCACCAGAGGTGTTTCATAAAAAAATATACGAAAATTTTGATGACTTAGATGGAGTTTGTATGTACATCGACGACTTATTAATATACGGTAGCAGCAAAAAAGAACATGATGAAAGATTAAAATTAGTATTGGACAGGTGTAGAAAAGTCAACCTCAAACTAAATAAAAATAAGTGCAAATTTGGGTTAGAAGAAATCAGGTATTTGGGACACAGGGTTACAAAAAAGGGGCTTTATCCGGATAACTCACACATTACAGCAATTACGAACATGCCTAAACCTGAAAATAAAAAGGACGTAGAGCGATTACTAGGATTAATTACTTACGTGGGTGCTTTTATACCAAATTTATCTGATAAGACATTGTTGTTGAGAGTGTTGTTAAAAAAAGAAACGGAATGGCACTGGGATGAAAAACATGATGAGTGTTTAAAAGTTATAAAAGAGTGTTTATCAAAACCACCAGTGTTAAGATATTACGACTTAGACCTCCCTATTACTATTTCAGTAGATGCGAGCAAAAGCGGCTTAGGTGCCTGTCTAATGCAAAATGGAATGCCAGTTTGTTATGCGTCTAAGTCATTGTCAAAAGCAGAACAGCGATATGCTCAGATAGAGAAGGAGTTATACGCTTGCGTTTTCGCTTGTGAGAGGTTTCATGCGTACATTTACGGAAGAACAGATGTAGTTATCGAAACTGATCACAAGCCACTCGTTAGCATTATAAAGAAACCAATAGTAGACTCACCATCGCGCCTACAACGGATGTTATTGAAATTACAACGCTATACATTCAAATTAGTCTACAAGGCCGGTAAACATCTATTTATTGCTGACGCGTTGTCACGGGCATACGAGCCGGAGCCAGCGTTGAGCGCGCAGCTTTCCAGCGCTGACTATACACAGCACGATGAAGTTTGCGCGATCACAAGAGATATGGCAATGAGCGCAGCGACTGAAGTTACGGACTTGCAGTTTATTAAATTGCAAAAGAGTTCAGAAAATGATGATGAACTCGCGTTGTTGAGAAAATACATAATAGAAGGGTGGCCTGCAAATAAACATGACGTCATAGATTTGGTAAAGCCATATTGGGGCTATAAAGAGCACTTATCGATCGCGTACGGTCTAGTCTGGAAGGATCAAAGGATAGTGGTGCCAAAACTCTTAAGAAAAGATTTGTTAAACAAGATACACGTCGGTCATGTAGGGTTGCAAAAATGTCAATTGCGGGCAAGGGAGACAATATTTTGGCCGGGAATAAATAACGATTTAAAAAATTTAATATCTAATTGTAGTATATGCCTGACGTACAGGAAACACAACCAAAAGGAAGAAATGCAACCTCACGAAATTCCCGACCGACCATGGGCAAAAGTAGGCACAGATCTATTTCAAATAAAAGGTGTGGATTACTTATTATTAGTCGATTACTATAGCAAATTTTTTGAAATAGAGAAATTACAATGTACAACTTCACCTAGTATAATTGAAACCCTAAAAAACATATTTAGCCGTCAGGGTATACCGAACGTTGTAATGTCTGATTGTGGTCCGCAGTATTCATCAAGCCTGTTTAGACAGTTTTCGTTAGAATGGAATTTCAAACACATAACCTCATCGCCACGATATCCGCAATCTAACGGACAAATTGAGCGAATGGTACAAACTGTAAAAAACATAATACTTAAAAGTAAAGAAGATGGAGTTGATTATCGATTGGCGTTACTAGAGTATCTTAACACACCGTTAGAAAATAATATTTCATCACCAGCTGAGTTGTTGCAAAGTAGGAAATTCAGAAGTATGTTACCAAAGTTAGATCACACTTTAAAACCAAAATTACAAAAAAATGTACATAATAAATTAGTCATGAGGCAAAATAATCAAAAATACTACTACGACCAACATACGAGAAATCTAGACCAATTAAGTAACGGACAAAAAGTAAGGGTACTACTAGATGTAAACAAAAGAGAATGGTTATCAGGGACAATATTATGTCAGCTGCGATATCGTTCATATAAAATAAAATTAGCAAACGGGAGCATTATTATACGTAACAGACGCCATATTATTAAAGATTCTCCACATCGAAAGGACGCGTCGCGCTATACTTTAAACAATTACGATGATATCCAACCTCACTGCCCGCAAAACAATCAGGTTTCAAACTGTACTATACCTTCTGGAACCTCACCTAATACAGTAAACAACAATAATTACTATGTCACACGTTCCGGCAGGACAGTGAGGCCACCGGATAGATTGGGCTTCGAACACTGAACAGCGGTGATGAACAGCTGCGTCGCCCCAGTCACCGTGTTCAGTGAAAACAAAACTATAAACTGTAACGTACGCTCAAATAATGAAAATAAAGTATATAAAAAAAAAATATGTAAACTATCAAAACCAGGCATGATTTTTTTTTGTTTTGTTGGTTCCAGGTTCGATTCCCGACTGGACTTTAATTTGTGTTAGTTAGTATATTAATTTAGATCTATTACTTCAGAAATGAAATGTAATTGGTTTATTACTTTAAAAATAAAATAAGTATTACTAAATAAAAAAAGGAATTGATCGGAAAAATAATAATTTAATTTAAGTAAATAAATGAACATTTCACACTCAAATTTTATTGTAATGCCAGTGATTTCATAATAGATTTTTCTTATTTGTAAGAGAGGGGAAGATGAGTAGTTAGAGAGATATACTCTCTATATAGATATTGATTATTATAGATTATCTCGATATAGATTCAGAATAATGAATTATTAATCAGAATAATTTACGAATTTAAAATACATATATAATATTATATACATCTATTGTTAATCTACTTATAGTGAAAATACCTATCAATTGTCTTACTATTTTTGTGATAAAAATAGGCAAGAGTCAAATACCTTTTTAATTTTGTTCCTTATCATTAAGAAGGGAGATGTGAGAGATTATTGTAATAGTTGAGGGTGGATATGAATAAATCAGTCTCAGCTCGATCTCGTGTTTGATTGCCGCGTTCCCATGTTGACAAGGAGGACTGAATTGATAAATAACAAATAATGAAATAAAATTACGTTCACAAAATGTGCCAAGTATAGAATCCCCGTAAACGTGTAATAAACGTATCTCAAGTGCGGTAAAGGACAGGCAGGTAGCGTAACACGACCCAGCCTGGGAACCTCATTACTACTATAAATTTCTGAGTTGTGTGAAACGGCATTGTTAAAAAGTAAATATAGTCCTTCTTGACTACTGCTGATTGATTTTTTGAGTACATTTTCCGTTTCTAACGAGTACACTCGAGCTTAGTTTATATTTCAAAAATATAATCTATACAAATAAATAAAATTGAAGTGTCCGTTTGTAATGTCTAAATTACAGTTTTTAACTATATGCATGTGAAAGTAAATACAGTACTTAACTTTAATTTTTGTCTGTCTGTCTATCTGTCTGTCTGTCTGTTTGTTCCGGCTAACTTCCGAAACGGCTGGACCGATTTTGATGGGACTTTCACCGGCAGATAGCTGATTTCATAAGAGGTAACTGCGCTATTAAAAAGACATATAACTCTGCCTCCAGGTCCTTCAAAAGTGTTATTAGTCAGAGCACATCGCAGAATTGGCGTAAAACAAGTTTGACTTCTTTCGGAAATATGTGCATTCTGGTCTCTCGCCAAGGCTGCCCCAGGGAACTTCTGTCAGCCATCTCTGCGATCGCTGCATAGGGAAGGCGACTCACTGGCCCATGCCACAAAGGAGAAAGCCGATCCGCTAGGCTCTCTCTTTTCATCCAACTTGACTCTCAATGACAGGGTGAATACACCACCGACCACCCCGCGGTGTGAGTGCTCCATTCAGGATGTGTTGTTTACACAGCGCTCATTGCACAAAGCACTCCGCTACCTGAATGTCAATAAGTCAAGTGGGCCTGATGGAGTCCCACCTATTGTGCTGAAGATGAGTGCTCCAGAGTTGGCACCTGTATTAACGCATCTTTACCGGTACTCCTACTCCCTAGGCGCAGTCCCGAACCCATGGAAGACATCCTTTTTTAGACCAGGTACACCAATGCACCCGATCCCAAATTAACAGGCGAAGTGCGAGTCGGACTCACGAAAAGGGTTCCGCACCATCGTAATACACGTTTCTAGTAGAAGAAACTAGTTAATTTTTATTATTAGTTATTAAAGCGGTAACAGAAATACACATTCTGTGGAAATTTCAACTTTCTACCTATTATGCATCATGAGATACAGTCCGATTATAGACAGACAGATGGACGAACAACAGAGGCTTAGTAATGGATTCCCGTTTGATACCATATGGGTATGGAACCCTAAAACGGCGTTCGCTTAGATCCGTTCAACTACAGACCTATCATTATCACCTCCTTGTTCTCCAAAGTAATGGAAGCAATTATTAACTGCCAAGTTATAAGGTAACTTGAGGATCATCAGCTAATTAATGACCGCCAGTACAGTTTCCGTCGGGGTTGCTCACCTGGTGATCTTCTTTACTAACTTCAAACCTTACTCATGGATGGGTGGAGGCAGTAATGCCCAAGGGTGAGGCGTTGGCGTTAAACATAGCGAAGGAATTCGATAGGGTTTGGCACAAAGCGCTTCTTTCGAAGCTTCCATCCCATGAGCTTTCCGAGAAATTGTGCAATTCGATCACCAATTTTCTTGCAGATCGAAGCATCAAGGTGTTAGTAAACTATGCATGCTCCGATTACAAACCCATTTACGCTGGTGTTCCACAAGGCTGCTTGCTATCACCAACACTGTTTCTTCTGCATATAAATGATATGTTGCAAACCGTTAACATTCATTGCTATGCAAACGACAGCACCGGTGATGCTTTATATACCGTCTGTGCTATTATTTATTGAGAAAACATCGCCAAGTACCGGAAAAAATTTGTGACTGAAGTCGAAACTTTGTTGAACAAAGTCTCGGACTGTGGGCGGCTAAATCTACTCCAATTAAAAAGACAAAAGTTTGCGCGTTTGCCGCTAAAAATAACCCCTCTGTCGAATCTACTCAGTTATAGGGTATTCCCCTTACTGCCTCAGCTAGCATCGTAATCCTTGTCATCGACATATCAAGTGACATGCAGTTCGGACTAATTCCAGCCACTCAATTTCAACATCGCACATCGCGACAAAACTCGTGATATATGTACTATCCATACCATCTGGATGATTGGCGGTCCACCACTGTGCGATTTATAACAAGTTTTCTTTCTCTCGCTCAACTTCCTTGTAGAATAGACTACTACAAGCGATTTTTCCGGACCGATACGATCTAGGGATCTTCAAGAAAAGAGCCTACTCCTTTTGAAATGGCTGGCAATGCATCTGAAATTCCCCCTGTTTTGCATTTGTTCATGTTCCTCTCCTATAAAAAAAATCACGCAATGAAATCCCAAGCATAGTTCTCTCGATAGTTCGCTGAGCGATCTTAAGCTCCCTCATATGGCCGGCAGTAAAGGACCACGTCTCAGTTCCACAGTTTATCACTGGTAACACGCACTGGTTGTACAATGTAGTTTTGAGGTTTTGAGATATGCCTGACGAAAAGAAGTGTCGTAATCTCCCGAACGCTGCTCAGCCGAGTTAAATCCGTCGATTGACCTCTCAGTCGAAGTTGGACTAATCTAATCGTACTATTTGTCCCAGGTAAACAGCTTCGAGGGTAGTGCTCCTAGCAACTACCGGCATAGGTGTGACATGAACGCAAAACATGATTTTTGTTTTGTCCATGTTCATCTTAAGACCTATCTGTTGGTAGACATTATTTAGGTCATTAAGCATAGTACTAAGGCCTCCAGGTATTCTGCCATGAGGACGATATCGTCGGCAAATAGAAGGTGAGTGATGAACTCGCCATTGACGTTAATACCGTATCCTTTCCAGTCTTGAAAACGTTTTCCAATGCAGCGGTGAAGAGTTTCGATGATATTACTTCACCCTGTCTTACACCTCTCTGCAGTTGTGTAGGTTTCGTACTCTGGTTCTGTACTCGTGTAGCCATGGTAACATTACTGTGCAAACACTTCAGCACCTTTATATACCGACAGTCCACTTAGCACTGCTGAAGGGACTGCAGCGCCGCCAAAATTTCGACGGAATCAAAGGCTTTCTCATAGTACACATACGCAAGACAAAGAGGCAGATTGTACTGTTCGGTCTTCTGTGAAATTTGCCACAAGGTATGTATGGTAAGGTCTAAGGCGCTAAAACCTTTTCTGAAACCGGCTTGTTTGGTAGGCTGCAAGTCGTCGAGTCTGCATGCGAGACGATTCGTAATGATTCACGAAAACAACACGTAGATCCGGCTCAGAAAGGAAATTGGTCTGTAGGTCTTAAAGAAAGCATTGTCGCCTTTCTTGAAGAACAAGATCACCGCACTTCTATTTCACGCCTCCGAAAACTATTGGAAATACATCCAAAAGGATGGCGCCGTTGACATCTGTCGAGCTTGTCGTCATCCCGGTTAGTCACTTAGCATGTCATCTCCAGTTGTTCGGCACTTTCTTACTCAAGAGTACTTGCCCAAACCCAATCTAGTAGCCAGGATCCTACACCAGGAGGTCACTCTGAAATACGGTCTTGTGGATTAGAAATTGCCTTATGATACGTATTTGCTGTAAGCCGTGCTCGAAAATGACCACACCAGGCTCTACTGGGACCGGGTCATCATCACAGATAGGACTATTCATGTGAATAATTTGCTCTTAAACGACAATAAGACTAAATGTATTAAATTTGCTAATATGTCTAAAAGGTCCCGCTGGGTTTCTTGCTGGATCTTCCCAGGACAGAGGAAATTTCTTACCCAGTAGTAAATAAAAAAAATACTTTCAATAAGTATTATGTAATAATCCATATTGAATAAAAATTATTCTATTCTATAATAAGCATGATATTGTGCTGATGGACCGGGCACACATAAGGATATTTTTGGTCGACATTACCATTCCGTATGACAAGAACCTCGTGAAAGCTGAAAAATGTAAGCGAAAAAAATCTGGACCTGGCTTACGAGGTGACCGACATGTGTGGTTGTCAGCCGACCTAAATTATTCCTATTGTCTTTTCTACGAACGGACTAATCCAGTTCAGCCTCTCGGGTTATTTTAAGCGACTGGGACTCCATGACGGAACGCTCCGGGCTCAAATGCAGAAGGCAGTGCATCTCGATACAACCCACATTGTCCGCCCGTTTCGCACCCTTTCTCCCTAACCTTCGGCTTTTTGTCTCCCCTGCTGAGGATTGGGTTTTTATATATTAATGTATATTTTAATTATTTATTTTACTGTATTGATATAGATGTATGTGTATTTTTATCATTTTTATTTATATTTTAATACAGTCTAACCTGATGAGAAAACTATAAAAATACTTTAAAAATAATTCATTAATTTCAGACTATTTCAGAGAGAGATTTTAGTTGTTACTATAAGGAAGATGCTGCTGCCCCTGGATTGTTGCACCTTAAGACGATATGGAGCAGTGCCAGTGGATATTTTTACACCACCAATATACGGTTCATTAGCACCTAGAAATCCACTGCTGGACATGGATTTCTCTCGTTGTAGAGAGGATTTGCCATAATCGCCACTCTTTGCAGGTGTAATGACGATTGCAGGTTTTAAAGTAGCTGTCTAGCATGCGGCGTATATGTTATATGTAGATAAATTTAATTTTAAATTCAAAACATCCGCTGTTGTTAACAAAACAATTATTAGTCCACATTATGACAAGCGGGTGCCTATTGTGTGCTCGTTATATAAAGTTAGTTTTAGCTTTGATTAACACATAATATGCGCTTTTCGTAGTCCGTAGCTCGCAAAGTGAATTTAATTAAAACGCCTTGACTTAACTTGTCAATTATCTACCTTTTCATTGTTTTAGATTGTATTAGAATTCAAACATTAGCTTTTAATAAAAATTAAAAGCCTACTTCTAGATAGAAGCCGCTTTCCGATAGTGTACAGAATAATTTAAGTATTTCGGAAAGTGAAATTATTTAATTCATGTTAGTTCTTTGAAGCTTTGTTTTAAAGAAGAGGGAGCAAACAAGCATAAAGTTCATCTGATGGTAAGTGTCGACCGCCGTCCATGAAAAACTGCAACACCAGGGGAATTTCAGGTATGTTGCTGGCCTTTTAAAAAGGAGTACGCCCTTTTCTTGAAGGTCCTTAAGTCGCATCGGTCTAGAAAAATCGCCGGTGGTAAACGATTCCAAAAGGTAGTCGTATGAGGATGAAAACTCTCAACAAAACGCACAGTAGTGCACCGCCAAGTATCCAGATGATGTGGATGGTAACGAAAGTAGACCTATTGTCGCGATGTGTGTTGATGAAATTCGGCGGCTAGAATTAATTACAACATTTCCTCAGAGCAGTCCCCGTGGTAAATGCGATAGAAAATGCAACATCTCTTCGCAGTGCCAGTGAATCGAGCCAATCGGAGAGAACTTTGTCGTCGACGATTTGAACTGCTCTGCGCTGAGTGCAGTGAAGTGGAAGCTGGCACTAGGGAGCCCCGGCTCAGAAATGGGAACATGTTTGTACTTTTTATTAAATCTTAATTATTTTACCCTCTTGAGTGGACTTCGGACATTACAATCTCAATGTGATTTATATGTAATTTTTATTTTTATTTTTCATTATGTTACCTTTTTGAGAGAACTAAGTGCTAGGCGTAAATTTCATAGTACATCATGTTAGATCACCACCGTCACCAGTGGTTTTGTTAATTTTAATTTTCAGCGCTTATTTACAACAAGCACGACAGTGAAGGAGAACTTCGTGAGAATACCTCTATGTGTAAGTTATATATGTTTCGATGAATTGTGAAGTCCACTAAAACGCAGCATCGCCTTAGATCTGGGGGCACGGCAGTGCCCCCGCCAAGTCGAGCAAAAAAGTGGCACGGCCGTACCATCCTTTTCTCGAAGCAGTTCAGGCCATTTCCGAAACCCTATAACTTCGTTATGGATAAAACTGGTAGCCTGAATGATTACTAACTAAATAGGCATTGTATGAACTCGGCATATTTCAAATTTCATTAAATTTGAACCAGTATTTTAAGAATTATAACTAGTCAAAGTTTCTTAATTTTGTCACTCACCGACTGACCGATCATCAAAACTCTGAGGCACTTCTAGCAGACATAGAAACTTCAAATTTGAATTATTTATTATTATTATAAATTAATTTTTTTAAATTATTGTTTAATATATAAATCAAGGAAAAATTTATATATTTTACAATTTCGGTAAAGTTTTCGAGATACGCCAACTGCATAAATAACTTTGTAATCCCAAATAAACATATAGTATTACAAAGTTACATTTGCAGTGAATGAATCATTGTACCTATATATGTATAATAGAATGATAGGTGTAAATAGCTACCTAGATATAACTGTCTACAAAAAAAAATGAGATGCCATCAAAAACATAACTTGTAAAAAAAGCCAAGTCTCGCAACTCAGTTTTTCTACCGTAAAAGGTTGTGAGATTCATGTAATACCAAGTCGGTAAATTATTCAGTCCATAGATTGATACATTGATTGACTTGGCAATCGCATTAAACAATCTAATTTAATATAATATGTATTACTTGTGAGATATATTGTGTTTTTATGCTATTTCCAAGTCAATCTATGTATCAACCTATGGACTGAATAAATTAACCGAATTGGTATTTTATAACAGTGTAGTGCATACACAACAGTGGTAGAGCCACGCGGCAGCTTTTGCTGTCGCACGGATGGGCCGGCTCGAACCGGGGTGGTACCACGACCTCACAGAAAACCAGCGTGAAGTAGAGGTTTACCTCTGCGTTTCGCTTGGTGAGTGCAGGTGGCCGGAGGCCCTTTTTACTGGAAACGAGGCATTCCACCTTAGTCCTCACGGGTGACAACGCATCTACATTTTGATTTGTAATAGAGGATAGATGTAGATGTCTATGGGCCACAGTAACCACTTACCATCAGGTGGACTGTGTGCTCGTTTGTCACCCTTATCATATAAAAAAAAATGGATCTCACAACCTTTTACGGTAGAAAAACTGAGTTTCGAGACTTGGCTTTTTTACAAGTTATGTTTTTGATGGCATTAATTTATCTATAACCCACTCTAAAATGAAAGTAGATCTAGCCCAGCAGTAGGACGTGTATGGGCTGGTACTTCATTTTTTATTAATAAAGTCTCTCACCACAAATATGTCTGTTTTAACTAAACCCAACATCACTATCCCAACACATCAGATAACAAATACCTACCATTGATAATACGACACGTAATATACGTATAAACGTGGTAGAGTCATGCTGGAGTTATATTAGTATTATAGTTAGATAGTTGCAGTTATATTAGTAGTATAGTTGTAGCACGAATGGGTCGGAGAATACTAGCGTAAAATAGCAGCTTAATACTGCTCTGTTCGTATGGTGAGTGTAGAGAACCGGCGACCCTTTTCACTGGAAAAGAGGCATTCCATCTTAGTCCTCACGGGTGACAACACATCTGCAATTTGATTCTTTTGTTGAGGATAGATGTAGATAGATGTCTATGGGTCACAGCAACCACTTACCATCTGGTGGACTGTGTGCTCGTTTGTTACCCTATCTTATAGAAAAAAACGTATTTCGCCTCTAAACGAGGCACCATTAGAACAAATAAGCTGCAATGGCTCACCTATAAAATTGAATTATTTTTACATCCTAATATGATAAACTTTCGATAAGCAACATATTTTCTGAACGCCTTGATCGATCCAGGTCATATTTACACAATATCAGTCTTGTCGAGACGGTAGTTGATAGCTATGCTAGGTTACAATTATTTTTATAGAACAATGGTTACAATGAGCACACAGTTATCCTGATAACAGGTGGATGCTGGGACCCATAGACATCTACCTCCATTCGCGACTTAGAATAAAAAAAAATGTGTTATTACTTCAGAGGACTAAGATAGAATGCCTCGTTTCCTGTAAAAAGGCTCACTCTCACACTACACACACCAAACGAAACATAGCAGCATTAAGCTGCTATTTTACGCTGGTATTCTATAAAAGCGTGGTCCTTCCTCGGCCATGCTAACCTATTCGTCCTACAACCATAATATAGCTGAAGTATGGATATACTACGATAGATGACGTTGTAGTCAAGTTTGTTAATAAAATTATAAATGTATGAACCAAAGTCATGTGAGTAAATAAACGGAACAGAGGCAAAACTTCCTCGGGTCGTGCAAAAATGTTACCTATTCTGGTAGGGTTGTCATAATAGGTGAAGACTAATAAAACAAAACAATACCTATGTTATTATTGTATTGTCACTGAAGTAACGGTATACAAAATTTCAACTCAATCAGACATCAGGAAGTTGTGCAAATCTTACTTGCAATATGTGAACTTAACCCACATACCTACAAAAATTTAGTACAAGCTTGTAATAACAATAAATAGGTGAAAACACACTGTAGTAACCTCTTCTTGTTAAAAGAAGGATACACATATACATACAATAATATAATAAAATAAATGTACTTACTAGAAAAGTAATAATCAAATATTTACTTACCTAGTACTCCTTGGGATAGTTAAAGTATGATATTGTTACGAGCTTGGTGTTCAAGACAATTAAAAACTGCCGATTGAATTACCTAAATTTAAACTTAAATTACACAACACTAATTACAATCTAAAACCACACTAATAATAAAACACAATCACTTTAGTTCGCAGTTATTTCGCTTTGAAGTATTCTCCTGTATCGCCAATTCAATACTACCTTGGTCGAGGTCTATACCGGCCTTATATAGGCCTCAGATAGTTTCCAGAACCTTATACTGTAGCGACATCTAGAATGTTCGAGTACATATTATCGGTCCCGAAATTTCTGGAAGGATCTTGAATCTCCCAGTTCTGCTACTCGACACTAGAGGGCGCTAGTGTAACAAGTGTTGCCATGTACAAGACATTAATAGTGGCGCGCAACACTGCCCCCTCCTAAGACATGCTCGTCCCGAGCATTATTGGCCCCATAATAACACGCCAGTCGATTCACTATATCAGCCACGATGACATTATGCAGCTAGATCATGTTGCCTAACTTCAACTCCATCTCCTTCTCTCCACGGACGGATATGCGCTGACCGGTGACTGTCACCAAATTAATGCGTTCTCGTATGCGTATGCTGTATGCGGAGTCCCCAAGGAAATGACTTATAAGTTGGGAACTGACAACCGTGCGAGAGGCTCCAGTGTCTATGGTCAGTTTACACGGCGTTCCGTTGAACTCGCCCTTGATGATTAAGCTGTTCCCATCACGGATTTGTGAGATCGAAATCCTTAGGGCTCTTTTAACATCAGCCAGCACCCGCCAGCTTCCCTGCTGCTGCTGGGCGGTACTGTTAGCCGCACTACCCTCTCGAGATCGATCACCTTCCCTTTCTACAGTTCGCTTAGGGCAGCTGGATCGAAGATGGCCCCTTTCCCCAGGGGCTGTGGCAGCACCTAGGGCTGTAGCCGTTATTGCGGTCCCGAACTGTAGCTGCTGCAACCTCCCTGACGCAGTGAGAACGATGAGCTTCCACCTCCAGTGCACGGGTCAAGGCGTCCTTAAGCGTCTCGTGGTACCCAAGCCTCACAGCAGCTCTGACTTTAAGGTCGTGGATGCCGTCGATGAATGTCTGCACCAGGTTCCCTACACTGAGCGCAGGTACAAACTGGTACGCTTTTCGAACCAGCTTCTCCACCTCAAAGGCCTATTGCTGCAAGTTTTCGTTACTGCGTTGCACGCGATATTTGAGCTGCGCACGAAAGACGTGTTCCAGGTGAGCGTCGCCATATGTCGTCTCCAATGCCTCAAGGAGCTGCTCGTAAGTCACTTCCTTACCGAGAGCTTCCAGAACAGTTAAGGCATGGTCACGCAGGCCTAGGGTGAGAGCAGTCATGATGTGACTTTTATTTCAGCTGTTCGTCTTCATTACAGTCTCCAATTGGATTTTATAGGCCGACCAGGAAGAAGTCCCGTCGAACGGCAGCACTTTCAATCCGCTTAGCGAAGGTGTTGTAGCCACCTCGGGAGCTGTAACTCCATCCCCAAGTTTGATGTCGCCCAGCGTTTTCTTCACGTCAGCCATCACGTTGTTAACCCGATTGTACACATGGTCGATTCGGGTTTCAGCTTCCGACAGGCGGTTGTCATGTTGAGCAACCCTATCATTCACCTCCCTTATCTGTTTCCCGAAAGTAGCGTGAAGGTCCTTCCTGAGGAGCATCTGCTCTTCCATACCGCGCTGCAGCTGCTCTTCCAACCGACGGGCCTGTTCATCCTGTCGGCGGGCTTGCTCCTGCAGCATCACCATCAGAGCACCTAAGTCAGGTGCTGCAGATGCAGGAGCTGCTGACAGGCCGGCCTTCGTGGTCGGCAGCTGGCCCTCCGACGTCTGCGACGTTGCACCACCAAATCGTCTCTGGTCCGTCTCCAGCTGGCGTTGACTTCGGGTACGGATACCCGCCATGTCGTCTTTAGGTAAAATCGGCATATTTGATCCCACTTCGGACACCAATTGTTACGAGATTGGGGTTCGAGACAATTAAAAACTGCCGATTGAATTACCTAAATTGAAACTTTAATCACACAACACTAATTACAATCTAAAACCACACTAATAATAAAACACAATCACTTTAGTTCGCAGTTATTTCGCTTCGAAGTATTCTCCTGTATCGCCAATTCAATACTGCCTTGGTCGAGGTCTATACCGGCCTTATATAGGGCTTCAGATAGTTTCCAGAACCTTCTACTGTAACGACGTCTAGAATATTCGAGTACATATCGGTCCCGAAATTTCTGGAAGGATCTTGACTCTCCCAGTTCTGCTACTCGACACTAGAGGGCGCTAGTGTAACTAGTGTTGCCATGTACAAGACATTAATAGTGGCTCGCAACAATATATTTTTATTTTTTCTAGTATTATTCATATACACAGTACATTAAAACGACCATTATTAATAATACCACGTTGTTACATTAAAATATTTAAACTTGCAACTAACAAAACAAACAAAGTGCTTCGCACTGACCCTGAGACTGTTGTCCACTGGTTATGTCAGCGTAACCGGTTCTTTCCAGTCTCCCCGCGTACGCGATAAGCGGCCAGTGGTCACGCTCACATGCCCCGCGTGCTTGTAGTAGTGCAACCGATTCGCGCGGTTGTGTGAAGCTCTCTCTGTTCCGTTCATTTACTCGTGTGCGAAAGTGGCTCATGTTCACAAATAATGTTGAATAAGTGAAAAAAAAATCAGGTACCCGTTAGTTGGCGCTGTGATCGTGTTTTTGTGAGTCAATTCTGCTAAAATGAAAATGAAAACTGAAAACAATGAACATCAAGTTATTACGCCACAAGTATATTAATTACTTATCTCTGCAAAAGACCGACCAGGCGAGCGATGAATAAAGATAATAATATTAAAAGCATAAATAAAAGTCGTTAAAGATAAATTATTATTTCGTTCATGAATACTGCACAATAAGTAGTCTGTTATTGCACGTGACTACTGCAATTGAGTACTTCCACTTTTAATTAATAAAAATAATGATTGGAAATCTTTTCCGCAAGCACGGCACGTAGGGTAGATACGAGATCGAAGTTTTTTCGTAAACCTAAATCTAAATGTAACAGCAGCAGAAGTTTACTTATCATTTACATTGGTTGCATGTAGCTATTAGTTGTAGAAGCCGAAGTTGGATCGACTTGCCGCAACTACACAAATTATTCTTCATTGTGATTGTTAATTACACTGTGAGTTGGGAATTAAAGAAAACAGAATTACAGTTTGATTTGAGGGTTGATTGGTTTGCCAAAAGTGGGTTTAGAAACATCAGTTATATTTAAAACTCTAGGCATCAGCCGTATGTTTGTGTATGGATATTACAACAACAAGTACAAAATTAATTCCTCAGCTGAAGATCATCGCGTAAGACGGAGTGAAATTGTTCTGTCGGTTTGAGTTCGATGAAATCCTGTAAGGAATCGAAAACATTATCGCGTGAAATGAAGATTCTCGCTAACACCCTAATCGCGAATCATTAAAAAAAACTGAAACTAGATGTTTACCATCGATACACAGATCTCGATTCGCAAGTGAAAACACAGAAATAATATGCTGTTGACATACTCTTATATCTGATTAGAATAGAATAGAATAGAATAATTTTTTATCCAATATAGATCACATGTGTAATTCTTATTGAAAGTAATTTTTTACTTTACCACTGGTTTGAAAAAAAACTTCTGTCCTGGGAAGAACCAGCAAGAAACCTAGCGGGACTTTTTTTAAAAGCATATTAGATTTTTTAAAAGCACATAGATTAAAGAGGTAATGATCTCAATGCATGACCAACTCACACTTGGCTCGTGAACAATGTTCCGGATTTTATAAGAGATTGGCTCTCGTCCCGCCCAGATCTGAACCTGATGTCCTACTGTAAATTATGGTCAGTGCTAGATGACATGGCATGCTTAAAGTTTTATTCCGACACTCAGTTTCTCAATAAATCCTTATAGCGTATGAGCTCATAGAGTCATGGCATTATGACATATGACATAACATTAACTTATATAAATATGTATACACGAGTATTTATTATTATTACTGTGTTATGCTCGTTATATATTTGCAAAAAAACGGACGGCTTTGAATTTTTCCTACCTAAAAACATACAATACGAAAAAGTTTTAACAATTTGAACATATTACAGGCCGATAATGAAAGCTCTGTGGTGTTTAAAAAAGTACATTTAAAATTAAACTTTTTGATTGAGACTTTAAAAAAAACAACTTTGTACTACATTTTTGGTCCCATCTCCCAAAATTTAATATCGACTAAATAAGTTTTAGTCATTTTTTTGGAAGGAAGCCACGCAATGAACCACTGGATGCTCATTTTCTGGTGAGACAAGCGTTTAAAAATCGCAAATATTCGTATATGGTCCTCAAGAACAACTTCGAAAAAGTAAGAAATGTGTAAATTAGTCTAAGTATGTTTGTACGCGAGAAGCGTCAATCGCTGCCAATATACGTACGCTTAGCCCGTGGCCTTAAATTACTGTGATCACCGTGAAGACCGATGTCGGCGAATGCTACGAAGACGAGGAGAACGCTTTGCAGAGGCATGTTTTGAAGAAATCATATTTTATGGTGGGGCCTCTATTATGTTTGGCAGGAATAATTTCGATAGGTCGTACGGTGTTTGTTTTCTTCAAAAACGGCAAACTAGACTGGACACCGATACAGGAAGTTCTAATTCTTAAAACTCCATTTTTTATGTACGATAACGCTTGCGCCTACCGATCTGGCGATGTGGAAGCGTACGTACTAGAGTTTGGATTGGCCAGCTCGAAATCCCAACCTAAATCCAATGGAACATGTCTGGGACGTTCTGAAGTGACGAGTGGGATCAGTGCAGCCAGTTCCGCAGACAATCAGAGAGCTAAAGAATGGACTACCGTGGATTGGCAACGTATTTCGCAAGAAACCATAAGAGATATACTCGCTATCATGCTGTGACTTCAGCTAGAGGGGTTAATTACCTCTATGTAAAATGATTATCTGCTTCTACTTTATTGAAGAAAAACCAAACAAAACAAGTGTTTCGTTTTTAGGGTTCCTTAGCCAAATGGGAAAAAACGGAACACTTATGGATTCGTCATGTCTGTCTGTCTGTCCGTCCGTATGTGACAGCCACTTTTTCCGAAACTATAAGAACTGTGCTATTGACATTTTGGTATGGAGATGTATTCTGTGAACCGCATTAAGATTTTTATACAAAAGTTTTAAAGAAAACAATAAATTTTGGGGGTTGCCCATACTTAGAACTGAAACTCAAAATTTTTTTTTATTCAAACTTTACGTGTGATGTATCTATGGATAGGTCTTCAAAAATGGTATTGGGGTTTCTAATATCATTTTTTTCTAAACTGAATAGTTTGCACGAGAGACACTTCCAAAGTGGTAAAATGTGTGTCCCCCCCCCCCCCCCCCCTGTAACTTCTAAAATAAGAGAATGGTAAAACTAAAAAAATATGTGATGTACATTACCATGTAAACTTCCACCGAAAATTGATTTAAACGAGATCTAGTAAGTAGTTTTTTTTTTAATACGTCATAAATCGTAAACCACAAATTACCTTTCATTCAACAACTCAAATATAAAAATAAAAAAATACACTAAACATCGATCAAAGTTACAGCGAACTACAAGAACTTTTCTGCCGACTTCCAAAAAGGAGACGGTACTCAATTCGAGTGTATGTTTTTTTTTTATGTGTGTTACCTCATAACTTTGTACTGGGCGAACCGATTTCGATGATTCTTTTTTTATATAAAAGCTGATAGTTCTCGTGTGGTCCCATATAAATATGATTAAGGTCAGACCAATAGTTATTGAGTTATTCTTAAATAACCTATATTGAAGTTGCTTATATTGAAGTCGGCTGTACAAAATTTTTAATTTTAAATTATATATTATGTTACTTGGTGCTATGGAACCCTTCATGGGCGAGCCCGACTCGCACTTGGCCGCTTTTTATTTAGCGAGCTGGTACACTACTAACGCATTGAACTTTAATATTACTTCTCATAAATTGAAACAAAATGTTAACATAAAGCTGACGAAAACTATTCCTAGTAAATTTAATTTACCAAATTCTGAGTATAAGTCGACCTAAAATTATGAAACAATTTTATAGTAACAAAAAAATTGGTTCTTTGCTTAGGTGTCCGCTATTTTTGCAAATGAGTTTATATAAATCTATATATTTCCTTATATAAACCTAGTTTTAGTCTATATATGTACATCTCACTACCATAATTAAAGAATTATGGTGCAAAGAAGACTACTTTTATTCGTTTTACCTAATGCTACTTAACCTGTTAATATTAAAAGCTTAATGCTATTAAATAATTATATATTAACAGTGGTAGAGCCACGCGGCAGTTTTTGCTGTTGCACGGATGGGCCGGCTCGAACCGGGGTGGTACCACGACCTCACACAATACCAGCGTAAAGTAGAGGTTTACCTCTGCGTTTCGCTCGGTGAGTGCAGGTGGCCGGAGGCCCTTTTTACTGGAAACGAGGCATTCCATCTTAGTCCTCATGGGTGACAACGCATTTGCATTTTGATTTGTAATAGAAGATAGATGTAGATGTCTATGGGCCGCAGCAACCACTTACCATCAGGTGGACTGTGTGCTCGTTTGTCACCCTATTCCTATAAAAAAAAATATAATTTATCCTTGGTAAATCAGCATTTAAAACTATAATTAACAAATTTAGTGTTACCTACCGTCGCTGTAGAGCGAACATAGGTTACTCCATGAGTTACCACGGCTTTATGTTATGTACAATATATTATAATAGCGGAAGATACCCACACATATTATACGTCTAAGTAAATTTGTCTCAAGTACGATAAAGGACAGGTAAGGTAACATGAGTCCGCTTGGGGACCTCATTATGGATTTCACGGCTGTGAGGATCGCCATTAAAAGGAAAATAAAACCAGGTTTGTTGGTAGTGATAATATATAATATATTTATAAATTATATAATATTCCTAGTACGGACAATAACTACAAAAAATTATTTACTATTTTAATAATGTATTCTTATATTTCCTCTTGTTTTTGATTTTTATTGTAAAAGGATCAGAATTAGTGCAAATATGTTAGTATGTGTGTAATAATCATGACTTTCTTGTAATATGTGGTAACTTTACATACGTTTTGTTTTACACTTCATAATTAAATAACTTGCGTTATCTCTTATCAAACATTTTATTTATGTAAGTAGCAATATTTTAAAACAATACACTTATTTTTTTTATTATTTTATATATATTTTTTTAAAAAATTAAAATAAATATTTTACGATTTTTTATTTTTATATTTTTCATCGTGGTAATATATGCAGCTACATATATCATAGTTTTAGTACGAATGGGTCAGCTCGGATGAGGTAGAGGCCACGCTCTCACCGAATACCAGTGTAAAATAGCAGCTTAATGTTGCTGTGTTTTGTATGTTGAGTGAAGAAAATCGGAAACCCTTTTTACTGGGAACGAGGCATTCCATCATAGTCTTCAGAGGTGATAATGCATTTGAATTTTCATTCTTAATTGAGGATAAATGTCGATGTGGATGCTCACAGCATCCAATTGCCATCAGGTGGACTGTGTGCTCATTTGTCAAACTTATTATATTTTATATATATATATATATATATATATATATATATATATATATATATTATTAACTTATTTTCTATGAAAATATCATTTAAAAATTGTAATAAAATTATTGTTAAGTGAAATTATGTTTAAAAAAAAAGTTCCGCTGGGTTTCTTGCTGGTTCTTCCCAGGACTGAGGTATTTTTAGTGGTAAATAAAAAATGACTTTCAATAAGTATTATGTAATAATCAATATTGAATAAAAAATATTCTATTCTATTCTATTATTTAAAAACCATCTGTTTGCAAATTAGTTTAGTAATTTACAAGGAATAAAATAGGCGATACGTTAGCATGTTGAAAATAATTTCCTAATGACTGCTTTGATGGCCATAGTAGCTCAGCGGTTAAGCGCTCGTTGTAAATTTTATTGAACGCTAGCAACCCGGGTTTCAAAATCAATGCCGTATATCTGAGGAAACCTGCATCTCTGGGGAATAAAAATATTTCGAGGGCACGAAAAGTCCGCTAACATGCACCAGAACAGCGTGGCGGACTAGTGGTTACATATCTTCGGGCTATAACTTTATTTTTTACCTTTTTTACTTTGATTTATTCTGGAAAATATTCGTGGAATGAACAACGGTTATAAAATATAAATTTAGATTTGTCTAATAATATCTTATAAATAAAGCGAAACAATTGGTGCATAACAATTGAATTCCATTTCGATTATATTTTTGATCGTATGCGCTTCTTGATATGATCGGAGATAATCCCTATAGATCCAATAGAAAATATTTCTTACGAATGAAAAAAAAAAAATATGTCTATAGGGATCATCTCGCTTTGGCAGGCAGCCAATAAAATATTTTTTATTTTTCCTTTGTTGCGAATCGTGTGGCGGCGGTATTAAGAGAACCCGAATATTATTTTTCGTCCTTTGGATGGCGGAAGAGAATGACTATGACTATGGAAAATGCAAGAAATATTGTTTATGTTTTTCTATAGATGTTCTTAAAATACCCACTTATTACCCAATAAAATTAAAGTACCGAACTCAGCAAAGGGAAATAGCGTCCGTCCGTCTGTCCATCCCTCAACTATGTGTGACGATTAAGGCAAATCCTGTCAACGGCAAAAGAGGGACATTGTACAGTAGTAAGGCTGATGATCAAGAAGCAAACAGGCTCAGTTTCACCTAACAACTGTCTAATTGAATAAGTATTATACGTGGTAGAGCCATGCCGCAACTATATTAATAGTATAGTTGTAGCACGAATGGGTCGGCTCGCCTGGGGAAGGACCACACTCTCACAGAAAACCAGCGTGAAATAGCAGCTTAATGCTGCTGTGTTTCGTGTGGTGAGTGTAGAGAACCGGAGACCCTTTTTACTGGAAAAGAGGCATTCCATCTTAGTCCTCACGGGTGACAACGCATCTGAATTTTAATTCGCAAACAAGGATAGATGTAGATGTCTATGGGCCACAGCAACCACTTACCATCAGGTGGACTGTGTGCTCGTTTGTCATCATTATGCTATAAAAAAAAAGTTTTATGGAGCCTGTAAATTAGGCTGTGTTGATATGTGATAATGTTCAGTGACTGATTTAGAGTTCTGACAGCCCTAATATAACAATGAATATGCATCCCCCCGCTCGGCCTGCTCTACCCAGTACCTGCCCAGCACACGAATATATTTTCTTGATTTGTACCTCGCGGTTTCGACCACATTAAATCAATTTTTTCCGTAAGAATTAGGTATTTTCTCGTGGTGAAAAGTCCTTCTTTTCTTCAGGATGCACTCAGTTTATCTTATCGCCTTATGAAATCTGTTCAGCAGGCGTAAAACGTAAAAGACATACTAAGTCCTTTCGCAATTATATTATAAATAAATGTACTGGTTTTTTTTAATTCATAAACTTAATTAATTATAACCAAGTATTTTGTTATCTCCCAAATGCTGCCCAATCGAGTTGAATCTGTACATTGACCTCTCGGTCGAAGTTGGACTTACCTAGTCGGACTATTTGTCCCAGGTTCGAGCTTAGTGCTCCCAACGAATACCAGTATAAGTGTGACATGGATGTTACACACGCCTTTTGTTTTATTCATGTTCATCTTAAGACCTATACGTCGGGAGACACTATTGAGGATTACGACACATCTTCTCATCAGGCATATCTTAAAACCACAAAACAAGATTATTCGACCAGTGCATGTTGCCAGTGATGACCTGTGGATCTGAAACGTGGTCGTTCACTGCTGGCCGCATGAAGAAGCTCAAGGTCGCTCACCAAGCCATGGAGAGAGGTATGTTTGGGGTTTCTCTGTGTGATAGACTTAAAAACAAGGATATCCAGAGTAACCGACATAACCAAACAGATTAGTAACCTGAAATGGCAATGGGACGGCCATATAGCTCGAAGAACCGACAACCGATGGGGAAGAAAGGATCTCAAGTGACAGTATCGTACATGCAGGCGAAGTGTAGGGCGTCCCCCTACTAGATGGAGTGACAACCTGGTAAGACATGCAGGAAGTCAATGGATGCAGTTTGCTCTGGACCGTGCTTTGCGGCATTCCTTGGGGGAGGTCTATGTTCAGCAGTGGACTTGTGATGAGCTGTAATGATGATTAATGATGAAGTATTTCAGATGATTTGTTGTAATTAACTATTTTTTATAGTATATGGACTTATGAGCGTGCTGTTCATGTGATGATGAGTTTTCGACCGTCGCCTATGAATTACTGCAACACCAAGTAGTTAGCAGATGCGTTATTAGCCTTTATATAGTAGTAAGCTTGTTTCTTGAACATGTAGATGATTCCACAAAGAAGTCGAAAGGAAGAAAGAAAACTCGTAGTGAATCACACAGTCATGGTGGACCGCCAAGGACCCAGATAGTGTGATTGATACCGTGAGTTTTAGCCCGATGTGCGTTGGCAAAATTTGGCGGTTAGAATTAATCCGAACAATGCCTCTGAGCACTCCCGTGGTAAATGTGATAGAAAATGCAAAGGGTTACAACATCTCTTCGCAGTGTAAGTGAATCGAACTAATCAGTAAGAAGTCGGTCGTTACCACGGCCCAGAAATAAGAACAATATTCCATGTGAGGCTGAACTAGCACCTTATAAAGTTGCATGCGGTATGCTGGCACAAAAAAGTGTCCCACTTTGCTGAGCACGCTAAGGATTTAGAAGCCAATTTAGCCTTTTCTTCCAACTGATCGGGGAACTATACGATATTTGATATGTCGATGACGTGGATTCCGATGCTGTCTAAAGTAGCAAGGGGAGTCCCTTAAAATGAGGGGATGCAACAAACGGATTATTTTAAGCAGTAAATGCGCCAAACAGAGGCGCATCTTTTGCGGGTTAAACTGGACGAATTAAGTTTAAGTTGTCTCCAATCTGAGACTTTGTTTAATAAAACTTCAACTTTAGACAAAAGTTAGTTTCGAAACTCGACAACGTTTCCTCAAGAAAAATTGGCACGGCTTGTGTAGATAGCATCACCGGTGCTCTCCTAGCACAATAATAGATGTTATATTTGAACATATTATTGATATGCAGAAAAAAACAGTAGTATGACCTTGATGCTCCGATATGCAAGAAAACTGGTGATCCAAGTACACAATTTCTTAGGAAATCCATAGGAAGGAAGCTTCGAAGGAAGCACTTTCTGCTAAATCCCATTTAAAATCTTAGTCATTATTTTGGACATAGCATGTCCTAAATAATGACTAAGGTCATGCTCTTGGATTCTACTGTCTCCGCTCATCTATGAGTCAGTAAATAAAAAGAAAGAAAGAATAAGAAGATCACCAGCTGCGAAACCCCTACGAAAACCACATTGGCGGTCACTATTCAGCTCGTGGTCCTCAAGGTATTCTAATGGATTCTATTATTTTGGAAAACATGGGAATGACGACGATAGGCCTTTAGTTGGACGGGTCTGAGCAGTCGTCTTATAAGGATCGGGTGAATTATAGCTGTATTGTAAAAGTTTGAGACAACGTATAGGGAGAAGATTACTGGAAAAACGTGTTGAAATCGGTATTTAGTTCAGATTTCACGTCTTCACTACAATAGGAAGAACTCAATCAGGCCCACTCGACTTGTTGACATTCACGGACAGGAGTGCTTTGTGGACTGATCGCTGTGGAAACCGCACATCAGGTATGGAGAACTCAGGAACTCTAAGGTTGACGGTGTATACCTCCCTTAATCAGGAGTCGTGTGGACGCAAAAAGAGAGCCTTAGATCGGATAATAGATCGGATTTCTCCTTTGCAGCATAGACCAGTGTCGTCGTCCCTGTGCATAGATGGAAGAAATGACTGATAGAAGTTTCCTCGGAAAGCCTTGGTAAGAGACCTAAATCAAATTGTAAGATAATGAGCAATTTGAGTTTTTTGAACGAAAGCCAGTCAGTCAATGAAATATGAAAGCACCAAATAAACAAATTCTTAGTTTTACAAACTATTTATTTGTTTTATACTAAAAATAAGGAATACTTAACAAGTATGTCAGCGTGTCTATAAAATACCGGTTGGATCAAGAACACATGAGTAAAGAAATATTACCGTATAGAGGCAAAGCTTCATACAACCGCGCTATGATAGGTACGTACTACAAACTTGAGTACAAAAAGTAAATGTGGTTTACGTAGATTTAAATCTTAACGAGGTTACCGCAAGCGATACCGCTGATTTTGTAAATAAAATTAATAACTTGTTTGATTTCTTAAACTCAAGTACACTGCACATAACACTATATGTACACACTAAATATAAAAGAGCTTTTCGTTGCGATAGTTATCAAATTGAGATTTTGGAAGAAATATTAACATTTTTCGGGAACTTAAAATTAATAAGAAGTGATAGGCGGAAAGACGTTACAAACAGCATGCATTTCATTCACGGGTTTCAAGTGTCTATTAAACCTTTAATAAAACTTCATGAAGAATTAAAAAAAAAAATTAAACCAATTTATATTTTTGGAGAATATCTCAATCAAGATTGTCTCGAAAATTTCTTTGGAAAAGTCAGACAGGCGGGTGGTAACTGCCAGGAACCAACATGTCATTTAGTTAGTATTCTAGAATTAACATTTTAAAGAATCCTCAAAATACTAATTATGAATACAATTTCAATATGTTACTTATGCAAACAGAAAATTGTTGAATCAATCAATACACCATCATCGCAACCTGACAATCTTACTGCCCCTGTGTTAACAGTAGGAACAAATGATTATCTATTTGATTTATAAGAAAAAAAATGGTTAAGTCTATGTATTGGGATATTCGTATAGAAAATGTTGTTTTGAACACACACCACAAGTGTGAAAAAAAAAATGTACGTTAATAGGTCTGAACAACCTAAATAACAACATAAACTAAATATGGGAAAAGATTACTTTTTCAGAGCTTTTTTCATTACAAGAATTTTAATAAGGATAGTGTTCAATCGGATTTTTTAATAAAACTTCCTGACTATTTTATTGCGTTTGTAGAATTGCTTGATCAAATATTTCGCGTATGTTTGGACGTCGAAAGAAACATTGTAAATATTGGTAGTCAAATATTAAAAGGTGTGCAAGATTTTATATTTGTTACGAAATGCGAGTGCCGTATTATAAATATATTATTTAAATAAAAACTTTCCTTTAAATTTAGCTAATATTAATTTAATTATAGGCCAAAATTAATTATTGACGAACAATAATTACAAACGTAATACATTTAGAATACGTAATTTATAAAAAAATAATATATCTTAAGTATCTACTAGCTGGCCAGGCAGACGTTGTTCTGCCCTTTCCAACGACCCTCCTATAAAAATCTTTAAATTCGCTATAAAAAAATTTAGGGTCTCTTATCGGGATAAAAACTATCCTAACTCTCAAGTTGGACCAAAATGCACACAGTGTGCAAAATTTCATTGAAATCAATTCAGTAGTTTAGGAGTCCATCGCGGACAAACAAATTAATTAAAACAAAGTAATTTTTATATATAAAGATTAAAATGCTGATAAACGTTTTGTTTATTGAGTTTTATCTTTCGGTGCCAACCGTACAAAAATGGGTAAAAATTTTGACAGCACCTTAGAAGCTTTGCCTCTGTACATTTTCTTTACTCATGTGTCGAGAGTGAGCGAGAGGCTGCGTAACTATAGACGAGCGTCATAAATTGTGGTGGAGAGATGGAATTGAGGGTATATCGAGAAACTCATGGTACATAACTGCAGCATGGGAGAGCCATGAAGCAGCTATATTATGATTGTAGCACGAATGGGTCGGCTCGACCGGGGTAGCAGAACACCCTCATAGAATACCAGCGTAAAATAGCAGCTCAATGCTGCTATGTTTCGTATGGTGAGTGTAGAAAACCTAAGACCCTTTTACTGGATAGGAGGCATTACATCTTAGTCCTCAAGGGTGACAACGCATCTGCATTTGGATTCTTAATAGCGGATTGATATATATGATGTCTACGTATATTCACAAAAGCAAAGATAGTTTTAGTAAAAAAAAAGTGATATACATTCTGTAAACACTAGGAACAAACACAAACTAGTGATGCCAGTTTCTCGACTCCACAGAGTCAGTAATTCATTCTTGGGGCAATGTATACGCTATTACAACAAGGTCCCGGAAAGTGTACAGGTTCTCTCTATTACCAAGTTTAAATGTTTTATTAAGCTGAATCTGTATAAAAAGGATTATTATAGTATAAATTAATACATGGTTGATAAGAACCCCTGGGAATGAGGTGGTCGCTTCCAAGCAGTTTCTAAAATAAATTTTGTAAATAGTTCGTAATTATTTATATTGTAAAATTTATTTTAAAAAAAATGTCCCGCTGGGTTTCTTGCTGGTTCTTCCCAGGACAGAGGGTATTTTTTCGAACCAGTGGTAAAGTAAAAAATGACTTTCAATAAGAATTACACATGTAATGTATATTGAATAAAAATTATTCTATTCTATTCTATTCTATGGGTAACAGTATTCACTTACCATCAGGTGGGTTGTGTCCTCGTTTGTCTCTCTTATTTTATTAAAAAGGAAATAAGTACTAAATTAGGTGATTATTTTATTATTGAGTGTAAGAGTAACTTTTGCTATTTTATTTAGAATAGTTAATCCTTAACAAAATAGTTACTACGAGTATTTTTGTGTATATTTTAGTACTGTGGATTTAACACATTATTTCGGATTTCATTTACTAAAATATTATACAGTTTCTGTGTAAGTAAAGCTTTATTTCGGGCAATATGTATGTAGGTCACTACAAATTCGGTATATTACAATTAAATCAAATTGTTCAAACTTCATAGTTTTCAAGCTGGTTCTCCAATATTTTTAAATTTCATCTCACAATAGCTGATCACTTCGTAAATAAGACAACAGGGTTGTTAAATAGTCAATGTAAATTGTTACTTAAAATATGTATAAACCTATAAACTGTGATTCTAAGAATTGTATTTAAGAATCACTATTATATTTTACTTTTAATTTTTTTTTTTTAATTAAATGTTCTTCCTTATAATTAAGGTACATTTACATGATGCCATTTTTTTACGTACAAGAGCAATTATTGAATGCAATTAAATAAGAGCAATAATTGGCATTAAAGAATTGTAAGAAACTGTTTACACGCGGATGATTGAATGCGATTATTGAATGCAAGTCTTGACAAGATATAATTGCTTGTGCCTTTTGTTTACACCAAGGCAAAATGTTTAGGAGATAAATGCTTTCAAGTTTTGATTTGTATAATCATAGCCCTCAAGTATGCCACGTATTTGCATTAACAAATTTCTTTCTTAAGTGTTGAACATTTTAGAAGATAAACGTTTATTATAAAAAGCCGGCTATGTGAGAATCGGACTCACACATGAAGGGTTCCGTCACATCGTTAAACACGTTTCTAGTAGGGGAGCGCCCTTTCATTAATTTTTATTTTTATTATTTGTTACCACAGCGGCAACAGAAATACACATTCTGTGAAAATTTCAACTGCCTACCTATTACGGATCATGAGATACAGTCCGCTGACAGACAGCTGGACGGACAACGCGACTTAATAATAGGGTCATGTTGGTTACTTTTTGGGCGCAGAACCCTAAAAATTAGTCAAAAAGTGTTAAAATTCGGTTCCGTTGATTTAATGAAGTTTATTGAGATTTATCGAAGTCATGAGTGTTTATGAGATACTGAAAATTAAAATTAAAAGAATCGTGCTGCACGTAATGCAGAGGAATGCAGAATTACTAGAAAAGAGGCATTCCATCTTAGTCTTCCAGGGTGACAACGCATCTGCATTTTGATTATTTATTGAAGATAAATGTAGATGTCAATGGGTCACAGCAACCACTTACCATCAGCTGGGCTGTGTGCTCGTTTGTCACCCAATCCTATAAAAAAAAGGAATTTGGAGTTCTAGCTCTAGTTCTAATCGGAGTTCTAGTTCTACGGAGTTCTGGTTCAAGTTTTGTCCAAGCAGGAATAGCATTACGCATTGTTGTAATTTGCCTTTGCATAGAAGAACCAACTTTAACAAAAAAATAATGACTGGTTTCTGATCACACAAAATATGTCCTTAATATTATCTTCGTTTTCTGTTTGTAACTCTACACAAAGATTGTTAGATGCTCCGAGAAACTCCCTTTTTGTTATTAATTATTTGATCCAACATCTTTTTTTTTACGATGTAATTTCAATATCTCTTGCCTCAAAAGAGCAGCAACTATCAACCCATCCACTGCACTCATATTTGCAAATGAAGAGAAAATGCAATTGAATACAAGTCGCTGCACGTACATAAGTCTAGCGCAGAATGTAACGTGGAGGGGACGCGCACGAATTGGATAGCACGAATGCGACTGGAGAGCCTATCAGCGCGTGTGAACGATACGAACGAGCCAATCAGCGCGACTTATGCGCAATAACGGTCACAGCTAGACTTACGTGCCGCTACATATACATGAATTGCATGAGAAATTTATTGTATGTGCTATTTACAATTTCAATTCAAAACTTTTCTTGGTGTAATGACCATTCAAGTCATATATTGCTTAATTTAACTTTTCGTATGCAACAGATACTCGTAATAAACTTAAGTCGTATATATGGGCCTTAATAGGCACTATTCCATTCGCCGGCAGGGCGCCGGCCCGGCTGCCGGAGAAGCAAAAATATTTAAAATATATGGCAAGTATTTACACTTAACGGTGCCGGAGGTAAGTGGAAACACTACAGGGCAGATTGAACTTAAAAATAAGATACTTAGAAGGAACATAATATTATACCCCATTTGAAGTTTGACAATAGACCCCAAAAAATACTTCAACTAATTCCGCATGAGCGAGGAGATATTTCATTATTTCTCAAGTTAATTTCGGGTCTCAATCTTTTTTTTATAGGTTAAGGGTGACAAACGAGCACACAGTCCACCAGATGGTAAGTGATTGCTGTAGCCCATAGACATCTACATCTATCTTCAATTACGAATCAAAATACAAATGCGTTGTCACCCGTGAGGACTAAGATGGAATGCCTCGTTTCCAGTAAAAAGGGTCTCCGGTTCTCTACACTCACCATACGAAACACAGCAACGTTAAGCTGCTATTTTACGCTGGTATTCTGTGAGAGTGTGGTCCTTCTCCGGTCGATCCGATCCATTCGTGCTACAACCATAACAGCTGCAGCATGGCTCTACCACGTGTAACGCTCAACCTTAACGCGTTCTTTTTATCTCACCCCACACACATGCAACACGTACACGGCTACAATACGTTTACAATACGCATGCAGTTTTAGTGGCCGACACCAAGCGGGAAGCTTGCTGTCATGGCATTGCTGACGGTACCGGTGGGAGTCATGTCGGTGCCGGCACCAGTAAGTGGAAACACATGCCTGCACATGCCACACATTTAATACATTTTTGCTTCTCCTGCAGCCGCGCCGAAGCTTCGTTTTTCCACTGCACCATAGGTGCCCGTGCCGATCTACGCTAGGTTTTTGTGCAATACTACTAACACAGACTTCAGCTCTACAACACGTAAAAATGGTCTCGTCCAGTTTTCGTATTTGTTTGTAAAAGTATATTACTTCATGTGTTCTTAGTTTTGTGGCTTTATAACATTTTATATTTATTTTTATTTTCATTTATTTATTTTTATTGTAAACAACGTACATTTTTCATAGTATAACTAAAGGATATACGTTATCCTAAGTTGATTATCAGAATCCAACGCGCTGGATATACCCTACGCTTCTGCTGTGTTGAGAAATGATTGAAAATCCTTAAGTACCAGGCATATTAACAAACGCGTTAAGGACATATCATTGTAGGGTTAAAAAAGGATATTTTTGAAAAACAATTTTATTTCTATTGTAGAAAAATAGTTACATTTTTTTAATAACTGGTCGTGATAGCGCGTCTGCTTATGGCACTATAGTCCGTCCTGCGTAGTTAACAGTTTCTGTAAATATTTGGATGTTATGTATATGTTAAATTTAATTTCATCATCATCATGTTCTAAAGACTTTCGTTAATTTGATTTATCATTGTATTCAGCCATAAAATATTAATGAAAAGACTCCAGTGAATTATCAAAACAATCATATTGAACGATCAAAAGAAATTACGAGCTTTCCATAAAAGTAAGAAAAATTATTTCACGGCTTTAAAATATCTATTGTTAGAAATTAGAATGGACAGCTACAAGAAAAAGCTTTAATCCCATTTCTTATGTAAGAAATAATTCCACTTTTCTCAAAATTATTTAAATAAAAATAACACTACTCGGTAACAAACCTTGTTTGCATACTCTCAGCACCGAATTACATGATAACACCAAGGTATGTAAACCAACAGCATTAATACCCATCTCAATATAACACAGGGCAGCCTCTCAGCAACACGATCTTTGCCTACACTAGTAGAATACCCCAAGGAGGATATTAACGATAAAAAGACTCGTAGAAATCTCTCTTAGTCGCCTTCGCGATACTTTAGATTGCTAGAACATGGAGATTAACATTTTACCTTTATGTGTTCGTATTTCATTTAATTGATTTTAACCCTCATTCCCGACACTATTTTATATCTAACAGAAATTTCTGTGTAGCAGTGTGGTCTAAGAGAGTCCACTACGCCACACTATCCCGTAAGAGGGGGCAGAGGAAAATTAAATAGAAGAATTACGCAGAAGCATCGTTATGACAAAAACTGAAAATAATGTAAAATATGATGATGATGATGAAAGTAATTAGTTTGAAGTACTAAGAACTTGAACTAATCATAATTTTCTCAGCACTAAATATCGATTCTGTAATGAAATCTAAAGAAATGTTTTCAGAATATTTCCTTTCTGTATGCTTAATGATTTATTTTGTTACCATATTTAAAATTAACCTTGAGAAGTTGAGGTTTTCGATGAGTGATAAAAATGGCTGTTTTCAGACCTTAATAATTCAAGAAATAGTATAGGTCTCTTCATGAAAGTTAAAATTCTAGGTGGTCAGGATCATATTAAGCGACATGAGCCGTCTTATTTTTCCTCAAATGCCACTTCCTAAAATTTACTGTCCGAGGCCTTGGTTCTCTATCTACACCAGTTAGCTTCACTAGGCGTAAATTAAACATTAATAATGAATAATATAAAAAGTATCGCAGGTCCTACTTTACGACATACTCGACTTCTGATCCTATTTCATCAGAATCCGTTCTGTTCTGACTGTTCAAGTTTGACTAAAGTTGAAACATCCGAAAACAAATATTCTTTCATATTTATAATGTAAGTGAGATTAAAATTAGCCTTAAAATTCCTATAACGCTTGAGCGAAAATTTACCAACAATTCCAATAAACATTTACAATAATCAATTATCTATTTATTTTCGATCTTCATAAAATATGGCCCTATAATGAATTACTTTACTTATTGCAATTGCGAGGATTTGTGGTCTATCAAATCTGATTTAATGGTGGTGATGATCTTGAACATGTTCACTGAAGGTAGCCGGGCTAAATGTGACATCGGGACTTTGGTTGTTCAACATAATGCTAAGGCCCTTCACTGCTATAATATCTTCAGCAAAACGAAGGTGAATAATGTCATTCGCCATTAATTTTAGTAGTGTATCCATTTTTTTTAAATATCTTCCAATACAGCGTTGAAGAATTTCGGGTTGAAATGTCACACTGCCGTACACCTCTCCGCATTTACATAAGTTTCGTGCTGTCGTTCTGAATTTTAACATATTTCTTAAATAAAAATATTTCACGGATTTTATCGCATTTAATTCACTTATTTTAATTCTTCCCATCCATCTTCTTTATTCAAATTATGATGTTTTTTAATTGCTTTAGCCTCGCGTATCCTCCTTGGTAGTAATCAGTGTTCCTTTGCGAGGAGTTGTGGTCTTTCAAGTTTGATGGCGGAAATGGTCTTTGACATGTTCACAGACCATAATTTGATACTAAAAATAAGTAAATTAAACGCAATAAAAGCACACCGCCTGTAACTTTATAAGGCGCTGGTTCAGCCTCACATAGAATACTCCCGTCTAGGCATCCGTGCAGGAATCAATCAAAAAGCTTTTAAAAAAATTTAATCCATAAGATTAGAGAGTTATTATAAGTTTAATGAGTCGCAGCGAAACGTAGTCGCAGGAAACAAACAGCTAGTAATATGTAAATAGAAAATAAGTGACTTACAGTCCAATTGAAGGTCCAACAGCTGGGGAAAAATGTGATTCATCAATAGCAGCGTCGGCACTAGAAGTCGGTGGATCCATTACCTCAGGGCAGAGTCTTGAAGGCCTAGTAAGATAACAAAATACTTCAGTAATACGATTAGAACAATTTCTACAACTCATCATCGTCATCATCATTACAGCCTTTCATAAGTCCAATTTCGTTTTCAGGTTTTGAGGTATGTCTAACGAGAAGATGTGTCGTAGTTTCTCGAACGCTGCCCAGCCGAGATGAATCCGTCGATTGACCTCTCGGTCAAAGTTGGACTTACCTAATCGGACTATTTGTCCCAGGTAAACATACTCGTCAACAACTTCGAGCTTAGTGCTTCCAACAACTACCGGCATAGGTGTGACATGGACGTTAAACATGATTTTTGTTTTGTCCATGTTCGTACGGGCTTATTCTATGTGACTTCCCGTCTCTGGACTGGAGCTTCCCAGTGCCAGCTCCTTCCACTTGACGCTTCCAGCGCAGTGCGGTTGGAATCGTCAACGACCGAGTCCTTTCCGATCGGCTCGATTCACTGGCGATGCGAAGAGATGTTGCATCCCGCATTTACCACGGAGAGTGCTTTGAGGAATTGTTCGGATTAATCCCAGCCACCAAGTTTCACGAACGCACATCGCGGCAAAACTCCCGATACCATCCGCACCATCTAGATGCTTGGTGGTTTACCATTATTCGTTTCACGAGAAGTTTTCTTCCGCATACGACCTGTCGGTGGAATAGCTTACCACCGGCGATTATTCTGGACCGTTTCGACTTGCTTACTTTTTAAAAGGCCGGCAACGCACTTGCATCCTTGGCGGTAGTCACTTACCATCAGGTGAGCCGTATGCTCGTTTGCCCTCTCATATGAAAAAATAATGTGTAGTGTTCGCGTAAATATAAGAAATCAATATATCTTATTTACTTTAACAGTTTTTTTTTTATAATTATGTATTAATGTATTTCAACCCGATTACGAACATTACCATACCAGACTGAGAAGAATAATTGTAACAATTTTTTTCTATTTATAATAATAAAAATCAGAGCCATTGATAAAACTGATTCCCCAATATAACACTAAAATAAAAAAAGTAAAGTTATAGCCTATATACCACTGCTTGGCCTGTGCCAATGAGAAGAGGCCTGTGCCTCTTCTCATTTCTGAGAGTGTTTTAGGGCAAGAAAATGTCCGCCGCGCTGCCCAAGTGCGTGTTGACGAACTTCACATGTCTTAGAAACATTTTTTTCTTATTTCATTATTCTCAGACATGCATGTTTTCTCATGATGTTTTTATTCACCACCGAGCACGTGGTAAATCAGCACTTAAAATTGCAATTAACTATTTTATGGTGCCGGCGGGGATCGAACCCGGATTGCTCACATACTGTGAAATTTACAGCGACCGCTTAGCCCCGGAAGTACCACGGGTCTAAAACGTGAAATTTGAATCCATATCCCATCGGTCAATAAGTCGCGAGCCTAAGTAAGAAATACATAATCTTTATTCAAAATTAAATTTTATTCAACAATATAGTCTCCTTCAAGACTGATACACTTAGTCTAGCGCCGCTATAACATTTCTATGCCTTTTTTATAATACGATTTGTCCAGCCCTTCAAAGTTTAGGCGATCACTTCATCTGAGGCAAATTTCTTTCCGGATTGCTTTTTTTAAGGTTAACGTACAAATAATAGTCGCTGGGGGCTAAATCCGATGAATACGGTTGGTGAGCAAGCACTTCAAACTTTAACTCTTTAAGTTTCGCCATGGTGACAACAAACTTGTGACATGGTGCATTGTTCTGATGAAAAAGAGCTTCCTTCTGTTGCATTTGAGATCGTTTTTTCGCGATATCTTCTTTCAAACGCACTAATAACGACATATAATATACGCTATTGTTCCTTTCGCCCGTCTGTAGATAGTCTATAAGTATTATACCATGCACATCCTAAAACGGATGTCATAACCTTTCCAGTTGAAATTCGATTTTTTTCGCTTTGGGCGGCTTTCATTGATTGCTGTCCACTCACTTGACTGCCGTTTTGATTCTGGAATGTAGTGGTGGATCCAAGTTTCATACACTGTGATATACCGCATTAATAAATCCTTTTGTTCCACCTAAATAACTTAAAACAGTGCTCTGAGGCTTCAACACGTTGATGCTTTTGGTCAATGGTGAGCAAACACGGTACCCACTTGAAACAAAGCTTTCTCATAGACAAATTCTCATGCAAAATGTGAATGCACTACATTTTGATATCTTTAGGTCGTCGACTATCTATTGCAATTTCATTTTACGATCTTCCAAAACTATTTTGTAAAATTTTCTTATGTTATCTGAAATAACAGCCAGTCCAGAGCGTTCAGCATCATTTTTGTATCTGTTCATCCGCGCTTAAATTCAGCAAACCAACGTGTAACTATTGCTTTTGATGGAGCAGAGTCCCCATAACACTTGTCAAGCCAAGTTTATGCTTCAACGGTATTTTTTTTCATTATAAACAATATTTAATTAATACTCGAAATTCTTTTTCGTCCATTGTTTCAAAAGTTTTCAAAGTGGCGCCAAAAAAAACACCGTAACGTTTAAACAAATAATTTAGAGGTTTTGAAAATTTTGCACAGATTATATACAAGTCTGTTCTTTAAGAAATAAAGAGAAAAATCCTTACAGCGCCATCTATACGTCAGGCTCGGGACCGATATAGTAGGTCTGGGCTAGATTTTCCACCAACAGTTTGATTTTAGAGCCTCTTCTGTCAATCTGCACTCGTTATAGTGCACATTTAGAAAATAATATATTCCCTTGCCCTATTTGTAATCTATAATTGACTGCCTATGGTCTAATGTAAGTGCGACTGCTGATCACGTGGTTAAAATTCTGAATCGTGTAATCAGTTATTATTTTATTTATTATTTATTTAACAGTAAATGTACACACATAATTCGATAGGAAAATGATAAAAACATAATTATGTACAAAGGCACTGCTTATTCCATAATGAAATTTCTTCCAGCAGGCCTATTGAAGGATAGTTGAAGGAAATAGAGGTAGTCAAAGTGTGCACTTGCATAAATATACATATACTATACAAATATATACAAACATATATACGTATATACATATATAAATAAATATTATATATATTATAAATAAATATATATAATTCAATATATATTTTTAATGTTACTTATTTGCATACGAACACATTACGATTTAATAATTATGGAGGGAATGATAGTGCTCTTTAACAAGTCTTTTATATATAGACACCGATTTAGCATCACGAATCCTAAAGGAAAGTGAATTCCACAATCGTACTGCGTTAACAGAAAAAGAATGAGAATAAAGCATGGTATTGAAAGACGGAAATCTTAACGATGTTCTTCTAGTATTTGACCTACATGGTACGTCTGGAAAATGAACAAAAGTAAAACGATTTTTTAGATACAGCGGAATAGTAGGATTATGTAGAATATTGAAAAGAAGTTATCTGGGTTTTCTGTCAAGAAATTATCAATAGGATCCCGTTGCTAGGAAGTTGGCGGTGTTTCAACCCCGTGTCTTGGAAACACGTAAAGCCATTGGTCCTGCATCTTTTTTTACGTAGGGAAATGCCTACGCATGCCTCGCGGGTAGCAAGAACGGGTTATGTCGGACTCACACCGACTAAAATCCCAAGGCTTTCTGCCTTCGGCGCACATTAGCAGGCCATGGGAATGCTGTCACCAACATCTGCGACTCATTTAGTGCCAACCGCCCCATGGCAACCCCTCTTCGGGAGAAAACAACTCATCCCTCTTTTCTTTTTCTTTCTCAGGAAGGCTCACCAGAACACCTTCCTCCGCGGACTCTAAATCCACCCGCGCAGCAGAGGCCATGTGGCCAGGAATGTCAAGCGCTCTGAATCACCAGCCTTCCTGACCTCAGCGGCTTCTTGGTCTACCGCTCCACTGCTAACCAAGTTTTGGCCGCGGAGGGTAACGAGAGTGGGTACTCGCAATATTGTCACTTCTCCCCTCCGCGATACCACCACCACTGCATCAACTGTGCGGCCCCCCAGAGTCGCGAAAACAGGGCGAGTGGCGCATTGTCTTACCGATACTCCTCTTTTCTCGTGACTCCACCTCAGCTGTGGCGGGAGGGGGAGAGGACGACCCTCCACGCCAACAATTTCGTGCATTCGGAGTGGACTAGGCAATCCCATTTGGAGCCATCACCTCGGGCTAGTCTTACACCTCCGGTTAGCCCAATGGGTTTATCTTTGTTTACCGTGGATGACTAAGTCACGGCTACAACTGAAGGAATCGGAATACACCTGTGTTTGCGTACATACTTGTGCACTATCATCCTGTCCTGCGCAATGGTTAATCTCCGTTAAGACTGGTAGTCGTGAACAAAATTCGCTCCGGAGGATAATAATATATGTTTTATGTGTAGAAGTGTCCTGCGATATATTAATAATCTTGAATATATATATATATATATATATATATATATATATATATATATATATATATATATATATATATTCATCTCATAAAAAATAGTTAAATGTGTCCCCGTAAATAACAAGTACGTTTTGTAAACCAGCTCCACTCAACTTTATAACTTGTTAAGGAATATGAAGGATAGTGAAGCAATCGATAAAATAAATCACCAGAAAACTGTTTCAAGTAATGGTGTATTAAAGAGGCTTACTGTCCAGCTGCGACTTCTGAAAAGCCTTTTAAGAAGTTTATTGCCTTTATGAAAATAGTAATATGACATCAAATTTCTCACTATGTAACATTTCTTTCTGCAATAATGTTATTGTCTGTGTCTGATGGTTTGCGTAGCACCGAGTTATTTATTACCTACTGTTGCCTCGTTTGTTCTCTAATTCTCCCACCCACTGTATCAATTAATCTACATGCGTAATTTTAATTTTGTGAGATTTAAATGATACGATCGTCGGTTAAACGGTTGGATGCACGGAACAAGCGGCGTGCTAAGACATAATGTAGTAGAATAAAAGCCTCAACTTTATATGAAAATTATTTAATTGTTTTTAGTTTTGTGAAGTCGGCTTTTATTTCTTATTAGCTCCGGCTTCGCCTGGCTAGACCAATAATTTAATAAAAGTGGCGTTATTTTGATTTAAGATAATCGTCAAAGACCATTTATTTTATAAATATTTCAATTCCTTAAAAAAGAAGTCTCCAAGTTTTTCGAATAAAATATAACCTAGATCATCATCCTGACATTCCCGCCCGCATGTCCGCCGCGTTAAGCGACCGTATCATCTTTGTTCAGTATGTCTACGATTACGATGTCCATTCTATTGGTTGTAGCTCGTTTTGTTCAGAAGTGTGTCTATAGGAGTGTCGTGTTGTGTAAATATTTTATATTAATATACCGTATGGTGAGGATTCGAAAATTATTTATAAGAGAACTAGGAATGACCGCTATCATAACACGGTAACGATGTGCATATTCGGTTACACCGCGGTTAGTCCTCTGCACAGAGCATTTTGGTAGCATCGCGTAGTAGATATTCTCGTTGTGAATTTGCTGTCCGTTCGGGTTCGGTTCGTTGGTACTCTACGTTATTGGTTGCTGACAGAATTATCTAGTAGGTTTTGTTGCATTATAATTTATACAAGGAATATTTTTGCCAAAACGGTGACGAACATAGTATGGAACGTTTTAGCAGGTGGCTTTAAATTTCACGCTTGTCCGTCAGATTGACGATCACAATACCAACCGTCACGCATCTTTGACGCTGCAGACGGCCGTTGGTGATTTTTTAAGATCCGCGTAGTAAAATAAAATTGTGCTTCTTACCTAGTTTGAAGCGCACCTCCTTCACTATCCCCGTCACCACTAATCACTGCACTACTACTCCCAACACCACTACACTAGAAAAGACACACCACCTTCGATGATACGACACGTGTTTTTCCTCTACACTGGGCATCCTCAGGTGAAGTATACTCTGCGGTGGCTGACCGCTAAGTCAATTGGCCATCTACAAGTTGGGGAAAATTACAATAAAATATTCCGTTACGACTAGATTTTATTACGATAGATAAAACATGTCAAAAAGTGTGTCAAAAAGAGAAATCCTAAGAAGGTAAAAACTGACCGAAACTGAATAATGGATCGCCATAAATAGTGAGATGAGTGAGATCAGTTATGCCTACATATGCTCGGTTGCTTTATTTTAAAAACGATCCGTTATTTCTTTACAACCCATTATATGAAGGAAATTTTACAGGAGCTTAAAAGGGAATATTATACCAAAAATTTCAGCAGAAAGTGTAAACCTTATCTACAAGGGGTACGTCCTGTTGTTCGGTGGACGAGTCTTTTACAATTATTCAACTAATATTAACTATCAAGTGTACGCTTGATGACGAATTCTTTGAAAGGACTATAACCAGCAGTAGACTTTAAAAGGCTTATATGTTAATAATGCCGATAACGCAGATAAAAAAATTAAAACTTCATCAGATAGAAGTTTTTAGTGACTTTCCTATAAAGTACCAGTTGCAAGGTTGAAATAAGGAAAAATTGGGAGAAATCCCTATTTATCCCTACTCAAGAGCAAGTTCATTACATCATCCATAATTCATAACAGACTACATTCATAACGATCCTCTGCTGAACATAGGCTACCCCCATAGATTAATTACACCATAAGAGGATTTTGCCAAAGTTGCCACGCTTGGCAGGCTAGTTAGTAACCGTTGCTTTTTTTTAATTATTTTGAGTTTAACAGTGGTAGAGCCACGCGACAGCTTTTGCTGTCGCACGGATAGGCCGGCTCCAACCGGGGTGGTACCACGACCTCACAGAATACCAGCGTGAAGTAGAGGTTTACCTCTGCGTTTCGCTTGGTGAGTGTAGGTGGCCGGAGGCCCTTTTTACTGGAAATGAGGCATTCCATCTTAGTCCTCACGGGTGACAACGCATCTACATTTTGACTTGTAATTGAGGATAGATGTAGATGTCTATGGGCTGCAGCAACCACTTACCATCAGGTGGACTGTGTGCTCGTTTGTCACCCTTATCCTATAAAAAAAAAAAAAAAAAAAACGAGGATAGATGTAGATGTCTATGGGCCGCGGCAACCACTTACCACCAGGCGGACTGTGTGCTCGTTTGTCACCCTCATCCTATAAAAAAAAGTGAATATTAAGAAGTTACTGTTGTTCATATCTTGTTAATTTACCTTTGTCACGTCTTACGACCCCCACAGAATGATATTATGTGACAGTACATTATTTAAGTCACAACTACATGGCAATAGTGCAAGTTATGTCGACCTAATATGGGCTAACAAACAATTTAACTATTTATTAAGGCTTTAACAAGCCTGAATGACCTTGACGAAACGGCTATCGCAGAGATTTTAGCCAACGTCAACACCGTCTAGCTACTACGTTCTGTATTACTTATAAAAGTGCAAAGATTAATAGACTGCAGAGATGACAATTATAAAAGTGACATACTGCCTGTTATGCTTGCGCATCACTGAGAATTATGTCGTAGTTACGCATATTCAATTACATTGTGCTGTAGCTTTGTCCGGTAGGCGTCACGAGCTATCAAGTGTTCAAGTTTCAAGTACGTAAGAGTTTTTTATTATATATGTTAAATCGTATTTATTTGTATCGTATTAGTAGATTTGGGTCAAAGCGTTCGCTGTAAATTTTTCCCGGGTTTGATCCCCGACAGCACGAATGCTATTTGTAATTGCAATTTTCGTAAACATGCATTGGGGCAGTTCGGCGGGCATTTCCTTGACCTAAAACCCTCTCAGAAATAAAAAAAGAGTTCTGTGCCCAGTAGAGGGACTTGTATAGCCTTTTACTTTACTTTGTAGCAATATTTATATTATTTGTATTATGTTATATTAGATACAGAAGGGTACCTTATGCTGACAAAAATATCACGTGGAGGCGACGAAATCGTAAAACATCTTTGTACCTAGATAAAACGTTCGGAAGATTGTCAATCATGTTATACGCCACATTTTCTATAGAGCGTAGAACATTGCAGATAGGGCAAAATAAAAAATAATCCAAAATATTATGGGAACTATTTATTAATAATATTTGTAGGTATTTATAATAAAAACAATGAACAAGCTGCAAGGTTCAACTAATAATGTTTCTTGTAAACACAATTGTAAAATTCCTGTTTTAATTTTTACCAATGGTTAATTGATGAAACGTAGTCAAGATTACTTCATATAAAATATATTTAATTAAAATTGACACATGACCTATTTGGCTTTCTACTTACAACTCGGCGGAAATTTGAAAAGAAGATTTTGTCTTTTCACACAAGTATTGTTTACAACTGGCGTGGTTTCGAAAAGCGTGATTAAGTGTCAGCGGTATATAATCAATTAAATACTGAACTTTTTTGAAATTTTTCTTTGTTTATTTTTGTTATATCTTCTTAAAAACTGACGCCATCTCACTATTTTATTATTTGTTTTTTTTTTTTGTAACGCATAAGGATAAGTTAGATTAACTTGGATAAGTGTGTAAGTTTTTTTTTAATTTTATCACAAATTTTAAAGCAATAAATTATTACCTTTTCTACAGTGATTCTCTCCTCTTAGTTTCGGCGTGACTGTAGGATCTTATACTGAGTCACCGTCAGTTACTAAGCGGCCATAAATCATTATATGTATATATAGACATAGATAATATATACATTTTTTATTTTAATATCTATGTTTTTTTGAATTTTGATTGATTTTTTGAAACCTGGTAAAATTATTTTTTTCCATACCAATTGATGGGCCTGAGTCGAATGCTAGTTATGCTCTTTGGCTGAAGTTATTTTTTATTTTATGCTCAATTGCAAACAAAACAATATTGATTGCGCATTTCTAAAACAAAATTTTACCTCTTTTCCTTCTAATGGAGCTATTATTAGCACCTAACATGGCGGAATAGTTATTATTATCTATAAGACCATTTGCAGAAACAGTTTTTGTTAACAGTTATGAGTATAACATTTTATCAGCTGCTTTGTTTATAGTGCCTTGTGCAACAATTTGCCGGTTTCTGTACAGAAAATGATGCTGGCTTTGCAAATATGGATGGCCGCTACCATTAAATATAATACTCGCCATGTTACACTTATTTACATAGAAACTTAAATTATCATTTATATGCATAAAATTCTAAATAGCACTTTTTACACAAGAAAGTAAACTTTTAGATCAGTCCATCTTGTTTTTCACTAATTAAGTGAAAAGTAAAACAAACCAATAGGTGCCGTGATTTAAAATTTCTTGCAACTTTTTATAGAAAAGCATGACCTTATCATAATATAATAGTCAATCATTTAGCCATGTGATAAAACTTTTAAGTGTGCCAGTCAAACATTAATGATGATATTCGGGTCATTATACTGGAAATAGTCTTTTAAATATTTTGTAGTACAATTGATAATCTTCAGTATGATTGACCGTGTATATGACTTTTATAAGTCTATGTTATTTTTGATGTAAATTATTGTTGCAGATAAAAGCCCTTTCACATTTATTGTATTCTCGAATTAAATTAATCGAAATGAAATTAAGAATTTTGGCTCTTTATAACTGATCTTTAAATGTAAAACACTGACTTGAAATTATATAATTATCGGCATTTTTTTAATTCATTGAACTTTTTTAAGATTGTGTTGAAACTCTACTGGTAAAAAAATACAAATAAATATATATATATATATATATATATATATATATATACAATGAAAATATTTTTAAATACTTGCTTTATAACCTAATAAATATTATTTGACCGTAATAAAATAAAACAAGTTAATCTTCGGCAGTAAAGTAAAAATAAATATTTTCGATTAGTTTTGCAATACCTAACAGCCGGGTCAGCGGGCGATTCTGATCCATCTAAAGATGATAAATTTCAGCAAGCACTGTCAAACTCAATAGGAGTGACTGAAAAACGGTTCTTAATATAGAAGGGTAAATAAATTATTTAACCTATAAAGTAAAATCACTTTATTAAAAATCAAAATAGCCCAATAGCTTTATTAACATTAGATATATAATTGTACGAGTGCTTACAATACTTTACATTATTTTACTGAAATCTCAGAAAGTTTTTTTTAATAGAATAAGGGTGAAAAACGAGCACACAGTCCACCTGATGGTAAGTGGTTGCTGCGGCCCATAGACATCTACATCTATCCTCTGTTACAGATCAAAATGCAGATGCGTTTTCACCCGTGAGGACTAGGATGGAATGCCTCATTTCCAGTAAAAAGGGCCTCCGGCCACCTGCACTCACCAAGCGAAGCGCAGAGGTAAACCTCTACTTCACGCTGGTATTCTGTGAGGTCGTGGTACTACCCCGGTTCGAGCCGGCCCATCCATGCGACAGCAAAAGCTGCCGCCTGGCTCTACTACTGTTTAATGCATTGACGGTTCAGCTTAGATGAAAACGTGACTTTATATAAAAAGATTACTAAGTCTTACACAATGTTATTCAAATTTTTCATGCTGCCCTCTGCAAAACCTTAAAATACTTATTAAATAATATAACAGTAAGTGTAAGTCAATGCCATGATTTTCGAAAAATTTAAGGAAACTAATGAGGCTTAATGTAAAAGATCGCCTTTGCACACTCATTTTTGATGAGGTGTTAATCACTCCGCACATACGTATGGTATACATATGGTATCATAATGATACCATTAATGATGTATTAAAAGGTTTTGCTTATGGAGAAAGATTCAAAATCGCCAATCATGTACAAATATTTATGATAAAGGACATTAAAATTAATTTCAAACAGCCTGTCACTTTCTATTTTACACAAAGCCTCACTTATATAGAAATAAAACAAATAATTATAGATGTACTAAAACATATACAGAGTATAGTAATATGCGATCAAAGTACTGTAAATCTTAGGGCAATTAACAGTTTAGTGCAAGATACCAAAGAAAAGTACTTAAAAAAATCATAAAGGAAGGAAACATGAAATTTTTGAACTTAATAATTACAATAAATTATAATTAAATTTATATATAAACATAAAATATACCATTGTATGATGTGCCACATTTGTTAAAAGGAAATAGAAATAACATTCTAACAAAAGAATCCGAACAGAAGAAGCCTTCCAAGCGGGAAGTTATTAATTAACAAGGAATTACGTAACGGCCTATATCTAGAGCTTTAGAAAGATCAATATATTAATTATCTTTTTTTATTTTTTTTTATTTTTATAGAATAAGGGTGACAAACGAGCACACAGTCCACCTGATGGGAAGTGGTTGCTGCGGCCCATAGACATCTACATCTATCCTCTATTACAAATCAAAATGTAGATGCGTTGTCACCCGTGAGGACTAAGATGGAATGCCTCATTTCCAGTAAAAAGGGTCTCCGGCCACCTGCACTCACCAAGCGAAACGCAGAGGTAAACCTCTACTTCACGCTGGTTTTCTGTGAGGTCGTGGTACCACCCCGGTTTGAGCCGGCCCATCCATGCGACAGCAAAAGCTGCCGCAATTTTTTTTTATTTTTTTTTATATATATTAATTTATCTGATCACGTGTATTATTCTATTTTAATTAATTTATTGTTATATCTTATAGACGGCCATTTTTATACACAATAGAGGGGGGAGGTTTATTATAAATAAATATTTCTTATTTTGTATTATCAATGCTGTGTTTTTGAATCATTTATTCTAAAAAAATGTTATTTTCATATTTTGTCTTGTTAAAATTCATTGTTAAAGACATTAGTTTAATGTTTTGCTATATCAAAGCTAGGTTTATGAATAATTTATTGTAAAATAATGATTTATAAACACAGCTTTGATATATATTATCATTCCGTAGGTGTTATCGTAAGAGCCGATAGAGGGAAAACATCAGCAGATAGACAACAGCGTATTCCTAATAACTGCAGTTGCGAACCCGCTTGCCAAGCGTGGTTACAGCTATGAATTGTCTCATAGCCGCTTAAGTTTACCGTTACGGTATTAGATTAAATTTTTTTTCAATGTTAAAGTTTGTTATGATTCATTTATTAAAATAATAAAATTTACTATTTTACATAGCTGACATAGCTGTGTTATTAATCTATTGATGATATAAACATAAGAATAAAAATATTAATTTTATGTGTTGTATTCTCAAAACTAGGTTCAATATTTATGTATCTCCTTTAAATTCAAAAAATATAGAATAATGTACTAAATATTTGTTTAAAAACCAAATGTTAAATTAAACATTTGAAGCATTTAGTTACTATGCAGATATCTTTAAAAATGTTTCAAATGTTTGGTTCACTGTTTGTTGTTGATAATTAATCCTAGTACATAAAGCATAATTAATTACCATGAACAGTGGTGTATATGTAGTATATGTAGAGGTGCATGTGTTACGCACGCACACATTCTCACTATATTGTGTTCAGCACCAGACGGCGCTAGTACTCCTCGGTTGACAGATTTCGCAAGACTGGGCTCTCTTTTCCTGTATAGGACAGTTACTATACTCTTTGATACAGTCGCAATTGAGTCGAGCCGCCTTGGCACGTGCCGCATGTTGTCAAAGATGCCGACGCGACATCAAAGGTCGTCGCATGTGGCGTTCACCCGCTGGAAAATATAACATTTTAAATATTTTATGATTCTTTGCTACTTGACCTGTCTTTATTATTTGTATTCGTATTTTATTACAATAACCAAATATTAGAATAGATAAACATTTATTTAACAAACCTAATATCTTTTTATAGTATAGGTACAGGGTGACAAACGAGCACACAGTCCATCTGATGGTAAGTAGTTGATGTGGCCCATAGACATACAAATCCATCCTCAACTACAAATCAAAATGCAGATGCATTGTCACTCGTGAAGACTAAAATGGAATACCTCGCTTCCAGTAAAATGGGACTCCGGTCCTCTACACTCACCATACGAAACACCAGCGTTAAGCTGCTATTTTACGCTGGTATTCTGTGAGAGCGTGGTTTTTCTCCGGTCGACCATTCCACCGACCCATTCGTGCTACAACTATAATACTGATATATGTAGCTGCAGCATGGCTCTACCACGTATAAAAAATAATAAAATAAAAGCAAAGTTATAAGAGCGCATTCGGGTATACCGACACTAACTTAGTAAACCGACTTTATGATGCACAGAGGAAAACCACAACGGCCTCACTTTTGTTAACGCTTGATTTTACTTCCCATCTTTTTTTCATTACGTGCGCTATATATGAAACGATTCTTAAGGAGTAAACTCTAAAAAGTCCCAAAATCGTGAAATAATTTATTTCACCCTTACCTTTACTCCTTCGTCAAAAAGATGTCTAATAATATTATTTTTTTCTAACGCATTCTAGCGAGATATTAAGTCGTTTCGTAAATTATCAGTCATTTCTGACAACTTTTTTACAATGACATTTTAAAAAAGTTTTCCTTATTGTAATTTATATAACACCAAAGCGATATGAAAAACGAAACTTGCTTGTGACAGATTATTTATCGGTCTGAAAAGATGTTTTCTTCTTTGCTTACTGGACGTTATTAGTGAGTAACCCTTAAAAGAAGTACGAAAAGAATAACAGGCTCTGGATTCAAACATTTTTATATCAATGCCAACAAAAATATTATTTAAGGCCTTAACAGTGGTTGAAATGCCTAAATCTTGGATATTTAAGTAAAAAAATCTCAATAACTGTTCATTTAATCCACAAAGAAAAAATACATGGTAACAGAAGAGGATTTGGTAAATGTTTTTAATTGAACAAAATTGTATTTTTGTCAACCCCTTATTAGAAAAAAAATCCCCAAAGAGTACCTATCTTTGTCATATTTTGCAAAA